>JAXRKP010000196.1:115000-152500 GCA_037039925.1 Doris montereyensis | reverse complement strand
CTAGATTGGTGCCTGGCTAAAAATATTTTTGTACATGCAAAGAATAGAATATCGCGACCTTTCACCCTATTTCCGGGAATATTTTTGTATAATTAAATAAGCTTTATTGGTTCCCATTGCGAGAGGGCTCCACATGAGAAAGTGAGAGCTGTGCGTTATGTCACTAACGGCGAACTCTGATGATAGTGAAAGGCCCTCCAGAGAAGTAGTGTAAAACTGGTGTGTGTGTGTGTGTGTGTGTGTGTGTGGAAAAGCAAGTCGATGCGATGGATGTATTGCCTTCTTGGTGTATCTTGGTGTATTGCAATATTTTACAGGTGATTTCTGGCACCAAAAGAAAAAAGCTCTAAATGATGGATTACTGCTTATTTCTTTAGATCAGCGTAAATTTAGTTAGTTTTTTGTGTGTTTTTTTTTTTGGCAAGAACAACCAGATCGGGCTGTCAAACATACATGAGTTCCATCTTCAAACATTAATTGTCACCTGCATCTATTTTGCCCTAGTACTAGTACAGTGAGGCTGTTGAGTGGACTGCTAACATAATTATTAAATAGTTAAAACTCAGTAGTAGCACTGAAGACTTTAAAAACATAATTATGTACATCGTTTTAAAATCAAAATTGGAGCTACAGTTTTGGACTAAATTAGATTACGTGTATTAGAATATGTGCGCTGATAGTAATACTCAAGAATTGAGTTGGTCAGCTATTACGAAGAAGAAAAGATAAGAAGAAGAAGAAGGAAAGAAGAAGAAGAAGAAGAAGAAGAAGAAGAAGAAGAAGAAGAAGAAGAAGAAGAAGAAGAAGAAGAAGAAGAAAAAGTAGGTAGGCCCTAGTAGTAGTAGTAAGTAGTAGTAGTAGTAGTAGTAAAGTAGTAGTAGTAGTAAGTAAGTAGTAGTAGCAGAGTAGAAGAAGAAGAAGAAGAAGAAGAAGAAGACGAGGTAGGAGGAGGAGAAAAGCATAGAGTGAGAAAGATAAGAAGAATGCTTTAGACAGAGTTAAACTAATGCTTTTCAGCAAATTGGAATCGAGTATACGTGAAGAGTCAACAAACAGTATGTCTGTCTTAAAGTGCTACAGAGGCCATCAAAATATGGGTTTCCTCGGTCAAGCACTAAAACTTGGCGTTTTCGCCTCCTGCGACACGGAGAGAAAGATAGAAAGCAACGCAATCGCGAAGCCGCATGGCGTGGTTGGCGAGTGAGCCGCGGCTCAAACTAGACCTAATCAACTGTGTTGCGAGCGATTAAAAACCTAAATTAATATTACATACTGTATAGATCTAGATTTAGATTATGTATTAGATTTAGAAAATTTAGATTTCCTAATCGTAGGTCTATATTATTATATTATTACTAGATCTATCTAGAATATATAAGATCTAGATCTACCACACATCGACGTTTCATGAAACAAATTAGAAAACTCATACACGTAAAATAGGAAAAGAAACTAGAATTGATGAACATAGATTTAGATCTAGATCTAGGTTCTAAAGTTTTAGATCTAGATCTATACGAGAATAAACCTTCCTGCAACAACAGTAACAACTAGACAGTTACAGAGATGAGTTGACAGGAGAAGTAGGCCTAGAGTTAGAAACAGTGCTTATCAAGGATTGGAGTGTTCATTACAAAGCTTCAAAAACAAAAACATTTAACAGACGTGTAGTATGTTGTGATATTAGTAATAAAAGTAGTACATGTAGTAGTAAAACAAATAAAGGGACATAAAAATAAGAAAATACCCAACGATTTATTGACATGTACAAAACAGACAGTGGCAGTTTCGGGTTTTGTTATAATCATTATAATGTCAATAAATCGTTGGGTATTTTCTTATTTTTGTGTCCCTTTATTTGTCTCTCACTCTCATACCCAACAGTGACTTGACTCTTTATCACTTACATGTAGTAGTAGTTGTAGTACCGTAGTAGTAGTTGTAGCAGCAGCAGCAGTTAAGTGGTAGTAGTAGTAGGAGGAGGAGGAGCAATACTTGTAGTAGGTGTAGTACATAAAGTATAATGGTTGTTGTTGGTGGTGGTGTTTTTGTTGCTGCTTTTGTTACTGTTGGTGGTTGTGATGAGAATGTTTTGGTGTTGTTTTTTGTAACGGGTACTCACCAGGGCGACTCGTGGTTGCGGATCTCCAGAAGAAAAAAACTCCAGCTGCTGTAATTTTTCAGAATGCCAATTGATGCGTATGTTTTTAACTAATGAACTGTGTCATACAAGAGAAATAAAGGCCGCGTGGAGTCAGTTGGTAATACTGACCAAGGAGAAGGATGAGATTTGAACATTTAAAAAAAGGATTGATTTACGCGGTTATTATCATTTACAATGCCAATAACTGTAGCGCCACATTTCTCACACAAAAAAATAACATCACAAACTTGATTGAATTGAAACAAAGAAGTAAGAGTGTGACATGGCAAAATTTTTGCGAGAAACGTTTGACCACCAAAAAAGCACTTTACCATCACACAAAGTAATGTTGTTGCAATTTTATTAGGATTATCAACCGCGTAACCAAAAACAGAACCACCTCTATATGGCACTGAAGCTTTCACATAAATTTCATCAATGATTAAAATAGTTCCTATTTCTTTCATCCATACTGGAAAAAACTGATAAAAACATGTTGTCATCACTAGTGTTCTTGGCATTGGAGGTAATCTTCATCTATTTTGCCCTAGTACTAGTACAGTGAGGCTGTTAGGTGGACTGCTAACATAATTATTAAATAGTTAAACTCAGTAGTAGCACTGAAGACTTCAAAGCATAATTATGTACATCGTTTGGAAAAATAAACAAAATTAGGAGCTACAGTTTGAAAAACACATAAGTGTTAGCTAAAAGTAACATTTTTTGGCAAACGTGTATTTGTCAAAATTGTCTGCGCTGATAGTAATTCACTCAATGTCAACAGTTCTGGATTCCACAGTTGATTTCTTTGTTGGTCAGCTATTACGTGCAAAGAATGTTGATAAGATGGAATTGCAAGAAACCGAAGGAGGCCGGTATGGGGACATCAACTGGCCAGTGAATTGTACATAAGTTTACCAGTGATATTTTCAATGGCAAGTTTATTGGGAAGGCAAGCTAACCATTCACAGCATTTTTCATTGTCATTTGGAAAACCGTAAATGGCAAATTTCTCTTTGGATTTGTTGTTCTGTAACCGGTAGTGCAACTACTACACAACACTTCCTACCTATTTTAATAGGAGCAACAGTAGTCTAATCTGGATTAACTCTAGATAACTGGGAATAAAGAAAAGAGCGATTTCATGATTTGACTTGTTAAATGATGCTTGCAGCTACTGCTAGATCTAGTCTACTTCACTCTAAATCTGATACTTTTAATTAATTTGATTTTGTGAATCACATAAAAAAAAACTAAATACTAGACATACTGTATTCGATCTAATCTAGATTCTAGATCTAGATCTAGAGATCTAGATTAGATATAGATCCAGATAAGGTCTCGTACGAAAATAAATTACACTGTTCACTGTCAGTCCTAGATTCTAGATAAACCCTAGAATTCTAGAAAGAGCTAAAGCTTTGGATTAGAGCAGAATGTAGATCTAGATCTAATCCAGAAAAATAACACAACAAACTTCAAATCACAGCACAGCATGATTGAAGCAAATAGAAAATCCGTCGTGAAATACGCAGAGAAAACAAGAAAAATTAGAAATATCCAACTCTAGTATCTTCTATCATCACTTTCGACTTCGAATTGGGTGTCCAAGTAGTATTTAACTACTAGAACGATACTCGGAAAGCAGTTTGATATTCATCGCCTGCACGTAAAAACCACTATAACCGAGAGAGGCAGATGGTATCGAATATTTTTTTTTGTATCGTCTTGTTGACATCACTGCACAGTCTGTCGCTTCACGTCTTGTCAGCCACGTGTAAATCCAGACGAGACCATAGGACCAAAACATTCGTTGACCTAATTTCGGGTGACTGGCCTATAGTGATTTGTTGCTGTCTACTGGTTTGAAATATCTGTGTTTGACCTCGGCACATCACTCATCCTACATTGACCTCTACTGACCTGCTTGAATGAAACTGTTGCGTGGGGCATATCTATTAATAATGTAACAATCTATGGCGTTGTTGTGTGTAGTGACGAGCTTCTAGTGGTGGACGCATTGTTCTCATTCTCGTAACCAATATCAAAATCAGAGCACGTTGCTTTTGCTACCAATACCACCGGGGCGACCTGCGAACGAGAACTCTACCACAAACGCGACAAGCATCCTTCAGGTTTGCACGCTTCAGAAGCGCTTTTAACTTAACAGTACTCTTAGTGCATTCTTCTACGGCTTCTTCTACAGAGCTAGAACTAGAAATCTAGATTTCTAGATCAGTGGTGAGTAGATCTATATAGATCTAGGGTCTAGTCTATATCTAATAATGCATATAATGATGATTATATTCATCTTGGTCTAGAATCTAGACTCGCCTGGATCTAGTCTAGATCTAGATAGATTCTCTAATTTGCCGGAGATCACTACTGGCCAGGATTCCAGCATGCTCTGGGGAGGGCCAAAAGCAAAAAAACCTGCAGTGTGCAGTAACCCCAGGGTGCAGAAATCCAGTGTTGATGAAGGTAACCACCCATATATGATGTAACCGCTCAGCGACTCAATGGCTTACCACTGTCTCTCAAAGCCTCTGTTCTGTATGACTGCACACTGCCATCATAATTATGTTTTGGCCTTTACACGTGTGTACGGATAGATCTAGATCTAGTAATCATAAAGATGCATGTAATTGTAATTATTGACAGTGTTAAAGATGTATCGATTTTAAAGATTACGATTTTATACACAATGCTGCATGACTACTACACGGTACTAATGCTGATGTCATCTGCATCCCGGCGCTAATCCCTTTCATGAGCACGGTATGTGTCACAGGGATGTTAAAGAAGTCTGCAGTTCAGTTTGACTCGTTGACACACACACATTGAATAATTGATTCAAAATGGGCTTTTCACACCAACGTATCGCCACAAAATGCATGCCGTAATAAGTACACGACGTTCAGTTATACAGACTTATTTTACATAGCTATTTTAAAAATTTGGTCACCCACGACTTCAGTGTGCTTTATTGCAGAGCGTGCAGAAATTCACTGAGTACTGTATGTAGAGCTAGATCAGACTCTATATCAAAATATTATCTAGATCAATGGAGATCAATAAGTTCTTGTTGGAGATACTGAACCCTGCAACTTTTGTGGTAGGTGCATGCACCAAACCCTTAAGTAATTGGAATTGCCGAACCCATAGGACCGACTCACCGCTTGTTCTAGTATCTTTGGTTCTTATCGAGAAACTCTGGTAACACCGTGCACCTTCAGCATATAATACAATTTATGTGGCGAGAAATTATATGATAATTTAAATTAAAGTACCCATACACAGAGTTTAATGTAGGTGAATGAGGGGTTTAGTCCTGACTTTCTAGGCATACAGTATGTTTGTAGTTTGCCATTGCTTTTCATGCTCGACTTTACTTTCACTAAATCTGAATAGACCTAGCCACACATTCTGCTGCTGGGTCAACAGGGGAGACCAGTACAAATCAACAGCCCAGACCAGTAATAACTCAGGTTTCCTACCTGAGAAGTAATCAGATGCTCTACCTACTGGGCTTCAGGGGCCTCAAGATGATAATATAAGTTTTTAAAATAAGAACCACTTTGTCTTTCAGGTATCAAGTTTCTGGTCAAATTGCTTCTTACACACAGTTGAACCAAGAAAATGGCAACAAAAGACAAGGAGGAAACAACTGACCCTCTCATGAGCTTGAGCATGAATCATTCAGTCATTGATGGCAACTGGTTTCGTGAGGTTAATGACAGTTGGAAGGGACTCAGCCTATCCTAGAGGTAGACAAAGTTTTGTACCATGAGAAGTCGCCTTTTCAAGATGTCTTGGTGTTCAAGAGGTAAATAAGAATTTAAGTGAATCTTCTTGGATGAGATTCTTCTGATCTTCCCTTTTTTACGTTTTGATGGGAGTTTCTTATCACTTAATTTGAATAAAGAAAATTAGTTTTTTTGTCCTATTCCGTGCTTTGAAAGGTCATGATTACATCTGATCTGTAGTCGCATCATTGGGGACATAGATCCAATCTATTCATTATCACTAGTATTACTAGAGACTCAAGAATTTGCTGACATAGCCACATGTGGAATTAATTTAGTTTTTTTTCCAGTAATGGCTTTGCCAGGCATTTTGTTGTAGAGAGAATAACGTTTAAATCTTTTCATGGTTAATCCAGCCCTATCCACGAGCTACTATCAGCTCTCTGTTTTATTTGTCAGAAGAGAGTGCCTCTTCCTAGTGTTCAGTCAGCCCCCATCCGCTAAGGGGGCAGCCACTTCTCTTTAAAATTTCAGTACAAGGGTTCTTTAATATTTAAAGCCAAAAATAGAAAAGACATCATTTTTTTACATTATGGGATGGCTTAGTCTTGTTCTGGCCCAATTTAGGGTTTATGGACACCAGCTGAAGGCCTTTCTTTGTCTTGGTCAACACACGGGTGTAAAGTACTACTCTGCTAAATCTAGCAAGGACAGACAGTGAAGGAAATGGCATTAAATAATATCAAAGTCCCATAGGAACAAAGACAAGACAAATGCTTAGGTTAGTAGTTTGCAGGTCCAATCCTCAAGGTGGCCAAGATTTTTTCTGTCTAATCCTTGTATTTGTCTTATTTTTGTTCATTTGGGACGTTAATATTTACTTTAATTTCCTTACTAAATCTAGCAGGCCTACAAGGCCTTTACTGTGCATCGATCATTGTTGATGCCCATGACACTCAATCTACAAATTTATTACTACAATCTTCATTATCTAGTCTATTTATCGATATCAAAAAATTTTTTTCTTAAAGCAAACCCTGGAAGCGACACGTGAGAATAAATCGGATAAAATCAACACACCTTTAGGTTGCATAGTTGAACAGTTTACCAGCTCAGTTTCCCCAAACCAGTAGGAACTTGTTGCAAATGCTGAAGTCAAAGTGGTTTTAAATGAAGACGTCATTGTGTGACCTAGATTATGTTTTTGCCCCCTTTCAAAAGAAATGTCCATATGCTACAAATATGGACTTGGTTACGTAGGTTGGGGAGCAGGTCCCGAAAGCAATTTTTAATTGAGAGGCTCTCAAGGTTTTATTATGACGTTTTGAAGTATTGGGTTGAAAACACATAAATGATCAGAAGCTTAATGGAATTCTGTGATTTTCAGCACAAGTTTTGGTAATGTGCTTGTCCTAGACGGAATCATCCAGTGCACTGAAAAAGACGAATTCACCTACCAGGAGATGATTACCCACTTGCCCATGAATCTTCATTCAAATCCACAGAAAGTAAGTGTGCAGTGGGGAGCGGGGTATTATTTATGTACTTTATATTCTTCTTTTTTAGTTTTGTCTCTTTTAATCTGTTTCTTCTTTAATGAAAACTGAGTTTAGAGTAAAATGAAGTCTTGAGTGGAAGGTTAAGAGTAGGGTGTATTTTTTTATGTCATGGAATTCTGGCACATGAATTCAATGAGTAAAGAAAAGTTACAGTACAGTAGTGTCCGTGTGACATCCTACCCCTTGGAAAATTGAAAAAGTCAGATGTTTTTCTCCAACTCATGATCTTAGGTCAATTGCAAAGGAGATAACCCAATTGAGTCAATGAGTGGACACATTTTGTCTGGTCTGTTCATAAGACAACACGTACCCTCTTTTCTTCATACCCAAAACAAGTAGTAGAAGCGATTGACATACATTTGAAATCCCACACTGAGAGATATTTCAGATCTTTTCTGCCAAGCGCCATACGAAAGTTTGACCATACCTTACTTTGAAAGCACAATGGCGTTTTCCTCACAATGTTTAAGAAATGTAAATTGATGGATGGTGAATGAATGATTTATGATAATGTGTATGAAGCTGAACTGATTTGTCTATAATTATTCTATCTTTTTAAAAATTTTAATTTTTTTTATGTATATTGTTTCACCACACTATTCATTTACCCACCTTTGAATTTTTGTATACTTCTCCTAAAATCTAAACATTTAATGATTAACTAAGTTAAATTTGTTTTTAATTTAAATGCACTGATGTATTCTTTTATTTTTCAAACGGAAATTGTGATAACACAAGTATAATTTCCTTTTTAAAGGATCAATAAAGATGATTGAAATTGAAAAGTGGAATGTTAGCCGGCCTAAGATGGGATCGCGGAGGGCTAGTTTATATAGAAACAAGTCTGTTTCTGGATATTAAGCAAACTGCGATCTTAGAGGGCTGGATGTAAGGCAGCTTTGAATTGTATTATGTCTTGATGGCTCATCCTACTGATTTGTTCAGAGGGTTGACGGGTTCTGCTGGTGGGGCCTTCTATTTTTCTTTCACTCTTTCACAAGATTGATCTAGTCGTTTTGTCTTTATTCACCATGAGATCACCACAACTGGTGGATGGGGTTAATTCCAATGAAACAAACCAACAATCAAATTACTAGTCCCTGCATTAGGCCAACAAGTTATATAAGAAAATGAAAATGAAAACATGAATTGCCTGAAAAGGACAATAAAGATTTATTATTATTATAAAATGACAGATAAAGTTGGTCTATATATCCATCGCATAAAAAGAGTCTTTACAAGTGAAAGGTAATGCATGCCTGTGTGAGGAAATCTCAAAATTTATTAATCTGCTTTATCCTTCCATTCAGGTCCTTGTTATTGGAGGCGGAGACGGAGGAGTGGTTCGCGAGGTTCTCAAATACAGCAGTGTCAAGGAGGTTGTCTTGTGTGAGATTGACCAGGTGTGGTAAACAAATTCCTAGAAGAAATGTCAATATTACAAATATCCATGCCATAGGATGACAAGGACTCAATAATTAACGGTGATAATGAATTACATTAAAGAACCACAGTCCGGTGAAGAGACAATCATAGGTTACAAAAGGTAAAGAATAATATTATTGTCCTCTAAAACGCATCGTTTCCAGGGGATGATGTGCTCTTACTTATTCTGCATCACGCTATAGAATAGATAGAAAATGAGAATGTTTTGGCTCTATGGGTCATAACAGCCATTATGGTACTTTACTTTCATGCAAATCCATGTGTTCATTTGCTCATGCAGTGGGTGATTAAGAAAGTTTTGTTTTTATATATTTTATTATCTAGGTTGTCATCGATGTGAGTAAAATACATCTGCCGCATATGGCAGACTGTCTGTCAGACCCTAGGGTCAACATCCAGGTGTGTGATGGTGTGGCCTACGTTTGCGACCATCCAGGAGAGTTTGACGTCATTATTACCGATGCTCCAGATCCTGTGGGTAAGAATGTGATTAGTATTAGAGATGGAACGAAGATCGCAGCAAGGATTTATGTGTACTTTTAAACGCTCGTCTAACATGATTAGTCACTGGCTGAGGAGGCCTTTGAGCGAACCAACTTTATTTAAATACTAATGCCGATATTTTCAGTTTGGGATTTCCCCCTCACTCTGGAAATAACTGTTGAAGGAAATGAAACAAAACACTACACAGTTTAAATTTGATTTGCAAAATGAAAGAAGAGCTTTTCCTTTATTAGTTCCTGATTTTAAAATTTAAAAATAATGATGAAAAGGTTGTGTTCTAAGATGGAATTCTAACCCTAGGGTTGACTGAGTTAATAAAAAGAGTTTGTGACAGCCTGGTGGCATAATACCTTGCACAAGCCCTTTTCTTTCAGTAGGCTAGTGGTGGGTAGTAGTAGTAGTAAGTGATTTTATTTGCGCTTCTTGAATGATCAAAGGCCAGTGTATTTTGTTATAGTGATTGACTCTTTAGGTTGTTGGGCCAACTGTAAGCTAGGGTCACACTGCTAAACTTCTTAGCCATAAGCGGCCTACCAGTACTTAAAAATGTATTTGCATAGCTGCCTACCAGTACTTAAAAATGTATTTGCATAGCTGCCAACCAGTATGTAAGAAATGTATTAAGTATGCTGCTTTTTTTTTCGGCTTTGAATATGTCAGTCTCTATTTCCCTTGAAAAGTATGTATATGAGGGCTAATAAAGAAAACCCAAGTTAAAGGCAAAGACTCAGAGAGATCGGGTTGAAAGACCAGAGATGCCATTATTAAACTGCCGTAGCATTTAACTAGAAAGGCTAGCAATCGACAGATTCTTTTTTATCATTTACCATAAAGGGCGATATTTCAACTTACATTATCAATGCTTTCTGAATATTCCAGGCGGCCATGCAAATTAGGATTAGTTTGATCATTCAGAGACTGGTTTGGTTTAGATGAAAAGATTGGCAGCAATGCATTTAATATGTATTTTTGGGGACTCTGTAGTCCTGAGGTAGGTGGATCGACACCTAATCCCATCGGAGACAGACAACAATAAGAAGGTCCCGTGTGTAGATCACAACACTGTGCATGTTAAAGATCCCTTGGCTGTAAATGGCTCTGACTTTGTACGTCTCTATTTACCTTGAAAAGCATGTATACACTGGTAGCTGTCAAAGAATACACCGCCTGACCACATGGTCCGTCTACCAGCACGCTTTGTTTGGAAACTTTTGTCTTCAACATAAATTGGCCTCTCTATGGATGGCCGTTAGCTTTATAAAGTTCTTCCGCTTACCACTATGGTCTGCTTACCTTCTCATATCGGAAAACAAACTCTGATAATATACACAGCACTGCATTTTATATCAGTAAATTACCTATTATTTAAGGAAGCAAGAAAGCATTCTTTTTTTCTTTCTCATAAAATGTTACTTTTGATAATGAACTCTCGAATTGTAGTAGATTTTTAGGTTTTGTTTATCGTTTGGTTCTTGTATTCCGTTTCAATAGTTCACAGATACAGTACAGCTAGTATTCCCTGAACCCCTTTGGACCAGAAAATTAGTTTGTGGAATAAGTGTTTCAGGGAATATCGTAGGTGTACAAAGAAGGCTCTTGGTTGGGACTTTGTCATGAACTGAGGATTCTATGTTTTCATCAAACTCGTGTTTCGGGGAATACGGGCTGTACTGTGGTTGCCTTTTCCTGATTTGTCATCTGCTCGTTTTGTACAGACATAGGGTCTTCTCTTAGTTTTTTTTCATCAGTCTAATTCTCAGTAAGACTTATTTTTCCTTTGACATGTTTGATTTGCAATCCGTCCTCAGGGCCAGCAGCAGCCTTGTACGAGAAACAGTTCTACTCAAAGCTGAAAGCAGCTCTCACTAAAAATGGAGTTGTCGCTTGCCAAGGTAAGTTGAGGCTCAAGTATCATGGGAAACTGATCTTAATACTTAATACTTGATACCGGCTGTAAAGTAACATTCCTTCAAGACCGTTACGGTCTACAGAATAGAAATGGAGCTCATTCGCTCTGTTGATAAACTTGTAAAGAGATCGCTTTCTGTAAGAAAAAAACCCCTTAAAACAAAAAGGACCCTTCCTTTTAATTTACAAAAGGTTTGGATTAAATTGAAATGAAATTCATTGCGTTTACAACAGGGGGGGGGGGGATCTATAAAATTGAAAGTGATGTTCGTTGGCTAAAGAAATATTACAATGTATTGTTTGCTCCATAAAACACTTAAGGGAGCATAAAACTCAGTAGGTACAGCACTTGCCTACCCAAGTCAAAGGTCATGAGTTCAAATCCCAGTCATGGGCTTGAATTTGAAATCTGTTTTTCAAGTTACTTCTGCTCCTTTAGCCTGTGGTAGGCAGGATAAAATGAGTGCATGGTCCTATCAGAGATGGACGATAATCTAGGAGGTCCCATGTACACACGTAAAAGAACCCTCAGTGGTTGGAAATCAAAAAGAGTAGGCCATGCCGTTCCGGCCGCCACCCTGGCAAAACTTGAATTCCTACCAAAAAAAACTATTTAGAAATACCCCCACCACCCCTTGTACCTCTCAGACTTATTGACCAGTTCATTGCTCTGATTTACATGTAGAAAGGGGCAAGGTCAGAAGGAAGGAGTGTGGCTGGGCATCCATACTTTTTTCTTAGAATAGAAATTAGCCCTGGTGTAGCCATGACAGCAACTCTTACAGATTACCTCAGTATGGAGTACTGACTCGATATAATAATTGTACTTGATGTCACCCGCTTAACCTCAGTATGGAGTACTGACTCGATGTAATAATTGTACTTGATATCACCCGCTTAACCTTAGTATGGAGTACTGACTCTATGTAATAATTGTACTTGATAGCACCAGCTTAACCTCAGTATGGAGTACTGACTCGATATAATAATTGTACTTGATGTCACCCGCTTAACCTCAGTATGGAGTACTGACTCGAGTGTAATAACTGTACTTGATATCACCCGCTTAACCTTAGTATGGAGTACTGACTCGATGTAATAATTGTACTTGATATCACCGTTTAACCTCAGTATGGAGTACTGACTCGATGTAATAATTGTACTTGATGTCACCCGCTTAACCATCAGTATGGAGTACTGACTCGATGTAATAATTGTACTTTTTGATATCACCCGTTTAACCTTAGTATGGAGTACTGACTCGGTGTAATAACTGTTCTTTTGATATCACCCGCTTAACCTCAGTATGGAGTACTGACTCGATGTAATAATTGTACTTGATATCACCCGGGGTAAAACATGCTTGTTATATTTTATTTTATTTTGTCAACCATGATATTTTGGTCTTACACATTGTTGGTGACACTGTCCGCCTGATGAAATTTTTCAGGAGAAGCAAAAACGTATAAAACATCGAATTGGCTAACATAAACACTATGCTGTGCTTTTTGGAAGAAAAACGAAAATCTTCGCAATAGATCATGTACGCTCAATGTTCTTTTCTTTTGGTTCAAGACCCCAAATATTTGTACAAGACATTTGTAAAGAAGCATGGTTTTGATCATTTCAAGGACAAATCTCATCCCATACATCATGGACTTATGCCTTTAGACAGTTTCACTGACAATATTATTAGATGATTGTCTATTGATTGGTGCATATATACATGTTTTCAAGGCAATGGTAGCGACATATCGGCGATGAAAGTCACAAACCGTGCAAGTCTAAAATTAGTAACATCTTTTCTCTCGCTTTTTAACATTAGGAAGCCCTATGCTGCCTAGTTAGTTTCCATTTGCACAAAAACCAATAGAAACCTGTATAATAACCATTTGAGAAATCTGTGTATCCCTATTGGGTCTAGTCTTTGACATTTGCACACCATATATATCTGTGAAATCTGTATCCCTATTGGGTCTAGTCTTTGACATTTGCACACCACGTATATCTGTGAAATCTGTGTATCCCTATTGGGTCTAGTCTTTGACATTTGCACACCACGTATATCTGTGAAATCTGTGTATCCCTATTGGGTCTAGTCTTTGACATTTGCACACCGTGTATATCTGTGAAATCTGTGTATCCCTATTGGGTCTAGTCTTTGACATTTGCACACCATGTATATCTGTGAAATCTGTGTATCCCTATTGGCTCTAGTCTTTGACATTTGCACACCATGTGTGTCAGTGAAAATAGATAAAGATGCTCATCATCATTTTCTTTGATTTTTTCAAAACATCCAAAATTGTACTTACACGGTTTGCGATTTTCACCATCGATATTATCTGTACTGTTAAAAATGGCGATTTCTAATTTGTTAGAGATGACAAAAATGGAATAGATTTCAAAGTAATAATAATAATAAAATGGAAATTTATAGAGCACATATGTCTCATTCGAGAGAACAAGCTCTTGGTGCTGTACATTAAATTACATAATAACATTGACGAAAAAGGTGAAATGGACATAATGAAATGATAATAGGCAATATACATGAACATGATATAACAAACGGGTAGAATATCCAAATACTCAACAGTAACAAGATGAAGCAGCTTGAGCTGGAGGACATTTTCAACCACATTTTTTAAATTGTGTTTTTGTTTTGTTTTGGTTTGCATTACGTTACAATCTTACACCCCAAACCCGCCATGTATCATTATATAAAACGAATTAACTCATTAAAGATCACATTTTCTTTTGCTTAAAATGTTCATACCCAAAATCTGGGTATCTTAGCTTCACAATCAAACCTTAAAGGCATACGTATATGTGTGTGTCAATCTGATCGGCGAGCTTGTAATGCATGTGTTTTGCAACAATGGGATTTAATTTTGCACATTGTATTTACGATACAGACCATTCATGTTAGTGACGTCATTGAAATTTCCTCCATTCTGCTGTAACTATGTACTGGCTTCTTCATACAGTAAATTGTTGTGCAAGTACCGGATGACTCGGCAGTCCAGAGGCAACCCAAAGGTCGTGGGTTCAAGCCCCGCCAA
This sequence comes from Doris montereyensis, assembly GCA_037039925.1. Classification (NCBI taxonomy): domain Eukaryota; kingdom Metazoa; phylum Mollusca; class Gastropoda; order Nudibranchia; family Dorididae; genus Doris; species Doris montereyensis. Next base: position 138,129 of record JAXRKP010000196.1, on the reverse strand, counting down.
TGGTTGAAATTATTTTTAGAGTAAAATCTACGCCCCTGGTCCAGGTAGGTGGGTCGAACGACGTAGTGCCGCCAGAGACGGACGATAAAAAAAGTTCCTGTGTGCAGGTCACAATTGTGCACGTTAAATTCCTTGGCTGTTAACAATGCAGTCCGGGGGAAAGTTGAAAAATCCTACCAAAAACCCCTGAGATCACCTTTGTTGTGGATGTGGGTAAACAAAAAGCCATAGAAGTGCAAGTACTGGTTTTGATTATATAACACTTCAATTTTTTGTCTTTACTTGACAGGAGAATCAACTTTCATCGACTTGGAATTGGTCAGCATCATGACAAGAGATGTCAGAGACGTCTTCCCTAAAGTAGGCTATGCAACAGGAAACACGCCCACCTATGTCACTGGCATTATGGGATATATGATTGCCAGTGTTGATGAAGTATGTAGAAAACAGTCCATTTTGTCCTTTATTTTCTTGATTGATTTTCTTAGTTGTTTTTTTTTTGTGGACTCCATTGATGACTATATTGAAACATTATTACAATGTGCTGTCTTAGTGCTACTAAACATTATTACAATGTGCTGTCTTAGTGCTACTAAACATTATTACAATGTGCTGTCTTAGTGCTACTAAACATTATTACAATGTGCTGTCTTAGTGCTACTAAACATTATTACAATGTGCTGTCTTAGTGCTACTAAACATTATTACAATGTGCTGTCTTAGTGCTACTAAACATTATTAAAATGTGATGTCTTAGTGCAATCTTATACCTTCAAAGGTGCTGGAATGTTTGCCTTGAAGCAGATTTCAGCCCCCCTTTTTATCATTCAAAGTTCACGGGCATTGTCTGTTCACAAAGTGAAATCCTCCAAATCCTCCAAACCAGTTATGGCAGGTGATGATTTATCGTTTTGGAGATAGAACGCTTGTTTATTGCAGGTTTTACTCACCAGCTAATGCTGGCACTCATTTGGACCTGGGTTGAATGGGGAATTATGTGTTACATATACTTTCCAAGCAACACAACGTCAGATCTAGTACTATCATGATTTGATTTGAACATAGAGGACATCACAATCTAAAGTATGGCAGCTCAGCTGCTTGGCTGCCGATGCCTTTTGTAACGTGTATATGTCCTACAAAATGAGAGAAAAAAACCCCATTATGTCACAAATTACTCTATTCAACTCCGCTAACAATTGTGAGTTTTCACTTACAACAATTTAGTATTTCAGTGGGAAAATTGTCAATTGTGCATAATACTTTAAAGGCATCTTGAATATTTGCATTCCCCGTTCTTTGTTTTCATATTGTCCCATGTCTATTTATGAAATAATGCAATTTTTTTGTTTGTTTGTTTATTTTGTTATTGTTTAGGGCCTCGACCTCACCAAACCAATCCGACGTTTGACAGAAAGTGACGTGAACAGGATGGAACTCAAAAATTACGATTCTGATCTGCACACATCTTCTTTTGTTTTGCCACGTTACATTCGAAACGTAATGCTGACTTACACTCTTGTGTGTGTGTGTGTGTGTGTGTGTCAGGGGCGGGGAGAGGGTCTTTCCCCTGTTTTTTGTTGTAGTGCTTTTTATTATTTTTTCATGTTTTGTTTATTTTGTTGGAGCTTCTTTGAAGCTATGATATTTTACAGTAACACAATTTGTACTTTTAGTCCCATCCAACATAACTTTCTTAATATATAATTCTTTGATTTAGCTTAAATTTAGAATTTCACACGTTCTTTCTCATTTTCCTTTTCTGTTTTCTTCTTCTTCTTCTTCTTCTTCTTCTTCTTCTTCTTCTTCTTCTTCTTCTTCTTCTTCTTCTTCTTCTTCTTCTTCTTCTTGCATGAAGATACTTAAACATATCTTTAAAATTTCACTCTTCTACAATGTAGGAGACTCTGTAGTCCAGGGCAAGGTGTCTACCTCTCAACTAAAGGTAGTGGATTCGAGCCCTGCCAACGGTTGAAAAATTTTCTTGAGTTTTTACGAGCAAAATCTACCCCTGATCCGGAGATGGGCGATAAAAAGGAGGTCCCGTGTTGAGATCACAACACTCTGCACGTTAAAAATCCCTTGTCTGTTTACAGGGCAGTCCAGGCAAAATTAAAAATCCTATCAAAACCCCGAGATCACCTTAGTTGTGGATGTGGGTAAATAAAATAAAATCTACGATGTATTCATATGTATGTATATATCGCCTGAACTTTTTGTTATGTTCTCTTTTCATTTTCTCTCATCGTTTATTTATGGTTTTTATTCTCCCAGTGTCTGAAGGACATCATTGACACCTAGAGGATGTAGAGGGTGCGTTTGAGTCTAGCAACAGCTTTATGTCATCATGCTTCCATCTTGGGCAGGAGATTCACCTTCGTTTAAAAAAAAATTCAAATTAAAAAAATATCTTTGCCGTTTCTTTTTTTATTTTCAAAAATAGCTTCTTGCCATACACATTTATATGCATATTTATGACTCAAACCATTGATGCCACTCTAACGGCTATGACCAACAGTACATTGTGTTAACACCAATAATGAAACCAATGCTCACACACATGAGCATCTAAGTGCAGTAGTTCTTAACCTGGGCTGGATCAACCCCAGATGTTTGGTGAGACAGTCTCAGGGGGTTTGGCGGAGGTCAAGACGTACACTTATGATTTAATTTTTTAACTATGAAGGGTTTTGTAAATGTACATGTGAAACTTGCGGGGTTCAGTACCTCCAGCAAGGTAATCTAGTGATAAATGACTGTAACTGATCACTCCATCATGGAAGGCAGAACAGACAGTGTGACGTTTCTCTTATTTATAACCTTCGTCAGGCAACCAACTTGTAGTGGTAATTGGATTAGATAGTGTAGAGCTAGACGTGTCATCTGCGTACAAATTCCAAAGTACGTTTTCTCTAAAACTGTCAAATTGAATTTAGGACATTCCATATCTGGAGTTTTAAGTTGTGACGTTAGGGTGGCATCCGTGGTGGTACATACCTATCCCTGTGTTCATTCATGATGCTCAGATATAAAGAGGAAGATGATAATTTCATAAAGAAACTTATGTGTGATAGATTGAAAGGCTTGAAGAATGTTTGAATGTTCAATTGTGGTGCAATTGTGCAATACATGATCTGTGTCCTTGAATTATTCCACAAAGTTTACTTGAGAGGCATGCTGTACATTGTAATGTATTTATTAGTCAACATTTATTAAAAAAATAATACTAGGCATAGATCTAGAAAAATTGTAGTCTAGGACAGTGGGGTAACGAACCGTCTGAATGTGACTGCTATTCACGGTTGGATTCGGGGGAAAGACCTTGTTAATGAAACTCTGGTTTTTAAAGAGTGTAGTTAACTCCGTTGGTAGCACGCTCTCTTTCCATGACGAGGCGATGGGTGCGGATGCAGGGGTTGTGGGTTCAATCTCCATGGTGGCCAAGATTTTTATCTGTCTATTCCTTGCATAGTCGTGACTGCTAAATGCCGGCAATCTCAGTGAAAATAATTTTATTCTATCTTAAAGTATCCCTCTAAGTGCCCTTTTCAAGACCAAGATTTTCGCCTAATTTTCTCAACGGCAACTGCAGATTATCATTTTCTCCAAATTATCATAAAATATGTTGATGATTGATTAAAAAATTATCATTTTTTATCATACATCACTAATATGGCTTAATCTCATCAACAATGTGCCATGCAATACAGCCACCCTTCATTACCTATCCATTGTAACGTAATAAAAGATGACCAGTGTTATCTTCTGAACTCCGCCCAGTGTACATCACAGCCTTTGTTCCATTAGATCACTGGTTTGTCACTGGGCAATTAGAATCGTAGTCTTTCGACCTCCGCCCCACGGCTCTTTCTTGATGCCGTAAGTTGCATTCAGTCAACACCTCGGTGCTAAATAGTTTCCATGTGTCTCTATTTCTCGCATAATTTTGTCAAATTTCTACACCATACTCGATTAACCCCCTTGGTGATCACAACTCCAAACCCAAATTGTTGCCCCTGCTTTCGCCTATATGTTTGTTTCGCTGTTTCCCAAGCACCAGACATTTAGGCGGTCACTGCTGTATTTGTCTTGTCTTTGCTTCCATGGGGCTTTGATATTTTTGATATTATTCAATGCTATTTCCTTTTAAAACATTTGTATGGTTTGTTGTTACTGCTCTCTGTTTGGTCAGATTTTTCTCACAGATTTCTTTAAAAAGAGGCCAAACCAACACTTAGCTTTATGAGCAGATGTCTGAACAAGTTTATTGTTTCTTGGATGGGAATTCTGCTCTGTGATGGGTATTAAGAATAAAAGGAATTGCATTATGTTTTCGCTTTGTTATTTAAGGGGTATGACAGTATTCGCTTCTTTGTTTATAACGAGTGTGTATGGTTTTATATTTGGCCTCAGGGCACGGTCTTAAGGTTGCTCATTTATCGTTGCCTGTGAAGGTACATTTCTTTCAATTTCAATATATTGATCATACTACCAATACGACTACTACTAATGAAGATAATGATGATAATAATACTACTACTAATAATCATCCTCATAATAATGATTAATAATAATAATGTACACTTATATTGTGCACTATTTCCTGTATGGTCACGTGTCTAGGTAGCATTACATTAACGCTAACTCACAATATGCTGCTACGCTAACGTTGAATTTATGAAGGCTTGCAAATAATGATTGTACTAATAACAAATACCCGATCGATACTGATGATGGTAATAATAATAATAATGACATCAGTATTAATTATAATGCTGTAATAATAAAAGGAATAGGCCTATTACTATTACTACTACTTTTGATTGTAATAATGATGATGATACTACTAGTTACAAGAAATACCCAATTATTAAAACGTTTTGTTTTATTTCAATGTTTAGGAGTGGTTCATACTGTTACGTGATGGCTGAAACTTAGATGCAGAGTTACTGAAACAACTGGAGAGAAAAATTCATAATGAACATAATTCACGTGAAACTGGTTGTCTGGCAGACTTGATTTTAAAAAATCACACAAAAAGTCAGATTCATTCCTGTTGCTCAATCATTTGTTCGTTTATATTGTAAATTTCTCTCCGTCTTGTGTTGTCAAAAAATGAATCATTGCTTACTCTATTCTGTAAACTGTAGTCTCCTTATGAAAAGATCTTCACAAAATACACATAGGAAATAAAATCTTGCCTTGACAGGATACTTCAAAATCTCTCTTCCTATGTTTATAGTTAAGAATTTGCTTGTGAAGGTCATAGCAGTAATAGATACTCTAGGAAATGTATAATAAGAGTGATGGTTATTGCTAGCATTATATTTCTGTGAGATCTATTAACACAATGTGTGTACAAGTACAATACTTGGCGTTAGCATTTTCTTTTAAACATTTCATAACATTAACATGTACTGGACATTTTTTGTAATGTTATTGTTAGATATGTAATACGATGAGTGATGGGTGAAGAAAAGAATGATGATGAAAAAGAGACTATGATGTAGAAGTTTGAAGTAGTGGAGAGTGGCACACTGCATACTGTGCTGGCTCACACTCACAGAGCCTAGGACAAACACATCAAGGCCAAAACAACTGGTGGCTGTGCTAGGTGGTGACATCTTTATTGATTATGGTAGACTTTAGACTACCTACATAATATTAATAATAATAATAACAACAATGCTACGATGGCGGTCTCTCACTTCATTTCTGGCTCAGCCCACCTCAGGGGTTCTCGTGAATTTTTGTGGTGCATCTCTCTAATGTCACCCAGCAGTCTACTGACTTATGTATGCATCGCACAGACGTCCGAGAAGCTTCTACGTCAAACGCCGGCCAAAACTATCCACTGAGAGACCAGCCGTGACAAAAACCAAAAATCAACATCAATAAAATACAATAAAACAACAACAACATGGGAAAACATTATGAAATTTACACCAGTGCATGGGACAACATGGGCTACATTTTAGCAAAGTATCAATATCTAACGCCTTAACTTCCACACAAAAGATAGATTTACGGGGAGCTATGACAGTATGAGACCGTAAATATAACTAGAAAAATAGTCCGATAAAAGGCTATTAGTATAAAAGAAAGATCGTTACGAAAACTAATGTTAATGAGAGGTCTTCATCTCCCCCATCCATGGATAACAATTATTCATCTACCAATCTACTAACTAAGCCACAAATAAACTAAAACCATCAACCCACTACCACACTTTACCTAAGACAATGCAACCCGCTCAATCAGAACTCGGGTGCCTGGCTCTCGTTGGCTTGACCTAATTAGGGCGCTACACAACTATAAGTATAAGTTTTAAGCTGAGGCCTACAGCGAGAGATGGATAGCATACAATAGTATTATTATGGGCTGTGGGCTAGGGGGATGGCTGACACACACACACACACACACACACACAGATCTACACATTCGTCAAGGGTTGTGCACTGTTACTGTTACACTAATTGTTACCATTTCATGATTTTTCATCGTTTTTTAACTTGTTATTTTTCTTGCTCAAGAAATACGAATTTATTTGACGGTCTGGAAAAATTATATACAGAACATTTGTTATGCTTTTTTACATTGTTGTGTTGTAAAAAATGTTTGTGTTGCGTGTGATTACAATATACCCATTGGGATAAAAGAAGGAAGGACTGTAATTTTCTAAGTTGGTTGAAATGAAGCTTGGTTGAATTTAAGGTTCTTATCTAAAAGTATGTGTATGCTTGCTTGATCTTGTTATTAATTGTTTTGTGACATCCTGTTATTTTACGAAGGACTGTAACTTAAACATGAAGCATAAATATCCTTTTTATCTAAATATCCAAATTCATGTTATTAATTGTTTTGTGACATCCTGTTAAACAAAAAAACATAAATATCCTTTTCAACCAAATTCTTCCCAACTCTTCCCTATATTTTCGTTTCTTTTTTAATTCCTTTTATATCCAAATATGCAAGCCTGTTTAACAGTATTGCAGGTTACGCGCAGAGAGACTAAAAAATGAAGGCAGCAAAGATTTGCCTGACATTACATGTATAGGGATGTCTGTGGTTGATTATGGGGCGCTACTTCTTTCCTTTCACTCCGTCACTTGATTTTCATCGTGCTTTTTCCTCTTAACGTAACCTGACATATGATTATGATGGACAGGGTTAATTTCATGATTCAATAAAACAAACCTGATACTGATACTCGCTGATACTCCGATAGTGGTAGAGAAGAGAGAGGGAGCAGCAAGTCTTGCACATTTTGTCTTTTTGTCTACCTGCATCCAGTGAAGGTACTTGGTGGTCGACCTCAACCAAAAAGTTGTGGGTTTATGCCTGGTTTTCTCAGTCCAGGGAAATTTAAAAAAAACCAACTCCAAAACCCTGAGAATGAGATCACCTTAGTTGTGGATGTGGGTATATTTAGATCAAATCACACTTATTTACCTGTTTCCCATCAAAATCTTTATCTTTGTGATTTGTGAATTTATCTGAGATATTACATTACACACAATACAAATCACATAAAGGAATGTGTAACTGTAAGGTAAAGTAAATTTGTCGAGCGAGAGAGTGTCTGACTGTCTGCCTGCTTGACCATAATCCTATCCCGGCAGAAATTTGCAAATTAAAACCTAAAAACATGCCAATATAAAAAAAAAATTGCCAAGGAAAAGGCCAAATTTTGAAACATTTACACAAAAATTTGCATAGAGTATTTGATTTATGATTAAAGAAGAAAAGGATAAAACTTTACATCGAATTTTTTCTACTAAAATGTAAAACACTAATGCCTTCAATTGTTCTTCATTGAGACTTTTTTTCGTCTCAGAAAAGACAAAAGTGTAAATGGAGAAGTTTCTCTCTGCATCAACTGAGTTCAGGATGGGGTTATGATTTTTTTTGCACATTTTGCAAGCTCTGGAAACATTGGAACTGACACTGACTGACACTGACACTGACACTCTTCCTGAAGACTGTTGTTAGGTAGACTGGGATAACCCCAAGACAATTATAATTATAATTATAGTATAGTTATAGCTCCTGGACCAAGAGATTCTTTGAACATACATGTGTAGTATGTCTTGATTTCTGTCACTTGAAAATAGCACTTTATTTGCTGGTTTACCATCACCTCCTCTGCCCTCTTCACTGCTTTTAAATATCTTTTCCAGCTCTCAGAGTGGGCCTCAACAGTCGATTTTCTTGTGTGTAGTCCCAAAACAAGGTTGCAAACTAGAAAAGTTAAAAGCTTGCTGCCACTAACGTGAGTCCTCAGTCTTACTCTACTTACTTATTTACTATCCAGCGTCGTTTACCACATTTGCTGTCCGCACGCCCTTTGGAACTCCTCTCTCGAGTGCGATTTTATTATGTAACAATAAAAAATTTGCAGCCGCGATTTGCCATTTGAGGCTGCGATTTTCTGCACAGACAGATTATAATCCAATGTACTGAGAGTACCAACGTCAACATAGCATTTTGCATTTGAAAACTGTCAGACTTTAATTCAATATTTTAAGGGCTGAGTATCATCACATCCGTCAATGTTATTGTTACAATCACCTTCCAATCCATGGTATTTCAACTTCTCAAAACTTGTTGTGTGTTGAGCCAAACCCTGTGACTTCTATTATCATTAATATCATCATTGTGCTAACATATTGGCCTAAAATGATGAGTCTTTACGAGGACAATAAAGTTTATTGAATTGAATAAGTCAAACTTAGTTCACTTAGGCCAATATGAAACTGATTCATTTTTAATAGATTAATATTCCTAATCCTATTTCTGAGTTATCATGGACGTTTCATTTTGGACTGAGTCACTGGCGGAGTCAGACCAAAAGAGGTTTTTTTCACTTTCCTCAAAACCACCGAAAATGACTCAGGCCAAAATGTTAGCACACTGCGTTATATTTACTCAAATTACGATGATACTCTTATTTCTATGTTTGCTTGTTTTTGTTGTTTTATTTCGCTGCTCATGAATAATAATACTATTAATACATGTACAGCCAATTCAAAGTATTTTTAAAAATCTCATTTTATCACAAGTATTCAGTTCTTTTTTTTTCTTATTCCATTCACTACTATAACTATAATAATATACTCCGTTCCTGTGTTCTTTTTTACTGGTAGTATAGCCAATAAAAAATGTTTATGTGAAAAAACAAATCCATGAGATTTTTGAGGTGTCGTTCCTTATTGACTTATTGACTTAGTCAAGTGATAATAAATTGCATCCTGGGATCGCTTGGTTATTTTGGATAAATTTATTTTTGTTGTTTGTACTGCGTGGATTATAACTTGAAATGTACCATTTGGGTATTGGGGCAGTTGGTGTTTGGGTATTGAACTGTCTTTTGGGTATTGGGGCAGTTGGTGTTTGGGTATTGAACTGTCTTTTGGGTATTGGGGCAGTTGGTGTTTTTTGGGTATTGAATTGTCATTTTCTTTTTGGGTATTAGGACAGTTGGTGTGTATTGGGAGAATTGTCTTTTGGGTATTGGGACAGTTGGTGTGTATTGGGACAGTTGGTATGTGTAGAATTGTCTTTTGGGTATTGGGACAGTTGGTGTGTATTGGGACAGTTGGTGTGTGTAGAATTGTCTTTTGGGTATTGGGACAGTTGGTGTGTATAGAATTGTCTTTTGGGTATTGGGACAGTTGGTGTGTATAGAATTGTCTTTTGGGTATTGGGACAGTTGGTGTGTGTAGAATTGTCTTTTGGGTATTGGGACAGTTGGTGTGTATAGAATTGTCTTTTGGGTATTGGGACAGTTGGTGGGTATTGGGAGAATTGTCTTTGGGTATTGGGACAGTTGGTGTGTATTGAATTGTCTTTTGGGTATTGGGACAGTTGGTGTTTGGGTATAGAATTGTCTTTTGGGTATTGGGACAGTTGGTGTGTATTGGGACAGTTGGTGTGTATAGAATTGTCTTTTGGGTATTGGGACAGTTGGTGTGTTTGAATTGTATAGAATTGTCTTTTGGGTATTGGGACAGTTGGTGGGTATAGAATTGTCTTTTGGGTATTGGGACAGTTGGTGTTTGGGTATTGAATTGTCTTTTGGGTATTGGGACAGTTGGTGTGTATTGAATTGTCTTTTAGGTATTGGGGCAGTTGGTGTTATTGAATTGTCTTTTGGGTGTTGGGACAGTTGGTGTGTTGTAGAATTGTCTTTTGGGTATTGGGACAGTTGGTGTGTATAGAATTGTCTTTTGGGTATTGGGACAGTTGGTGTGTATTGGGACAGTTGGTGTTGGTATAGAATTGTCTTTTGGGTATTGGGACAGTTGGTGTGTATAGAATTGTCTTTTGGGTATTGGGACAGTTGGTGTTTGGTATAGAATTGTCTTTTGGGTATTGGGACAGTTGGTGTTTGGGTATTGAATTGTCTTTTGGGTATTGGGACAGTTGGTGTGGGTATTGAATTGTCTTTTGGGTATTGGGGCAGTTGGTGTGTATTGAATTGTCTTTTGGGTATTGGGACAGTTGGTGTGTATTGAATTGTCTTTTGGGTATTGGGACAGTTGGTGTTTGGGTATAGAATTGTCATTTGGGTATTGGGACAGTTGGTGTGTATTGGGACAGTTGGTGTTTGGGTATTGAATTGTCTTTTGGGTATTGGGACAGTTGGTGTGTTGGGTATTGAATTGTCATTTGGGTATTGGGACAGTTGGTGTTTGGGTATTGAATTGTCTTTTGGGTATTGGGACAGTTGGTATTGGGACAGTTGGTGTTTGGGTATAGAATTGTCATTTGGGTATTGGGACAGTTGGTGGGTATTGAACTGTCTTTTGGTATTGGATTGGTTGACAAGTGTCTGGGCTATTGGGACAGTTGGTGTTTTATAGAATTTTTTTGGGTATTGGGACAGTTGGTGTGTTTGGGACAGTTGTGTTTGGGTATGAATTCCCTTTTGGGATCACTGTACAGTTGGTGTTTGGGTGAATTTCAATTAGGTATTTTTACTATTTATGTTTGGGTATAAGAATTGTCTTTTGGGTATTGGGACAGGAACCCGGGTATAGAGAACTGTCTTTTGGGTATTGGGACATGTTATTAAATTGTCATTTGGAATAAAACAGTTGGTTTTGGGTATATTTATAGGTATTGGGACAGTTGCATTTTGAATAGTCAATTGTCATTTGGGTATTAGGACAGTTGGTCTTTGGGTATTAACTGTCTTTTTGGTATTGGGAAAACCCAGTGTAAAACAAACCAAACATAATCACACACAAAAAAAATCCTATCAAAGACAACACAAAATAATCAATGCAAAGATTAACCAATCCACTTTGTAGTAGAGATTGGATACAAACACACAACACAATTGCACAGATCACATCAACGTAGTGGGAAGTGATAGGTCAAAAGAGGAATCAAGTCATTTTGCTAACTGCCTCCCTATGCTTCACATTGTTGTTTTTAAAAAATCTGTCCATTTAATTTTCGGAGTGATTATTTGGGCCAATTAGCCTCTCCAGCTATTTGGGTTATAGCCTCCAGTATTTCAGGAACCCGCATAGCCTCTAAATTCCAGCTATTTATTAAATTATATAGCCTCTCCAGCTATTTGGGTCATTATAGCCTCTCCAATGGTCTATTTAGGTCATTATAGCCTCCCAGCATAAAACAAACCAAACATAATCAGCCAAAAAATCCATCAAGCTATTTAATCAATATAACCTCTCCAGCTATTTGGGTCAAACATACAACCTCTCACAGCTATTTGGGTCATTATAGCCTCTTAGTCCAGCTATTTGGGTCATTATAGCCTCTCTCCAGCTATTTGGGTCATTATAGCCTCTCAGCTATTTGGGTCATTATAGCCTCTCCAGCTATTTGGGTCATAGGGATAGCCTCTCCAGCTATTTGGGTCATTATAGCCTCTCCAGCTATTTGGGTCATTATAGCCTCTCAGCTATTTGGGTCATTATAGCCTCTCCAGCTATTTGGGTCATTATAGACTCTCCAGCTATTTGGGTCATGTCGATATTATCAAAATGTCAATGAGAGATCTACTGAATTTCTGATAAGCTCATGTTCAAAATTAAACAAAGAGGTCCTTATCGACAGACACTAGAAAGTTTCATTAACTTTCAGTGGCAAAATTTTAATTGCTGTGAAGATTGTCAGACAGCATTGAAATTGAAAATTATAGCAGGGATAGGGATAGAGTTATGGGATCGAGGTGGGGGTGTTAACTTTGGGGATTGTGTTTTCAATATTACATGGCACAAATATCTATCTTTCTTTCTTTATCAGTTCCCATTCTACCTTCGGGTGTATGGGTTATGGCCTAAATATTTGGTGGGTTTATTTGGGCCATGGGAGTTCTGAAATGGAGACTTAAAGTTTACTGCATTCTGCGTTGCTGAAATCTTAATCCCATTATAACAGGTCATAAAACTTGCATTTTATAAATATGCTTCTGACCCATAATAATAAACTATTTATGCATTTTTTTTCTGACCAAGTACTTAGTTTTTAAAACTTATTTTACCCCCGTTTTGTCAACAGGAGTCATTAGAATTTAAAAAAAACATGCAGCAGGGTTATGGATAGGGTTAGGAAAAGGGTGTGGTTAGCATTAGGGGTTGTGATAGATCTAATTCAATCTTACATGACTCAAATACTTAATGTTTTTTTTGGGACACATGATTTAAATTTTTGCTGAGCTAAATATAGATTGCTTAAAATAATGTCACCAATTGGTTGTAATGTAATTAAATATTTAAGCCACATAGAGGAACCCTGGATTCAACAAAACCTGTTCGATGACAACTGGTCTTGACAGGATGAAGTTTATTGTAAAATCTTGTTCCTATAACATTAACAGGGATTGGGTTTAGCAGTGATTATTGTCCCATCTAGTCCTGTTAAGAAGACAATCCCATTGAGCATATAACAAATTAACAGGTAAGATAGTTGTCGGTTTAGCAACTTGGGATCATGATGTCCCAGGATCAAATCCTACAATCCCAAAGATAACAACATACAAAATCCTGTTATGAAGTACAATCCTGTTCCAGGATTGAAGGTGATTACATGTTCTGAATTTTTGAAATTCTATTTCAACGCCTTGATCCAGTAAGATGGTTGCTGTGAGTGTGAGATAATGGTGTCGGTGATGTTCCATACATACAATTACAGCGTCTCTTGTCATGTATTGTAAAATGATGTTCCATACATAAATCCCATACAAAATCTCTTGTCATGTATTGTAAAATGATGTTCCATACATACAATTACAGCGTCTCTTGTCATGTATTGTAAAATGATGTTCCATACATACAATTACAGCGTCTCTTGTCATGTATTGTAAAATGATGTTCCATAATTACAGCGTCTCTTGTCATGTATTGTAAAATGATGTTCCATACATACAATTACAGCGTCTCTTGTCATGTATTGTAAAATGATGTTCCATACATACAATTACAGCGTCTCTTGTCATGTATTGTAAAATGATGTTCCATACATACAATTACAGTTGATGTTCCATAACACAGTCTGGTTGCTGTCATGTATTGTAAAATGATGTTCCATACATACAATTACAGCGTCTCTTGTCATGTATTGTAAAATGATGTTCCATACATACAATTACAGTGTCTCTTGTCATGTATTGTAAAATGATGTTCCATACATACAATTACAGCGTCTCTTGTCATGTATTGTAAAATGATGTTCCATACATACAATTACAGCGTCTCTTGTCATGTATTGTAAAATGATGTTCCATACATACAATTACAGCGTCTCTTGTCATGTATTGTAAAATGATGTTCCATACATACAATTACATCTCTTGTCATGTATTGTAAAATGATGTTCCATACATACAATTACAGCGTCTCTTGTCATGTATTGTAAAATGATGTTCCATACATACAATTACAGCGTCTCTTGTCATGTATTGTAAAATGATGTTCCATACATACAATTACAGCGTCTCTTGTCATGTATTGTAAAATGATGTTCCATACATACAATTACAGCGTCTCTTGTCATGTATTGTAAAATGATGTTCCATACATACAATTACAGTGTCTCTTGTCATGTATTGTAAAATGATGTTCCATACATACAATTACAGCGTCTCTTGTCATGTATTGTAAAATGATGTTCCATACATACAATTACAGCGTCTCTTGTCATGTATTGTAAAATGATGTTCCATACAAAATTACAGCGTCTCTTGTCATGTAACATATCGACGGTGAAAGTTCCAAACGTTAAGTCTAAAATTAGTAACACCTAAAAATAGCTTTTTTATTAGTATTAGGAAGCCCCTATGTTTCATCTAGTTAGGATTCTGTGACACAAGAACCAATAAAAACCTGTATAATAACCGTATATCATGAGCAATCCGTGTGTCTCTTTTGGGTCTCGTTTTTGACACTTGCAAACCGTGTATCTCTGTGAAAATCGATTAAAATGCGCATCATCTTTTTAATCCCCCCTCAAAACACCAAAAATTTGACTTGCACGGTTTGCGATTTTCACGGTGATATATTTCATTTTTAAAAGGTCTTAACCCTTTTTATTTGTATTTTAAGGTTTATCCCACTTTGAAAGTCATATTCCAAAGCTGTGACTGTGACTGAGCCCTGATACAAAATGTTTGCTTTTGACTTTCACCCATTCAAATTTACTGAAACATTCAAAATACTGGTATACGTTAAAAGAGTAATAAAAAGAAATTCAACATTTGCTTTTTTCCAATTTTATTTTTATTTTTGAAAAATAAGCATTGTTTTAGCATTAATGTCTATAATGAAAAATGAACTCATTTATGTCAAAATGCCACTTTTTACAAAGCATTCAAAACAATCATAATATAATGTGCCAATTTTAAAACATCTCTCACAAGTACACAAATCATTTCTCTCAGGATTACACACAAATTTGAGGCATAAAAATTAAACAGTCGTGTTTGTTACATTTAACAGTGTAAACAAAGTTTGAGAATTGTACACACAAACATTGCACTGTCACTGTTACTGCTATCAAACAAGAACATGTATGACATGTCAAACATGACAGTGAGTCTTGGGACAAATACTTTATTTTGGGAAAACAACAGAAGGAGAGAGAGTGACAAACAGACAGAGATACAGACAGACAGAGTTAGAGAAACAAATAGAGAGAGAAGTAATGGATACAAAGCAGAGAGAGACACACACACACAGACAGACAGACAGAGTTAGAGACAAAAGCACAGAACAGATAGAGAGAAGTAATGGATACAAAGTACACAGAGAGAGGAGACAAAAGCACAGAGAGAAGGGAGAGAGAGAGAGAGAGAGAGAGAGAGAGAGAGAGAAACTCCACCCCCTGATTACTGGAAAACTTAGGTGGTCCTGCGGACAAAATGTTTGCCTACCCCTGCCTCATTACATCAAGCTATGTCCTCACTATTCAGAGCCATGTTTAGTATGCTACAAATCTATCAAATGATAATAAATAAAAAATATGTTGAAGATGAATCAAAATGCATCACAAAGCTGACTCCTATCATGTCAAAGAATTTATAACAACTGTTTTCCTTTCTCACTTTTTATTTTGAAGCTCTCCTTAACTATTACGAGTGGTACATCATGAAAGTAATGAAAATGAAAATATGATCTGCATTAACACCATGTTGAAAAGAAGACAGCTAAAAATATAGTCTTCGCTATCAGAAAAATTGGTCACCCAGAAACAAATGCGTATTAAGACATTCTGACATGGAGAAATTATACCGGTGCTGAGCAAAAAAAATATTTTTTTAAATTGTATAACCAATATTATATCACAGATTGTATCAGATCATGAAATTAATGAAGTAACTGCTTCAAATACATGAAAAAGTCATTTAAGATGAAATGGGAGGAAAGCTGATGGTCGATGGATAAAAAAAAACTAAGCAGATGAAAATAAAGGTAAAACTATTTTTTTAAAATGAGCTGTTCTATGAATTCGTTTTGGCCTCCTTCCTCTTTCAGTAAGGCATCATGCTGGAGTCGCAGTCTGGCAAAACAATACAAACAATTTGTTGTTATAATAAATGTACAAAATAAATACATGCTTTCAATTCAAGGCATCCTAAAAGAAAAAGTCAAGCACCCACACTCAGGTGGCGCCAGTGGTTGAGTGGTTAGGCTGCAGGAAATGGCAAAGTTAGTCGTCTCACATTGTGTTCCAAACAGGAAATGGCAAAGTTAGTCGTCTCACATTGTGTTCCAAACTCAAAGTTAGTCGTCTCACATTGTGTTCCAAACAGGAAATGGCAAAGTTAGTCGTCCCACATTGTGTTCCAAACAGGAAATGGCAAAGTTAGTCGTCTCACATTGTGTTCCAAACAGGAAGTGGCAAAGTTAGTCGTCCCATGTTGTGTTCCAAACAGGAAGTGGCAAAGTTAGTCGTCCCATTGTGTTCCAAACAGTAGTCCCCATGTTGTGTTCCAAACAGGAAGTGGCAAAGTTAGTGTCTCACGTTGTGTTCCTTGAAAGACACCTAACATGCATTTTCCCCACTTAACCCCAGGTACGAATGGGTACAAGCACTGGCTTCAATGGCAGTAAAAAACCTGCGTCAAAACCTAGACTAGCATTCTGTCCAGGAGGTAATTATTATTACCCGTTCCAATTCATGCTACAGAAATCAGGATACGCTCTGGCTCTATGGGGTGTAATGGCCTTAAAGGAACTTTATTTCTACCCATACTCAGAGTTCAGCGCAGGGTAAAGAGGAGTAGAGTCCTTTGTTTCATTAAAATTTACACTGTCCACCATATGTGGTGATCTCAGGAGTGAATTAAGAAGAAACAGCAAGATGGAAGATAAACAAAACAATGAAAGGAAGGAAGGAAGTCAATTAAAGAGACAAGACATCAACCTATGAAACAACTAATAGGTACTGTAGTTAAAATTTGGTTTTTTTCTATTCTTTAAAACAAAAACTGATCTCCATAAATTCTCTTTCTAACTGCATTCGTTTCTCTGTGATAAGGGCTTGTAGTTGCTGTTGCTGAGCTTCTCTCTGTTTTGCTATCGACTTCAGTAAATTTCTCGATCCTATAGCCTGTAAGAAGGATTGCACAGAATTAAAGGCTACTAATAAATAATCAGAGAAGTTTGCTGTCTAAGTTGTTAATTCATAAAACATATCAATTCTATAAAGACATTACAGTGTAGTGCTAACACTAGCACACGTTCCTTCCCATGCATAAGCATAAATGCCTCAACCCATACATTAGGTTTACATACAAAGATAACGTTGCAATTTCATACACACAGAGACATTTTTTAAGGGGGGGGGGCACCTGGACTGGCGAGTTTTGGACCAAAAGGTTGATTTTCTGTTCTTTGCATATTCGGTTAGAACGATCATTTATCTACAAGTTCATGGCAGAAAAATGTCCATTTAACGTATAGTTTTATAAAAATAATATATTTTGTAGACGAAGGTATGTAAAAACTTTCAAAATTTTGACGTAAATTACCTAACACTGACTGAGAAAATGGCAGTAAACACCCGTATATTGGCGGTTAATTGCCAAATGTGGCAGCACACAATTTGACCTCGTTTTGCCGACACCGATATCTGGCGTCTCCCATCGTTGCGTGATATAAGAGGTGCTGCGCATCAATGTATATGTAAACATATATGGATATTGAATGGAAAAGACGATCTGCACAGGTTTTGAGTGATTTTATTCATAACCAAGGGAGCAGATAGATTTTGAAAAATTAGGTCAATATCCAAGATGGCGGCTGTTTCTATGGCAACCAAAACTTTTCAATGATATAGGATGGATGTATTGTGACAGTTACTCATGTACATACTAAAAGCAAAAACCTAAACTCAAAAGCAAAAAAATCACTTCAGGTGCCCCCCCCCCTAAAGCAACCACTCCTCCCCCTGTAACCAACTATGACCACAGATAAAGTAGGAAACCTTGAATGCCTTTGTCCTACATATGGTACATCTTTAGGAAGAACAATAATTAGAAAATAATACCAGCATGTCAGATAACAATCTAACATGAAGTACATTCCTCTCTTCAAACAATAAAATGCATACAAATATTTAAGTAATTTTATTTATTTCCATTGTAAACTTAAGATGTTAGACAAAGTCTGATCATCAGGAATGATTTAACTCAACATTATAGCAATACTGTTATATCTAGCTTCTGCTTACACTGCCACAAAAAACTGACCAAATGTCTTTATGTGAAGCATAACACAGGGTTCCCCCTCGTTTTCAGAAGAAAAAAATTCCAAGTTTTCAATGCAAATATCACATTTTCCAAGACATTTCAAACAGCCCTGTCACTCTTTGATTATGAAATATCCTAATCCAAGCTATAAAAAAAAAAAAAAGTAAAATTGGGAAAAAAAAAGAAAGACAGAGAAAAAAAAAAAAAAAAAAGAAAAGGAATGGAACCGGTGAGTTAAGAGGAAACAGCAAGATGAAAGACAAATAATGAAAAGAGGAAAGGCAAACTTTCTTAATCGTAGCCAAGCCCGAAACTTTCTACCAAGAGTATGAGAATAGCTAAAATAAACTAACAATGTTTCATAAAAATTCCAAGACATTTCAAGACTTTCCCAAGTCTTAATTTCTCCCAACCAAATTCCAAGACTTTTCCAGTTTTCCAAGATGAGTGGGAACCCTGATAACAGGTGATAACAACTACCTCCTAGACAGGACGCTAGTCTGATGCAGATTTTACTCCCAAGTTAGTGCTTGTAGCCATTTGCACCTGGGTCGAGTGGGAAAAATACGTATTCAGTGTTTTTCCCAAAGGGAACACGTTGGGCCTGGCTTTTGCTAGATTCGAAACTGAGACCTAATGATCGAAAGTCTGGTGGCCCAATCACTTGGGTCATCGACATTTGCTCCTTTACATATTAAAGGAGTTTAAAAAAGGAGAGATGAAAGAATTAAAAGAATGCACCAAAGAACAAAGTATAACAAAATTCACACAAATCAACAAAATGTATATATATTTTTCTCAAAATCTGATTACAACAACCCTACCTTCATTTTCTCTTTCTCCACCTCTTTGGCAACAGAATCAACCATTACAATAAAAGTGCCAACGATTTTCTGAAATCAACAATTTCTGTTGAAAAAGAAAAAGAAATCAACACTAGTAATGTCTACTTTATCCATGAAACTATATTTATTTATATATACAAAGATATCAGTCTAAGAACACGCTGCCTTACACCATGGTCCGCCTGCTAAGCGGGCTGTCAAGCAGATTTTTTTCCTTTATAAATTAACCCCATAACCAGCTAATAACATGACTTGTCAAACTTGTGAAGACAGATATGCTTTTTTCCCCCTTTGAATTTTAAATATGAAGGCATTTCAATTAAACCAGACGTGTAGATGATCAAATCATGCCTCTCCAGGTCTACTACATAGGTGCTAGTAACAAACTCTCTCTACCTGCCAGACGGCAAGGTGCCAATTTCACCAATCTGGGACAAACAAACAATGCTCATCTTCTAGCATCAACATTTAACAGTGAATCTTTCTCTACCTGCCAGACAGCGCAGTGTCACGATGCATGATGCTTTGTGTAGGCAAAATGAATACAGTCAAACCCTTTTATACTACCGACTTTTGCCAAGGAACGGACGAGCGCCATTAAATAAAATGAAGAGTTTTAAACCGCCATCCGCCAACAATGAGACATGAACGCTCTTCGTAGTTTTAGAGTATAAGTACAATACTCCCCGTTATACCACCAACAAAAAAGATAGAACTACAATGTAAGTGGCCCTATAAAATCATCACGACACTGGCAGCATTATACTTACAGTACAGGTATTGTGTCGCATTTTGATACAATTATCGTGCGCAGCAACAGCACTTAAGTAGTGTGAGCTGATGCAACTACGATGTATTACATAATGTATGGCATCAAGCCTGGTAAGATACTGTATAATAATGCGTGTGGCGTTATTCAACAACCGGTACTGACCGAACAACTGAATCTGAATAAACCACTACATTGCACTCGCCTGCTGCTAGTGATAGACATGTCATGTGACTTCTAACCTATGCAGACAGTGTAGGCTACAAATCCAATTGCATTTTCATTGGGTTGCATAGCACAAGCGGTGGTACAACAGTGCAGGGTAATGTATGATGATTTTCTTGTAATGCCACCTGTCAATATGATCCGCATGAATTTGTGGTCCAGCACTAAGGCCTGTTTCTGCTAGAAAGGGCGGATAAATCGAATTCTGAACACTTTCACAGAACTCTATGTGAACGTAACAAATAAATAAATAGTCGGAGAAGGGTGTCTCCATGGGAAAATATTGGCCTTTACTTATCGCATCCTCACTCGTTATGTAAGCCGTGAACTTCATCGGTTTTAGCAGAATGTCACACGATAAACCCATAATGCATAAAAAAAAGTCTAAAAGGTGCGCAATCACAGAATCTTACAAAAAAAAAAAAGTACCAGTTTTAATCCACGAACACAATCTAGAATTCGCGAGTCAGCAATGGTAAGGCACTGGCCGTGGACTTCACGCCCATAGCAGAGCGGACCTGAAACACAGACTTTACAGCTTGTTGAGAACTAGGGACCAGGTAGAAATCTTCCATCCAAATGTCCCAGCTTTGCATCACTAAATAAATCCCAGGAACTCTCAGGCGACGGATCTCAGCAGTGCAGCGTAAAGTTGCTCTCTTGACAGACAATAATGATTATTTAAAGCTAATTTACTCAGTTCACAGGGCTTTACTATCTCTTAAAGTCATATCATATATCGTCAGTGAAATTGTTTGAACGCCTAAGTCCGCCTGACGTAGTCTCTCAGGAGAAACAAAAAACGCCATAGATAATCAAACACTATGCTGTGCTTTTTGACAGAACAAAGGAAAACTTTGTTTAGATTATGTGTGCAAAATAAGCTTTCTTTTTGATTCAAGGCCTCCAATATCTATATATCATTTTAAAGACAAATCTCATATATCATGGACTTGCTGGTTTAGACAGTTTCACCGATGATATCCGAGATCTTATTAATTACGGGCTCAAAGCTTTAACAAGGTAGAGCTAATCTATATATTACTTATAAAAAATATAACATCAGAATTTTGGTTAAAGAGGAAAACTAGGTGTCTGGCCTAAATTCCTAAATTAAAATATAGGGCCTGCGCGCTTCCGTGCCAATGACAATGGCCCTAAATATAGGGCATGCGTGCTTACAGGGCCAACTGTAACACCCCTTAAATAAAAGGCTGGCACTTTTCTTGGGTTAAATTTTGTGAAACCTGCTGTCACGTACAGTGTACTGAATTGTATATGGCAGGTTTCACAAAATGGGACTTAATGATAGCATGATCTCTTCAATTAATCTTTCTTTAATTGATGAATCTTCTTAACATTTGGTCCATGTATAGCTTTGACATCGCAGATATAAAAAACATAATATTGTGAAATTTGCTTTCAATTTGTGTGTTTTGTGAATATTTTTTAGTGCGAACGTCAGCAATCGAGACAGATTGCATTTCCTCTTTTAATAAATCCTTTTTCACCTTAAGGTAAGGTGAGGTCAATGACCTTTTATTCTGTTTTCTTTAATTCCATCACGAAGAAATGTTCCAAAGAAAATTTGGCGAGTTCTAAATATTTTTTGTCTTTTGCAGTGATCACGTGAGGCAGGTTTCAGATTTTCGTTTTTTTTTTTATGTAACAACTGTGGTCTACAAATGAACACACAGTAAGAGCTGAAAAAAACAGTTGAAAAATAAATTAGAAAGCGCCGTTTTATGATCTGGAGTGAAACGTATTCCTACGACCATATATTTTGTAAAAGACAAGAAAAAAATCATAGGTAAGTCTAAATGAGAGTGAGAATACCATGAGACTACTGTCTGTCTACAAAACCTTCTGATCGGACAAAAAATATTTTTTTCGATCTGAGATCTAATAACGGTAATATGGCATCGAGCTATTGTCTCATAGTTCATCTCGTGTAAGCCTATTGAGAAATCATGAAATTTTTGTTTTTAAATTGTCTGGTTGGCTTTGCGAATATTTTGTTTTGGTATGTCTCCTCACGGCCATGCGCTTACGTCCGCACAAAAATGTAGACGATGATCGGACATCAGAAAGGAGACTGTGATCAGGTTAGATTCGGAGACCGTTCAGGTTAGATTACGGTTGAATTAGCAAAACCTGCTTTGGCTTATCGTGAGTGAAACTTATGTAAAGAAGTCCGGTAATCAATAGGCTTTCATAATTTATTACTTTCTAATAAATAAAGACAAGATAATTGGCAATACGGGAGGTTTAGAAGTCCATTACAATGATAGTGACTTTACGTCTCCACTATGCACAATCTTCTTCGCATAACAATACAATATTACTAAAAACGCATTTAAACGAGAGAGAGAAAATAATACTAATAGCACAGGTTCAAGTAGAGTTCAAGATTTGTCAGCCACCGCTCCCATCCCGTCCATATTCCGTGAAGCAATTATCGATCGATAAAGACAAGTTTGTGCTAGTCTAGTGGGGCGCTCCTAAGTGACTGTAAATAGTTAGAGGGGGGGAGGGGGAGTGAGTGATGATGGGAGTAGCGGAGAAGTGATGATGGGAATGGGGGGGGGCTCGTATCGGGGGGAAAAGAACCATGTCGTCAAAAGCGCTTTCCTTTCGGTGAGGGTTTTGTTGCTGGTGCATCTCTCTCTCTCTCTCCCCCTCTCTTTATTGGCAAATATCGGCCTATACGTATCGCATCCTCACTCGTTATATAAGTCGTGAAGTTTACGAAAGGTACACACGATAAACCCGTAACACGTAATAAGGCGTACAATCACAGATTTTACAAAAAACGGGACAAAAAAACATCGGTTTTCATCCATCCACACGATCCGGAACAGCGCGAGTCATCTGATCAACGGTAGGGCACCGGCCGTGGACTCCACGCTCAGGTGTCGGGAAGCATAAACACAGACTTCACATCTTATTGAGAACTAGGGTAAAGTCAGGGTACTCTCCAAACCAGATGCCCAAGCGTTACGTCACTAAATAAACGTCAGGGAAACCTCGGTCGACGGACGCATGCAGTTCATGTAACACTACATCA
>JAXRKP010000196.1:107500-110000 GCA_037039925.1 Doris montereyensis | reverse complement strand
AGGTACTCTATTCATGCCATTGCTAACACTGTGAATAGATCAATCTTTACCTATAGCTAGGTACTCTATTCATGCCATTGCTAACACTGTGAATAGATGTATCTCTACCTATAGCCATAGGTACTCTATTCATGCCATTGCTAACACTGTGAATAGATCAATCTTTACCTATAGCTAGGTACTCTATTCATGCCATTGCTAACACTGTGAATAGATCCATCTATTACCTTCAAAATTGAATCAAAAGAAAAAAATTCATTGTATTTTGCTAAGACTAAGAGTATAACGTCGTTTTTTACCTATATTTTGGGGGTGGGGGGAGGGAGGAACCTGGCAAGACACTGTTTTGAACCAGTTTACCTCATTACAGACTCTATTCACTATTGATTCACACTGTTTTAGAATGGATCAATGTCTTTTCCGTTTTTAGGTAAAAATTTACATTTTTGGCAAAAAAGGGATTGTAGTCAGATCAATCATCAGTCCTTCAACTAGGTTGACCGTGGGTTCCAAGCCCACAAAAGGGGATTGAGGCAAGACAGGGTTTTTCTCGTTTTTTTTTCTCAAGTTGTGGAACGTGCCGTTTTAAGTTGTGGATTTCCGTTTTGGTGGGTAAATTCAAATCAAAACAAATCAAAACAAATCAAAACAAATCAAAACAAATCAAAACAAATCAAAACAAATCACAAATCAAAACAAATCGATTCAAAAGGGTGAACATGGTTTTTTCAAAACACTTAATAAATTTCATTTCAGTGAAATCAAATCAAAACAAATCAAAACAAATCAAAACAAATCCAAAACAAATCAAAATGTCTCAAAACAAATCAAAACAAATTAAAATCAAATCAAATCAAAACAAATCAAAACAAATCAAAACAAATCAAAACAAATCAAAATCAAACAAACACCATGTAAATTAATCAAATCATTCACTGTTAACAAATTTAAATGTTCATTCCAGAACAAATTATCTGGAATCTATCATTGTTGATTAACGCTAAACAACTTTTTGAACTTAAAATCAAACCATCACTTTTGGATGTCTCGTTCTGGTATCATTACTAATATTATCTGTCATTATGTGTTAACGTCTAAATAAATTTAGTAAAACTAACACCATATTTTTTTCAATTGACGTTCATTTTTGAACTTAACAACACTATACACTTTTATGGACTTATTCTAACACCACGTCTATTTATGTATTTGCTTTTATTGTATCACTTTTATCATTGAAGATTAATATTATCCTCCTTTCTTTTGATGTCGAAATCATTCCTTTTAATGTCGTTTTAATCACAATAAATTATGTAATCACCAACATTGATAAATTCCTTTTCAACACGCATCATTGACGTCACTTTTGTCGACATTGAAGATTTATTTCTTTTACGCCATTTTCATTGATGATTTATTCGCTAATGTCGTTTTTACTTTTTGAACTTAACGCTAATTGACCACGTCACTTTTGAACTTAACGCTAACACCACGTCACTTTTGTCGTTTTAACGCTAACACCACGTCACTTTTTGGACTTAACGTCGTAACACCACGTCACTTTTTGTCGTTTTATCATTAACGCTAACTTTTTTGAATTTAACGCGTTTTTACACCACGTCACTTTTTGAACTTAACGCTAACACCACGTCACTTTTTGTCGACTTAACGCTAACACCACGTTGTCTTTTTGAACTTAACGCTATTCACCACGTCAATTTTTGGACTTAACGCTAAGAAGATTTTGGACTTAACGCTAACACCACGTCACTTTTTGATTTCTTAACGCTAAGATTTCATTTTTTTGATGTCGTTTTTATCAACGCTTTTCTTTTGACGTCATTTTTGGACTTAACGCTAACACCATGTCGTTTATTATTGGACTTTTATTCCAATTTTAATGTCATTTTTTCATTGATGATTTATTCCTTTTAATGTCGTTTTTTATCATTGATGGTTTTATTCCTTTTAATGTCGTTTTTATCATTGATTATTTATTCCTTTTTGTCGTTTTTATCATTGAAGATTTATTCCTTTTGATGTCGTTTTTATCATTGAAGATTTATTCCTTTTGATGTCGTTTTTATCATTGATGATTTATTCCTTTTAATGTCGTTTTTATCATTGATGATTTATTCCTTTTAATGTCGTTTTATCATTGAAGATTTATTTCTTTTAATGTCGTTTTTATCATTGAAGATTTATTCCTTTTAATGTCGTTTTTATCATTGATGGTTTATTCCTTTTAATGTCGTTTTTATCATTGATGATTTATTCCTTTTTTATGTCGTTTTTATCATTGATGATTTATTCCTTTTAATGTCGTTTTTATCATTGAAGATTTATTTCTTTTAATGTCGTTTTTATCATTGATGATTTATTCCTTTTAATGTCGTTCGTGAAGATTACCAGCAATCATAGATGTGACCAACATTGACAGTCATTTGTTGTTTCTCTCTGTCCCTGTCTCTGTCTTTCTATGTCTCTGTCCCTGTCCCTG
>JAXRKP010000196.1:50000-100000 GCA_037039925.1 Doris montereyensis | reverse complement strand
AATTGCTTGCTTACTTACGTACTTACTGGCTTACACACTTCTTACTTACTTACTTATTCATTTACTTACTTACTTATTTGTTTTACTTAGTTGTTTGCCAATTACTTACACACACTTACTTACTTACTTACCCAAAACTTACTTACACTTACTTACACAATACAGCTTACCCAAATTGTTTACTTACTACACACTTGTTTTACTATACTTACTTGCTTTTGCTTTACTTACTTACTTTACACTTTCTTAAATTACACTCTTACTCACTCTCACTTACTTACTTACTTTGCCCAAATACACACACTTACTTACTTACTTGCTTGTTTACTTACACTTCATTACTTGGCTTACTTACGTACTTACTTCGTTACTTATTTACTTACTTGCTGGCTTACTTACTTACTTACTTACTGGTTTGCTTGCTTACTTAATACTTAATTACTTACCTATTTACTTGCTTGTTGTACTACTTCATTACGCCGGCTGGCATTTTTCATGCACACACGACTTCTCAAATGTTACTCTTACTCTATCTTGTTTACGTGGTTTGCTTCTTCAAACAACGTTCCACGTCTGTTTTACAGCTTCTTCTAAACAACGTTCCACGTCTGTTTTAAGGGCCTTCTTTTAATTTCTAAACAACGTTCCACGTCTGTTTTTCTGGGCCTTCTTCTAAACAACGTTCCACGTCTGTTTTGGGCGCCTTCTAAATAACGTTCCACGTCTGTTTTGGGCCTTCTTCTAAACAACTTTCCACGTCTGTCTTGAGCCTTTTTCTAAACAACATTTCACGTCTGTCTTAGGCCTTCTTCTAAATAACGTTCCACGTCTGTTTTAGGCCTTCTTCTAAATAACGTTCCACGTCTGTTTTGGGCCTTCTTCTAAACAACGTTCCACGTCTGTTTTGGGCTTTCTTCTAAACAACGTTCCACGTCTGTTTTGGGCCTTCTTCTAAATAACGTTCCACGTCTTGGCCACGCACAACGTTTACACCTTCTTCAAATAACAACCACGTCTGTTTTGGGCCTTCTTCTAAATAACGTTCCACGTCTGTTTTGGGCCTTCTTCTAAATAACGTTCCACGTCTGTTTTGGGCCTTCTTCTAAATAACGTTTCACGTCTGTTTTGGGCCTTGGGGTTTCTAAATAACGTTCCACGTCTGTTTTGGGCCATCTTCTAAATAACGTTCCACGTCTGTTTTGGGCCTTCTTCTAAACAACATTCCACGTCAGTTTCCACCTCAAATACTCACTTAGACAAAACTAGAAATTGGAATAACATATATAGTAGTATTTTTTTTACAGACGGTAGATATACAAAAAGATGTACAAAGTGACAGCCAAGAAATGGACACGGAATTTCAGAAAGATCAGCAACAAGATGGCGTGATGACATTTCGATGACATTACACGGAAAGCATAATGGACACGGAATCACAGGAAGGCAGCAACAAGAGGGCGTGATGACATTAGAAAGCATAATGGACACGGAATCACAGGAAGGCCAGCAACAAGAGAGCGTGATGACATTAGAAAGCATAATGGACACGGAATCTCAGGAAGGCCAGCAACAAGAGGGCGTGATGGCATTTCAGAAAGCATAATGGACACGGAATCACAGGAAGGCCAACAAGAACGTCGTGATTACAATCCCACAACGCTACGGTTCAGCTACAACGTCGTGATTACAAGTCCACAACGCTACGGTTCAGCTACAACGTCGTGATTACAAGCCCACAACGTTTTGTTCAGCTACAACGTCGTGATTACAAGCCCACAACGTACTACGGTTCAGCTACAACGTCGGTGATTACAAGCCCTACAACGCTACGGTT
Source organism: Doris montereyensis (assembly GCA_037039925.1). NCBI lineage: Eukaryota > Metazoa > Mollusca > Gastropoda > Nudibranchia > Dorididae > Doris > Doris montereyensis. The sequence continues at coordinate 98,166 of JAXRKP010000196.1, read as the reverse complement.
CAGCTAAACGTCGTGATTACAAGCCACAACGCTACGGTTCAGCTACAACGTCGTGATTACATGTCCACAACGCTACGATAGAGCTACAACGTCGTGATTACAAGCCCACAACGCTACGGTTCAACTACAACGTCGTGACACAAGCCCACAACGGTGCGGTTCAGCTACAACGTCATGATTACACAAGCCCACAACATTACGGTTCAAGCTACAATGTCGTAATTACATGTCCACAACGCTACGGTTCAGCTACAACGTCGTGATTACAAGCCCACAACGCTACGGTTCAGCTACAACGTCGTGATTACAAGCCACAACGCTACGGTTCACTACAACGTCGTGATTACAACGCACAACGGTACGGTTCAGCTACAGCATCGTGATTACAAAGCCACAACACTACGGTTCAGCTACAACGTCGTGATTACAAAGCCCACAACGCTACGGTTCAGCTACAACGTCGTGATTACAAGCCCACAACGCTACGGTTCAGCTACAACGTCGTGATTACAAGCCCACAACGCTACGGTTCAGCTACAACGTCGTGATTACAAGCCCACAACGCTACGGTTCAGCTACAACGTCGTGATTACAAGCCCACAACGACGGTTCAGCTACAACGTCGTGATTACAAGCCCACAACGCGGTAGAGCCTACAACGTCGTGATTACAAGCCTAACAACGTCGGTTCAGCTACAACGTCGTGATTACAAACCCACAACCCACGGTTCAGCTACAGCATCGTGATTACAAGCCAACAACGCTACAGCATCGTTCAGCTACAACGCATCGTGATTGATTACAAAACCACAACGCTACGGTTCAGCTACAACATCGTGATTACAAGCCCACAACGCTACGGTTCAGCTACAACGTCGTGATTACAAGCCCACAACGCTACGGTTCAGCTACAACGTCGTGATTACAAGCCCACAACGCTACGGTTCAGCTACAACGTCGTGATAATAAACCCACAACGCTACGGTTCAGCTATAGCATCGTGATTGAATGTCCACAACGCTACGGTTCAGTACAACATCGTGATTACAAGCCCACAACGCTACGGTTCAGCTACAACGTCGTGATTACAAGCTCGTCAGCGAGTCAGTTAGGAAAGGCTGGCGTCTTGCAAGATATCTTTTTTTCTCGCTTTGTCTCGTCTGAAATAAGTTCAAATGATTTTTTTTAAACAACCTGAAAATAATTGTGATGTTATAGTGCAGTTACCCCCCCCCATCCGCCCCGCCCCCCCCAGTTGATTTAATTTGATTTTACCAGCATCCACAACTCAGATGATCTCGAGCTTTTTAGGAAGGCTCTTTGAATGTGCTCGGGATTTTTAACACGCACAGAATGTTGTCATATGCACGATACCTCCTTTTATCGTCCATCCCTGATGTGACCCAGTGTGAACCGGCTATCTCGACCAGGGTGTGAGATTTGCCCTACCTGAAAAAAAACTCGAGACAATTGTTCAACCCATTGAACATGAACCCACAACCTTTTGGTTGAAAGGTAAACACCCTAACTCTGGACCACCGCGTCTCCCGATACCGCAGTGACCAATGGTCAATCAAGAGAATAGTGACACGTTTGGATATAGAAGCCAAGGTTGAACAAGACAAGTAAAGTAAATGAAAGTTCCTCAAGGTCGAAACGTTCCAACGAGTCAAAACTTGTCCTAGTTTCTGTAGCCTGAATGGGAGAGGTGACAATGAATCGCCTTAGATTATTATCACCATTGATCGCTGGTCTGTAACATAGTTTACACCTCCAAAAACTACAGAACGTACAGCCATGAAAAAATTACTGATGGTGGCTAACAGGCTAAGCTAGGTTTGTATGAATTCAGTTTGTGCATGCATTCACCTAAAAAAAATAGAAAATAGAAAAACAGAAACGGGCGTTTAAAATCTTCGATTCAGCAATTTTCTACAGCTGATAATCGACACTAAAATATTATATATAATATTATTGTCAGGAATGGATCCGGCAGAGCCAGACTTTGAATGTCTTCCAACCTTGGTGCGACTTGACGCTGGGGACGCATACTTTGTCGACGTCATTCACACAAACGGGGAGCCAATCGCAGACGGAGGAGCTGGGCTTTTTCAGCAGTCCGGTCACGTGGATTTCTACGTCAATGGCGGCAAGACACAGCCTGGTTGCAAGGATGGCCTTAAGGGTGCTCTCGGAAGTTTATTTTCTCATGGTAATTCAAAGGTACTGGTGGTGGTTGTGGTGGTGGTAATAATGAATTACAGCAGCAGCAGCAGCAGCAGCAGTAGTAGTAGCAGTAGACAGCAGCAGCAGTAACAGCAGTAGCAATAGTAGTAGTAGTAGTAGCAGCAGCATTTACTAATGATTGAGGTAGTAGTAGAAGTAGTAGTAGCAGCAGCAGCAGCAAGCAGCAGCAGTAATTCAAGCCCCGTAGTAGTAGTAGTAGTAGCAGCAGCTTATGATAGTAGTACAGTAGTAGTAGTAGCAGCAGCAATAGTAGTAGTAGTAGCAGCAGCAGCAGCAGTAGTAGTAGTAGTAGTAGTAGCAGCAGTAATAGTTGTATCCTGTAGTAGTAGCAGCAGCAGCAGCAGCAGCAGTAGCAGCAGCAGCAGCAATTTAAAATGAGCAGCAGTAGCAGTAGTAGTAGTAGCAGTAGCAGCAGCAGTAGTAACAGCAGCAGCAGTAGTAGTAGTAGTAGTAACAACAGCAGCAGTAGTAGCAATAAAAGTAGTAGCAGTAGTAGCAGTAGCAGTAGTAGTAGTAGTAGTAGTAGTAGTGGTAGCAGTAGTAATAACAGTAGTAGTAGTAGTAGTAATAATAGTAGTCAGTAGCAGCAGCAGTAGTAACAATACCAGCAGTAGTAGTAAAAATAGTAGCAGTAGTAGTAGTAGTAGTAGTAGCAGCAGCAGTAGCAATAGTAGTAGCAGTAGTAGTAGTAGTAGTAGTAGTAGTAGCAGCAGCAGCAGTAGTAGCAGTAGTAGTAGTAGTACCACTACACTACCAGTAGCAGGAATAGTAGTAGTAGTAGTAGTAGTAGTAGTAGTAGTAGTAGTAGTAATAGTAGTAGTAATAACAGTAGTAGTAGTAGTAGTAGTAGTAGTAGTAGTAGTAGTAGTAGTAGTAGTAGTAGTAGTAGTAATAGTAGTAGTAGTAGTAGTAGTAGTAGTAATAGTAGTAGTAGTAGTAGTAGTAATAGTAGTAGTATTAACAGTAGCAGTGGTAGTAGCAGTGTTAGTAGCAGTAGTAGAAGTAACAATAGTATTAGTAGTAGGATTAGTGTTAAAAGTATTCCCAATGGCATCTTCGATGTCATGTATCAGCGGTTCTGGCTCTCTGATTTCTGTATTTATCTTATATTATTAATTGCACTTGTATCCGATTAAAAATCCCAAACTCCTTGCCATATTCTCTCCAACGTGGCGTCACTGTTTGTGAGTCTGTCAGTGTGTCTCCATGGACGTTCTTTACGACAAGTTGTTTTGGTTGAAGCTCGTTTCGCTCGATCGATTTTTATCTTCTTTCGATTTGTTGTTTTGTCAAATTTTTCAATCTGTGCGCATTCTTTTTCTAGCTATTCTGTCTTATCGACATTAACCACTCTTTCTATTTATGTTTTGTCTGTGATATTCTTGTTTGTCTTCTTTTTGTCTGGTTTTTCTTTTCTCGTTAGCGAGTTCTATGGTTTTCTTCCTTTTCACTGGCTCTGCGTTCTTTGCAGCTCTTGGTTTTCCCAAAAGTGACTCTGCGGTTTGTTTTCATGTGTCGTTCATATCCCTCCATAATTATTCTGGTGTATCGACCTTTACTCTTTGCGTGATAAACTTTAACCTTTGTGTGAAACCGTTACCCATTATGTATCGACCTTTACTCTTTGATAAACTTTAACCTTTACCCTTATGTATCGACCTTTACTCTTTGTGATAAACTTTAACCTTTAAACTAACCGTTACATGTATCGACCTTTACTCTTTGCGTGATAAACTTTAACCTTGTGTGATAACCGTTACCCCTTATGTATCGATTTTACTCTTTATGCGATAACCTTTATCCTACGTGTGTCGACCTCACTCCTTGTGTATCGATCTTTACTTTTTGTGTGATAACCTTTACCCTTCGTGTATCGATCTTTACTTTTTGTGTGATCACCTTTACCCCTCATGTATCGACCTTTACTTTTTGTGATCACCTTTGTTCATGTATCGACCTTTACTTTGTGTGATCACCTTTACCCTTCATGTATCGACCTTTACTTTTTGTGTGATCACCTTTACCCCTCATGTATCGACCTTTACTCTTTGTGTGATAACCTTTACCCCTCATGTATCGACCTTTACTCTTTGTGTGATAACCTTTACCCTCATGTAGCGACCTTTACTTTTTATGCGATCACCGTTACCCCTCATGTATCGACCTTTACTCTTTGTGTTATAACCTATTACTCCTCATGTATCGACAGTTACTCATGTGATAACCTTTACCCCTCATGTATCGACCTTTACTCTTTGTGTGATCACCTTTACCCTCGTGTATCGATCTTTACTCTTTGTGTGATAACCTTTACCCCTCATGTATCTTTTACCTTTATAACCTTAACCTTTGTGTGATAACATTTACCCCTTGTATCGACCTTTACTCTTTGTGTGATAACCTTTACCCCTCATGTATCTTTGACCTTTTACTCTTTGTGTGATAACCGTTTACCCCTTGTATGTTGACCTTTACTCTTTGTGTGATAACATTTACCCCTTGTATGTTGACCTTTACTCTTGTGTGATAACATTTACCCCTCGTATGTTGACCTTTACTCTTTGTGTGATAACATTTATCCCTTGTATGTTGACCTTTACTCTTTGTGTGATAACATTTACCCCTCGTATGTTGACCTTTACTCTTTGTGTGATAACATTTACCCCTCGTATGTTGACCTTACTCTTTGTGTGATAACATTTACCCCTCGTGTGTTGACCTTTACTCTTTGTGTGATAATATTTACCCCTCATGTGTCAACTTTTATTCTTTGTGTGACAACTTTTACTTTTCATGTGTCAACTTTTACTCTTTGTGTGATAATATTTACCCCTCGTGTGTTGACCTTTATTCTTTGTGTGATAACATTTACCCCTCGTGTGTCAACCTGATAATATTTACCCCTCGTGTGTTGACTCTCTTTGTGTGATAACATTTACCCCTCGTGTGTCGACCTTTATTCTTTGTGTGACAACTTTTACTTTTCATGTGTTGACCTTTACTCTTTGTGTGATAACATTTACCCCTCGTGTGTCGACCTTTTACTCTATAATTTACCCTTTGTCTGTATACGTAACGTCTTTTTGTACAGCATTGAAATACAACGACATGTGACATTATGCTTTTTGATGACCTTCTAGGTTCAATAGCCGATGACGTCAGTTGCAGCCACGCTCGTTCCCATGACATCTTCACAGAGTCTATAAATACACACTGCCCTTTTTACCGCATTTCCTTGTGAAAACTATGTAAGTCGTTGGAAATCTGCTACAATATATTATGGCCCCATTCTTTAAGTCAAATCTTCTCAGAGCTTGTTGATAAATTAAATTTCAATTTCTTTAATTTTGTTGATCTTCTTTGCCACCTGCCCTGTTGTAATAAAGATTTAAGTGGGGGGGGGGGGGGGAACAGAATACATCTTTTTGAAAAATTGAAGCAGGCATAGTCATTGAAGAATTTGAAACGTATCGAATTCCCCTTAAATGCTATGATTATTATAAGTTTTATCATTATTATTGTTATCATCACCATCATCATCATCATCATTCTTCTTTTTCTTCTTCTTTTTCTTCTTCTTCTTCTTTTTCTTCTCTTCTTCTTCTTCTTCTTCTTCTTCTTCTTCTTCTTCTTCTTCTTCTTCTTCTTATTATTATTATTATTATTATTATTATTATTATTATTATTATTATTATTATTATTATTATTATTATTATTATTATTATTATTATCATCATCATCATCATCATCATCATCATCATCATCATCATCATCATCATCATCATCATCATCTTCGTTATTATTATTATTATCATTATCATTATTCTGTCTCACTCATTCTCTCTGTCTCTGTCACTCATTCTCTCTGTCTCTGTCTCTGTCTCTGTCTCTGTCTCTGTCTCTGTCTCTGTCTCTGTCTGTCTGTCTCTGTCTCTGTCTCTGTCTCTGTCTCTCTCTCTCTCTCTCTCTCTCTCTCTCTCTCTCTCTCTCTCTCTCTCTCTCTCTCTCTCTCTCTCTCTCTCTCTCTCTCTCTCTCTCTCTCTCTCTCTCTCTCTCTCTCTCTCTCTCTCTTTCGTTCGCTTTGTCTCCTCCAATCCACTCACCTTTTTTTTCTTTCGGTTTCACGTATAGCTGTATCTTGCTGTTTGTTCGAAATCGTAGCACCTATCACTTGGCCAGCCCATTCCATCTCCTCTCTTTCAAACGTCTCTCGACTGGGAATTCACTAGTTCTCTCATCACACAATGTGTTATAGCCATGCAATGCTGGTGATGACCAGACAGCCAAGCCAATAAACAGACCACAATGTGTTATAGCCATGCAATGCTGGTGTTGACCAGACAGCCAAGCCAATAAACAGCCCACAATGTGTTATAGCCATGCAATGCTGAGACCAAACAGCCAAGCCAATAAACAGCCCACAATGTGTTATAGCCATGCAATGTGGTGTTGACCAGACAGCAGAGCCAATAAACAGCCCATAATGTGTTATAGCCAGGCAATGCTGGTGTTGACCAGACAGCCAAGCCAATAAACAGCCCACAATGTGTTATAGCCATGCAATGCTGGTGTTGACCAGACAGCAGAGCCAATAAACAGCCCATAATGTGTTTCTGTTCTGTTGTTGTTGAAGTTTTCTTCTTTTTCTATTCGTTTTGTTGTTGTTGTATCTTAGTAGATTCTTTAATGCATGATAACAAAAAGAAAGATATAAAAAACTTGTATTCCCTATACACTAAGAAGACTGTTGCAAACTGAGCACAGGCGATGACGCTGTTCTTCATATGTCCACCTACATTCATAATACATAAACTTTTCTATGTTATATTACGTAGAATGTCTGAATGTGGATTTTATTTGTAGCGTGACAGTGCAACCGTCTACGATCGAGTGAATTTTATTTCCCATTCCCCTCACTCACTCCCCTTTGTGTCACTATTTTAGTTGTGTTTTAATGTTTACATACAGAAATTTGTTTGTGGCTTAGTAAAATTGTATCACGTGACCAAGTCAATTTTCTCATCTGAGATCAATAAAATTATTTCATCTTGTCTCATGTACTTATAATAGTGCTGTCAGAGGCTGATTGGAAATATAACAAAGGTTTTAATAGCCTATCAACCTCCTGTTCATTCTGGCATTGTCCACCCTCAAGCAATGATATTATTAAGAAAACAAGAAAAAAAATTGAAACTCGTGTAGAGCTGTCTTGGTAATCCTCCATCTGTGCACCACCGGAATCTTTCAAAGGACTTGAGTTCAAATATTTAAATCAAATTAGTGTGAAATTGAAATCCATTTAACCTACTAGTATTAGTGTCAGATTGTTTAAACTCCCATCAAGAGCTTCATTAGACATTTATCAAACTGTTTTATGGGTTCATATATACATACTTATACACTTAGATACTTGATTTTTATATTTATCATATCACAATGGGCTCTCTTATTCTCTTAAAACATGTCATAGATCTATTTTATTCCAGCACTAAAGATAATAAAATCTAGCATATAATGTTGCTGTTGTTGGTGTTGCTTATATAATCATTGGCTTTTAAATTGACTTACTTTCTTAATCTTTATCTTATTCTAATGGCTTTAAGATTACCATTTTGAAATCATATTTATTTTTAATGCTGATCTTAATTGCTACCAAATTCCTTTTACGGACGAATAAAGTTTTTTTTTAAAATTCAATGGAATTTTCTACGCTTATTTTGCTGTCACAGATTAAAAAAAAATTTTATTTATTTTTTTAATGCTAGAACTGCTCTCTTTGCCGAATGAGAAATTCATGGGAATCAATGCATAACTATTATCTACCATGGAATTCAAAATTTCAGGACAAGTTTTCAACCGGAAGTTGCTTCTCATGTGGAAAGACGGGCTGCAGCTCTATGGGTTATTTCTCCGACCAGTCAATCGCCAGGGGAAAATGTTTCTCAACACCAGAAGAACTTCTCCGTATTGTGGTAAGGTTTATGTCATAGATCTATTTTAATACAGCACTAAAGGTAATGAAATTTACCATTTAATGTGTTGCTGTTGTTAGTGTTATATTGTTTTGTTTTTTTGTTGTTTATTTTTTTGGATTGGGGTTGTTTTAGTTTTGTTTCGTTTTGTTGTTTTTTTATTGTTGTTTCTAGGGTTTCTTTCGGCTGCGGCAGGGAGGGGGGTAAGGTGGGGGGTTAAAATTTGTTTTGTTTGCATTTTAACGCTGAAAGCAAAAAAAAACTCCTTCGTTGTAAGATTTATATATTTTCAAGTTCTGAGGCAACAACTGACTATCACTAGCACTGTTTCTCAAACAGAGTTTTCAGGTTACTGGCTCTCAGACACCCCCTCCCCCACCTCCCCAAAACACCACAACAAAATAATAATAATACAACCCTTCCCCCACCCCAAAAAACAAAACAAAACAGAACAGAAACAAAAACAGCCCAACCCAACAAAAGCCTTCCCAAATATCAACACAATATCAACCCTCCCTTACAAATATTAGCTATTCCCTTACAAGTATCAACCCTTCCTTACGAAATATCAACCCTTCCTTACAAACAAACCCTTCCTTTACCCACCAACAAATATCAATTCCCTTACAAAATCAACCCTTAAAATATCAACCCTTCCCTTACGAAATATTAGCCCTTCCTTACAAAAATATCAAACAAATATCAAAAAAATATCAACCCTTCCCTTAGAAATATCAACCCTTCAAAATATCACCCCACAAATATCAACCCTTCCCCTTACGCAATATCAACCCTTCACACAAACAACCCTTCCCTTTCGAAATATCAACAAAAATATCAACACAAAATATCAAAAAATATCAAACAAATATCAAACCCTTCTCTTGAGAAATATCAACCCTTCCCTTAAAATATTAGCCCTTCCCTTACGAAATATCAACACAAAATATCAACCCTTCCTTACAAGAAATATCAACCCTTCCCTTACGCAATATCAACCCTTCCCTTAACAAATATCAAAAATATCAACCCTTCCTTACAAAATATCAACCCTTCCCTTATGAAATATCAGTTCTTAAGAAATATCAACCCTTCTTAAAACAACCCTTCCTTACGAAAATACAAAATATCAACCCTTCCCTACGAAATATCAAAAATATCAACACGGTATCAACACCCTTACGAAATATCAACCCTTACGAAATATTGACCATAGAAATATCAACTACATTAAATTCCCTTACGAAATATCAGTTCCCATCACTTATAACCCTTCCCTATATTGCCATTCACTAAGCCCTTACGAAATATTAGACCATTCCCTTACGAAATATCAACCCTTCCCTTACGAAATATTAACCAAGCCTCCCCTTCCTTACGAAAAATCAACAACCCTTCCCTTACGAAATATTAACCTTTCCCTTACGAAATATTAACCCTTCCCTTACGAAATATTAACCCTTCCTCCCACAGGCTATCAATATGCGAAATGACCATCCAAACGTCAGAAGCGACACGTTCAACTGATGGGACTTTGTATGCCGCCCTGACAGGTTCTTTCGGCACAACGGAGTTTGAGCAGATCTCACCAAAGTAACAGGGAATCACATCAAGCGTAGCGGGATGATGTTGATTAATGATAGGCATCAGTCGAAACAATGTGATGACGAAAGCACAACCTCCCTTCTTTTTATGCCCCCCCCCGCCCCACGTTGATCTTGGTAATCATCCATTTTGGCCGTACACATTGGGGCGTATTTTCATTTCACATTTTAATTTCACATTTGAATTTCACATTTGAACTGAAGTCTTTTTACCTAAAAACTTTTACCCCCTGCTCCCCCACCCCCTGTTTTTTCCTTTCTTTTAAATCCTTTTTTGTAACAACAAACTTGCCATGTGTGCCATGAGCCACAGTGGACATCAAAGCGCTTCAGTCCATTTCAACAAGGTTGGAAATAAGCAAAGTAAAGTTCCTTCATAGCTCATACGGCCTATAGAGCCGGAACGTATCCCGCTTTCTATAGCGTGAAGCGGAACAGGTGCCCATAATCACCTCCTGGCCAGGACACTAGTCTGACGCAGGTTTTTACTCCCAAGCTAGTGCTTGTACCCATTTGCACCTGGGTAGAGTGGGGAAAATGCGTGTTACGTGTCTTTCTCCAAGGAACACAACGTCGTACCTGGCTTTGCTAGATTCGAACTCGGGACTTCACGATCCCCAGTCCGGCAACCTAACTGATCGGCTACCGACGCCAGGCCGGAAATAAAGGAGAAAAAACAAACAAATAAATATGTTATGTCTCATTTTCATTTATTACCCCTGACCATGAATTGTCTTTAGAGCATATTCTGCATGCATTGTCTTTAGAGCATATTCTGCATGCATTGTCTTTAGAGCATATTCTGCATGCATTGTCTTTAGAGCATATTCTGCATGCATTGTCTTTAGAGCATATTCTGTACGCATTGTCTTTAGAGCATATTCTGCACGCATTGTCTTTAGAGCATATTCTGTATGCATTGTCTTTAGAGCATATTCTGTATGCATTGTCTTTAGAGCATATTCTGCATGCATTGTCTTTAGAGCATATCATTGTCTTTAGAGCATATTCTGCATGCATTGTCTTTAGAGCATATTCTGCATGCATTGTCTTTAGAGCATATTCTGTATGCATTGTCTTTAGAGCATATTCTGTATGCATTGTCTTTAGAGCATATTCTTGTATGCATTGTTTTAGAGCATATTCTGCATGCATTGTCTTTAGAGCATATTCTGTGCATTGTCTTTAGAGCATATTCTGATGCATTGTCTTTATATTCTGCATGCATTGTCTTTAGAGCATATTCTACATGCATTGTCTTTAGAGCATATTCTGCATGCATTGTCTTTAGAGCATATTCTGCATGCATTGTCTTTAGAGCATATTCTGCATGCATTGTCTTTACACTTCTACATGCATTGTCTTTATAGCATATTCTGACAATGACTTTACTATACTATACATGACAATGACACTATACATGACATGACACTATACAATGACACTATACATGACAATGACACTATACATGACAATGACACTATACATGACAATGACATGTAGTACTATTATTATCACTATCACGACAATGACACTATACATTACAATGACACTATACATGACAATGACACTATACTTGTTATGACTCGCTTTAACTGGCCATTGGACGTACTTTGCTTGTTATGAAGGACTCGCTTTAAGACATTGACGTACTTTGCTTGTTATGATTACAATGATTGGACGTACTTTGCTTGTTATGAAGGACTCGCTTTAAGACATGACAATGACGTACTTTGTTGTTATGAAGTACTCGCTTTAAGACTTTGGACGTACGTTGCTTGTTATCGACTCGCTTTAAGACAGGCCATGGACGTACGTTTGCTTGTTATGAAGGACTCGCTTTAAGACTGGCCATTGGACGTACTTTGCTTGTTATGAAGGACTCGCTTTAAGACAGGCCATGGACGTACTTTGCTTGTTATGAAGGACTCACTTTAAGACTGGCCATTGGACGTACTTTGCTTGTTATGAAGGATTCGCTTTATTGGAGACTGGCCATTTAAGACTGGCCATTGGACGTACTTTGCTTGTTATGAAGGACCCGCTTTAAGACTGGCCATTGGACGTACTTTGCTTGTTATGAAGGACTCGCTTTAAGACTGGCCATTGGACGTACTTTGCTTGTTATGAAGGACTCGCTTTAAGACTGGCCATTGGACGTACTTTGCTTGTTATGAAGGACTCGCTTTAAGACTGGCCATTGGACGTACTTTGCTTGTTATGAAGGACTCGCTTTAAGACTGGCCATTGGACGTACTTTGCTTGTTATGAAGGACTCACTTTAAGACTGGCCATTGGACGTACTTTGCTTGTTATGAAGGACTCACTTTAAGACTGGCCATTGGACGTACTTTGCTTGTTATGAAGGACTCACTTTAAGACTGGCCATTGGACGTACTTTGCTTGTTATGAAGGACTCACTTTAAGACTGGCCATTGGACGTACTTTGCTTGTTATGAAGGACTCGCTTTAAGACTGGCCATTGGACGTACTTTGCTTGTTATGAAGGACTCGCTTTAAGACTGGCCATGGACGTACTTTGCTTGTTATGAAGGACTCGCTTTAAGACTGGCCATTGGACGTTTTGCTTGTTATGAAGGACTCACTTTAAGACGGCCATTGGACCTTGTTATGAAGGACTCGCTTTAGACTCATTTTTGTTAAAGGACTAAAATCTCAATGGCAGTATATCAAATTAATCAACTCAATCAATCAATCAAAATTAATCCAATCAATCAATCAATCAACCAATCAAACAGTTAATCAATCTAACATTCAATTAGCAATTAATTAATAAATCCTGAAATATAAGTTGACAGAAATGAATGATAAGAGAAAAGTTAAACTCATACACCGGAAGGTAGAATGGGAACTGAGTGATAAAGAAGAAAGAAAGAAACGAGAGTTTCATCTTGTCCTTGGATAATTGCTTACTTTACATCTCTTCTTTTTTTTTCTCTTCTCCCTTCCTTTCTCCTCCTCCCTCCCCTCCTCCTTTCCCTAAATTCCACCAGAGACGAGCAACTGACTAAGAATGTCACCTTGACCTTTGTGGTAGCATTCGACACGGAAGTGGGCACTGTGTCTTCCATCAAGCTCAAATACAAGAAGTTTGCCGGATACGGTGTGGGGTTCTTTAGGTTTGGCGGCGGTGAGAACAGTTTCTCCGTCAACAGTGCACGCTTGGTGTCGGCAGAGACAGGAGCAGGTATTTGGAAAAAAAATATATTTATGTAATCTATATTATTTTTAATATATTTATTTACTTTTTTTTTTGTGTCTGTACAGATTTCCTCATAATTACATTATTTATTTCACCGTTTTTCGCCTCCATAAACTTAGCAGCATAGATTTTCTTGTTCATCGGATTGGTCTTTATTTTATGTTTCTTCATCACTTTTTCAACTTGGGTGGGAAGGGAGGGGTGACGGGGGAGAGGGCGACTAGATGGCCGAGTCGTTAAAAGGCATTGCACTATGATCCAGAGGTACTGTGTTTGTTCGAGTCCCACTCAGGCAAGAAAATTTACCCTATTTGCTCGCTTGGACAACATAGGTGTGACTCCTGTTGCGATAGTCTATAGTCTATGATTGTAATTTTCCTTTCTCTAAAAATATAGAAAATGCTGGGCACGATACTTTGCGGTGCCCTTGCCAGCGGCGTTAATCCCCCCCCCCCCCCCTCCGGCCATCTTGGTAAAGTAAAGGTTATTCAAGGGCCTTAAGTCCTATAGAGCCGGAGGGGCTTATCTCGGTTTCTATAGCATGAAGCGGAACAGATGACAATAATCACCTCCTCGCCAAGACGCTAACCTGACACAGGTTTTTACCCCAAGCTAGTGCGTGTACTCATTTGCACTTGGGTAAAGTGGGGAAAGTGCGTGTTAAATGTCTTTCCGAAAAACACAACGTCGGACCTGGCTTTGCTAGGATTCGAACTCGGGACCTCACGATCCCCAGTCCGGCAGTGGCGTGGGGTAAATCATTGTTTACTCGAAACGAACTCTAGAGAAATGTTCAAACCTTCCGGGCAAGAACCCATAGCTTTTTGGTTGACAGTGACAGGCTGACTCTGATATAGTGATAGTAGTCACCACAGGCTGACTCTGATATAGTGATAGTAGTCACCACAGGCTGACTCTGATATAGTGATAGAAGTCACCACAGGCTGACTCTGATATAGTGATAGTAGTCACCACAGGCTGACTCTGATATAGTGATAGTAGTCACCACAGGCTGACTCTGATATAGTGATAGTAGTCACCACAGGCTGACTCTGATATAGTGATATTAGTCACCACAGGCTGACTCTGATATAGTGATATTAGTCACCACAGGCTGACTCTGATATAGTGATAGTAGTCACCACAGGCTGACTCTGATATAGTGATAGTAGTCACCACAGGCTGACTCTGATATAGTGATAGTAGTCACCACAGGCTGACTCTGATATAGTGATAGTAGTCACCACAGGCTGACTCTGATATAGTGATAGTAGTCACCACAGGCTGACTCTGATATAATGATAGTAGTCACCACAGGCTGACTCTGATATAGTGATAGAAGTCACCACAGGCTGACTCTGATATAGTGATAGTAGTCACCACAGGCTGACTCTGATATAGTGATAGTAGTCACCACAGGCTGACTCTGATATAGTGATAGTAGTCACCACAGGCTGACTCTGATATAGTGATAGTAGTCACCACAGGCTGACTCTGATATAGTGATATTAGTCACCACAGGCTGACTCTGATATAGTGATAGTAGTCACCACAGGCTGACTCTGATATAGTGATGATAGTAGTCACCACAGGCTGACTCTGATATAGTGATAGTAGTCACCACAGGCTGACTCTGATATAGTGATAGTAGTCACCACAGGCTGACTCTGATATAGTGATAGTAGTCACCACAGGCTGACTCTGATATAGTGATAGTAGTCACCACAGGCTGACTCTGATATAGTGATAGTAGTCACCACAGGCTGACTCTGATATAGTGATAGTAGTCACCACAGGCTGACTCTGATATATAATGATAGTAGTCACCACAGGCTGACTCTGATATAATGATAGTAGTCACCACAGGCTGACTCTGATATAGTGATAGTAGTCACCACAGGCTGACTCTGATATAATGATAGTAGTCACCTTCCTTCTGATACCACCGAGATGCCTGACTCTGATTATGACTCAACAGGCGTTGATAGATGCCAGTGCCCAGGCCTCTGTCTTTAGTACCTCTGACCTTAACCTTCGATTTAATATTTGCTTTGTTTCACCACAGGCTGACTTTTTTTAGTAATTTTCCCCTCAGTTTAGAGCTATGCATATAATGATAGTAGTCACCACAGTTATAATGATAGCCAGACCACAGGCTGACTCTGATAGATAGAAGTCACAAGGCTGACTGAGGAAGAAAAAGGCTGATTTCTATCAATGACCCTGCCAAGACCTGCCCAGCGTTATGACGCTTTCTTCTCGATAGCACCTGAACCAAACGGCACTTAGCCTGCTGTTTGGCCAATTGCGTTTTAGATTTTAGTTTATTAAATATGTAAGTGGTGATATATAATATCATTATCAGGTTTTATATTTTCAATGTCTTTTGTTTTCTTTAAATTAAAAAATTAAATTAAATTAAAGTAGAGTTGGTTTCATTGGAATCAAGTCCGTTTAGTCTACCATGACATGTAGTGAACCCAATGTGGTGATGTGGGTAAACAGTGTGAATTCGTGATTAACAGGAAGAAAGAAAACAATAAGATGAAAGTATTAAACAAACAATAAGATGAAAGACACATGAAAGTGAAAAGTATTAAACAACAAGATGAAAGACACATGAATGTGAAAAGATTAAACAATAAGATGAAAGACACATGGAAGTGAAAAGATTAAACAATAAGATAAAAGACACATGAAAGTGAAAGTATTAAACAATAAGATGAAAGACACATGAAAGTGAAAGTATTAAACAATAAGATAAAAGACACATGAAAGTGCAAAGATTAAACAATAAGATGAAAAGACACATGAAAGTGAAAAGATTAAACAATAAGATAAAAGACACATGAAAGTGAAAAGATTAAACAATAAGATAAAAGACACATGAAAGTGAAAAGATTAAACAATAAGATGAAAGACACATGAAAAGTGAAAAGATTAAACAATAAGATAAAAGACATATGAAAGTGAAAAGATTAAACAATAAGATAAAAGACACATGAAAGTGCAAAGATTAAACAATAAGATAAAAGACACATGAAAGTGCAAAGATTAAACAATAAGATGAAAGACAAATGAAAGTGAAAAGATTAAACAATAAGATAAAAGACAAATGAAAGTGAAAAGATTAAACAATAAGATAAAAGACACATGAAAGTGAAAAGATTAAAAACAAGATAAAAGACACATGAAAGTGAAAGTATTAAACAATAAGATGAAAGACACATGAAAGTGAAAGTATTAAAAAACAAGATAAAAGACACATGAAAGTGAAAAGATTAAACAATAAGATAAAAGACACATGAAAGTACAAGTATTAAACAATAGGATAAAAAGACACATGAAAGTGAAAGTATTAAACAATAAGATAAAAGACACATGAAAGTGAAAGTATTAAACAATAAGATAAAAGACACATGAAAGTGAAAAGATTAAACAATAAGATAAAAGACACATGAAAGTGAAAAGATTAAACAATAAGATAAAAGACACATGAAAGTGAAAGTATTAAACAATAGGATAAAAGACACATGAAAGTGAAAGTATTAAACAATAAGATGAAAGACACATGAAAGTGAAAAGAAGAAAATTAGACCACCACAAGGCTGACTTACTTGCGAAAGAGCTAGAGGACTCAGTGGTCCAGAGGCAAGTTGTCGGCCTCTGAGTCCAAAGGCTGTGGATTCAAGCCCAGCCAATGGCTGTAACATTTTCTTGAGTTTTTTCAAGTACAGCCTATCCCCTGGTCTAGGTACGTGGATCAACATCTAGTCCCATCGGAGACGGACAATAAAAAGGAGATCCCGTGTGCAGATCACGACACTGTGCACGTTCAGACCTACTGGCTGTTTATAGGGCAGTCCGGGCAAAATTAAATATTCTAGTGCAACCCTGAAATCACCACAGTTGTGGATGTGGGTAAATCTCTGATGGTACAATGTGTTGATCCACATACCTGGACCAGGGGGGGGAGATTTTGTTTTTTTTGAACTCGAGAAGATTTTTCAACCATTGGCTGGGCTCGAACCCACTACCTATTGATTGAGAGGCTGACACCTTGCCTCTGGACTACCAAGTCCCCTTTGACAGACACACAGAAACATACAGACAGAGAGACAGCCAGTGATAAACTCTGGTTCTTCTGGCTGTGGTGGCATTGGAAGATCACCCTTTTATTACTTTTATCGTTTGTCTGGACTGGGACTACATGGCGATCCACCTACCTGGACCGGGGAGAGGTGGTGATAGGGGGTGGGGTGGGGTGAATTCTTATTTACTCGAAACAAACTCTAGAGAAATGTTCAACTTTCCGGGCAAGAACCCATGGCTTTTGGTTGACAGGCTGACTCTGATATAGTGATAGTAGTCACCACAGGCTGACTCTGATATAGTGATAGTAGTCACCACAGGCTGACTCTGATATAATGATAGTAGTCACCACAGGCTGACTCTGATATAATGATAGTAGTAGTCACCACAGGCTGACTCTGATATAGCGATAGTAGTCACCACAGGCTGACTCTGATATAGGCTGACTCTGATATAGTGATAGTAGTCACCACAGGCTGACTCTGATATAGCACCACAGGCTGACTCTGATATAGTAGTCACCACAGGCTGACTCTGATATAATGATAGTAGTCACCACAGGCTGACTCTGATATAGCGATAGTAGTCACCACAGGCTGACTCTGATATAATGATAGTAGTCACCACAGGCTGACTCTGATATAGTGATATTAGTCACCACAGGCTGACTCTGATATAATGATAGTAGTCACCACAGGCTGACTCTGATATAGCGATAGTAGTCACTACAGGCTGACTCTGATATAGCGATAGTAATCACCACAGGCTGACTCTGATATAGTGATAGTAGTCACCACAGGCTGACTCTGATATAGTGATAGTAATCACCACAGGCTGACTCTGATATAATGATAGTAGTCACCACAGGCTGACTCTGATATAATGATAGTAGTCACCTTCCCTCTGGCCCACCGAAATGCTTACTACTACTACCATGACCATTACATGGAAATAAAGAATAAAGGCCAGTAGTTGAAGTCATTGGGCTATGTCACTTGTCAGCAGCTTTTGAATTGACCGTCAAGTCCACAGGTCATAGTTATCTCCCTTTAACTCCATCTTCTTACTGGTACGATTCTGTTCTACTATATTATAAATATAAATATAATAATCTTTAGCAGAAAGTAGGTACGAACCACTTTCTTAATGATGAACAGAAAGTAAAGAAAACTGCTGAGTGAAGACATCAATAATTTTTGTTTTTATTATCAAACTTGGATGGATGAACCTTTATTATCACAGAAGTCATTTCTATACATTTTGAGGCAATTCTAAAATCTTATACTTACAGATGATAACATGACGAATTCATTCAGTGCTGTCTTGTTCTTATCTCCAATTTCTTAGTATTAAAAAATGAAGTGGCGAATATTGTGGATTGTATGAATGAAGAACAAAATACATTTTCAATACAAAGAGCGCTATGGTATAGAGATTATAATATATGAAGATTTTATTTGCAAAGCAGAGCTCTGGCCTCATTTTGAGATATTTGACATTGGAAATCATTAACAGCTCGCTGTTGTCTGTGAAATTGGACTAAGTAAGTAATAGCTGTCTGCCATGAGAAAGAGACGAGTTATTGTAAGTAATGGATTTTTTAAATACCCCCATTACAGATAGATGAAGCTGTAAGCTAAAAATTGATATAAATATAACAAATTTGTAACATTGACGCATGTCTCACTTTGCATATAATTATAAACTCTTCATAAGAATAATAAGATATTAATTATGTCATTAAAAGAGAGATTTATAACCTTTTCATATGCAAAATAACAATGTCTGGAGATGGGACAAGAGAGGATAAGATAGCTCTGAGTTTACTAAGCTGTGTGACATGTAACATGTGTCTTATTGTATGAAGATTTGACATATATGAATTTCACCTGCTTTACCAAATTTTTATGAAGTTTTTTAATGCAAATGAAGCTGATCTTTGTCGTAATTTCAGGTTCCCACAAGAATTAACATGTAAAAAAAAACAACAATTATTTTCAAGAAACCTAATAAGTTGAAAATATCTTCAACAGAAGATTGGGAAAACGTTACAACTACAACCCAATATTTCCAAAAAAACCCACATTGGCCAGACCATGACCATGTCAGTCATCTATTATTATTATTATCACAGCAGCAAAGATGAGTTATTTCAAGAATGAAAATTTGAGATTTTCATCCTCATCTAGTGACAATCATTATATTTTTTAACTTTTCTTACACACAATTAAGTAACAATTTATGAAAAAAATTATCAAGTGGAAATATTACTTCAAAAGTAAGTGAGAATAATAATAAACAAATGAACAAATTATTCCCCATAGGAAAACTACAAAATGTGAGAACAGGATGACAGGACAGTAGATGTATTGGAAGAGAAAGCAAAAACCATTGACATTTGTGAGAGTTGCAAACTACCTCATTTAGTACGAACATTTGACATATGAATTTCACCTGTTTTATCAAATATTTTAGGTTCCCACAAGAATCAACATGTAAAAAAGAACAAAAACGTTTAAAACCTGAGCAAATGGGGAAAATAGAAAAATCTTTGTTTTGCAGTGACACTTAATTATTCTTCTTTGCTGGATTGATAGTTTGTAGAATTTAGGCCTCTAGGCATCTATACAAATAATTTATTTAGGATAATTGATGTCAAGTGGCAAGATTGAGGACAAAAGAAGCCCAGAGAAAGACAGCAAACAACTTTCATTGATAACCTTAGGCTATGTGCAGACCAAAGCCTTGAACTGCGCTAGAGCAGCACTGTCGCTGAGCCTTTGAAATATTGGCTCTTTATTCTTACACAGACTAGACTGATCATGGCTTTGTCACACAGCTCACCCAGTTTGCTTTGAGCTGCGATAGATAGTCTGGCAATGTTATCACTCGGGATGTTATATGGCTATCAGAGCATGCCATACTGGCACCACCACACAGTCTGTCCGTTGGAAAGATAAATCAGAAACTTACTGATGTGTTGCCTGGTGAAGATCAAATTTTTCATTCTGTTGACTTCAAGAGTCTTACTGAACAGGGATGAAAAATATGATTTCTAAACAGAACTCCTAAATTCTGCAGAAATTTCCGGGATTTTATCCCACCGTTTACAGGTGTTAAAAAGTTGGCATGCCAGTAATGCTCATGCGGTCATTAAACCCTCCTAAACTTGTGAATGGCACAAGATGCGCTGTGACAAATACAGTAGTCTCCGCCAATTTGCTGGCTTGACTTCATCAAAATGCAACATGTTTTTGTAAGTCCGTTTTCAATTTGGTGCGTGTCAATTCATATGAATATTAAACCTTGATAATGTCTGTTTGTCTCGTCCCAGTAACAAAATCTGTTACGCACATGTGTGTGTGTGTGGCATCTAGTTCTGCGTTAACTATGCGCTCACATGCGCATGACAATGCCTAGTCTTGGCACCCTTATCTGTCTGATCCCTCCCCGACTCAGCTGTCAACGATATTTTGTCAGACAGATACTCTGATGGGCTCTCTCTTTGATCACGGTGTGAAAATCTGAGAAAGGTTTACTGTCACTTTTACCCATGGAGATCGTACGCCGTATGACATACGTGTCATTAGTGTCAACAAATAAAAAGAAATATTCCTATTTGCCAAAAGTCTCCACCCTTCTTGTAGGCTTGAGTGAGAAGAATGAACGATCTATGAGAAGAGGTTAGGCCTATTATTGGGAAATATCCTCAAACCAAAAATGACAAACATAACCCAAACGATTACAAACAACTAACAAAACAAAAGAGTTTATGTCCAACCAAGAATGGCAATGTAAATACATGTAGTGGGTTGTGGCCCTTGACTCCGTCAAAACGTATGATTTCTTCTGTCACCCGATGACCGAGCATTTCGGCGGAGACTACTGTAGCACCAGGAACACTGTTATCGTGGAAATCACATTGTCTGTTGGTCTGTTATAGGATTTATCGATCTTTTAAGACCGATTGGGCAGTTGGAAGAAGAGGATTTTATCTCTTTTCATGAATCAAGACAGAACGTCCCATCTCGTAACATGAACATTAATGAAATGAATTCGCAATGAGAACCACAAAAAGACCTCCCAATAACACGTCTACATCGTTCGTCACATGAGAGGTAGACACAACAGTGAAGGCCAAGAAGAAACAAAGGAAATTTATTGGCTTCCTGTTCACGTTGATATAATAATGTCCACACACCGGTAATGCATATCATATCTAAAACAATTATAGGTACAAAACAGACAAAATCACTGAAATGAAAACTTCATACCATAACTAATAATTGCAAAAGAACAAGAGCAAAAAAAATTGGTTGAAAAGAACTCACACACAATAACAAGACAAAATACTCTTCTTGTGAAATACAATGTTAGTGATAAGTCGTAGGAAGATTTTCAAGTCACATAGAAATAATATGTGTTTCTCTTTGTGAACAGTATAGCACAGAACATAGAAATAGAAAATATCAAATGCATAGTGAATAGGAAAGCGTAAATGCTGAAAGTGAAAGAACTTTGCCTGTTGAGCTTGCTCATCATTCTCGTGTCATGCAAAGGACATTTAACCCTGACACGACGTTGAAGGCCAAACTTGGTTTTTAAATATCAATGGATGAGAATAAGCAATGGTATACAATAGATGGAGGCACTAGTTTAGTAGCTCAGTCGGTAGAGCATTTGACCACCGCTCGGAAAAACTGAGTTCGATATTGCAGTCGTGGCAAATTTTTCACCGCCCTTCTGTCGGCCTGTGGCGTCGATGGCCGAGTGACAGCAAATGGATAGCTTGGTGTCGACAGACTTGGTGAAAGTAAGGTCGGTGTGAAAAGCAATGGCAAACTACCACATAATAATAATATCGTATGCCTAGAAAAATACGGACTCGTCTTGGGATTACCCCATGCTCAAGAATGAGTACGGGGATTACTTTACGTTACATTACATTAGATTATAATCTGACACAAATATCAAGTCGAAGCTGTTAGCAGTGCTAGCTAGCCTTGAGATCACTGACATGAGAAGCTAACTGGAGGCGTTGTAGCTTTGTGAGCTGCTAATCACGACGACACTGGTGCAAGCCCCATGGCTGACACATGTGGGTTGTTTTCACAACGTTGTACTCTTAGGAAAGGTACTTCACTCTACTTTCCTCACTTGACTCAGGTGTGAATGAGTACCCAGCTATAGGTAGAGAAATATCTTACCAGAGTGTTTAGTACGAAAAGCCTAACAGGCTTGTGTACCGTATGCTCCCCCCGGGAATTGAGAAGGACTTTGAATGAAATGACCTGCTGAGGGATACGTGATGTACAGTCGATGAGCCTGCACTTGTGCAGGGATACAGACTATAAATACATCTTTGTTCTCATCTCTAACAGCACACAGGTCATACGATATGACATGACATGACATGACATGATATGTTATCATAAGAATCAAACATCCCTAAACTTCATCAACGCTGTAAAATTGTCTTCCCTGTTAACATCTTT
The DNA here is from genome assembly GCA_037039925.1 of Doris montereyensis. Lineage (NCBI taxonomy): Eukaryota > Metazoa > Mollusca > Gastropoda > Nudibranchia > Dorididae > Doris > Doris montereyensis. Next base: position 75,533 of record JAXRKP010000196.1, on the reverse strand, counting down.
GTGGGAATCATATCTCATTCTTCAGCCGCATAAAAATAAAATTAGTTCTATATCAATGCTAAACAACCTTGAAGCATCGACTCGCTCAGAAAAATGATTTTAACACTTCTTGATCCATCAAAGAATGAACTGGCCATAAGCAATACAGGAACGAAAAGCCTGTGTTAAATAAAGCTTGTATTTGTCCATGTTTCTAAAACTGCCTGAAACTAAACTATAAGCACGGGTTGAGAATATCTGACTTATACATACATCGTACATTGATTATCATCCACAAAACTCTAGACTGACTAGACTATAAAGACACAATACTACACCTTTTTTTTCAAAAAAATGAAAAAAATAAACAAATTTAACAGTTGTGCAATAGTGACAACAAAAATATTAAATTTGAATAGAAATTCCAAAAGTTAACACCTAATGTTTCTCAGTTTTGACTGAGTAAGATTGTCTCTAAATGGTGTGGGTCATAAATATGTGTATGGAACATCTTCAAAACTTTTTTTTTTTTTCTCCAACGACGACTGCAAGGGGACCACCAGGCTGTCCAGCTCTCTCTTGTGACCGGATTCGCCAACCAAATCTGGACAGGAGGAGAAAAAAACCCAAATGGAAAACAAGCTTACCGACTATCATTGCGAACCGTCAAAATATGACGACAACTAAAATTAAAAGATGACAACGGTGGCTTAGTGGTTAGGTCAACTGATGTAAGATCGTGAGGCATTCTATTTATTTTCCCCTCGCAAGCGTTTGTAAAATGTTGAAATCAAAGTCATGCAAAAAGGATGATGCGATTGATGGTGCCGTTTTTACTAAGAGAAATATTAAGAGTGAAATCTTTCATCCAGGCTTTCTCAAAACAAAACAAAAGGTCTAGTCTCTTCAAAATCGTATCAATCGTTTAATGTCCATCCACCATATGCAGTGATCTCAGGCGTGGATTAGGAGGAAACAGCAAGATGAAAGAGACGTGAAAGTGAAAGAGTGATAGGGAAAGAAGCAGAACCTACCACTGTACCAACGGCACCCGCCTGACCCCCCACACCGTATTAATCCGGGTGTCGTGACATGTCCAAACGTTTTCATGATCTCCATAGGGTCTCATCATTTATTGCCTCAACAAACAAACAAACAAACAAACAAACAAACAACTTACATGGAATCTTGACTCCACCAAAGCCTGAAACTCTTTGCGCTGTTCTTTGGACAAGCCCGTCTTTGACCATGTGCTGCCAGGAGTCTATCTGTTTCTGGCGCTTGTTCAGCTCCCGCTGGTAATACGGTGGCAGGACACCTGGAGTGGTCTGAAGAGGACAACGAAAAAAAAGAGAAGAAATGAAAAGAAAGAAAGATGTTACTAAATAAAGCTATTAAATTAAATTCCGACAAGTCAATAAGAATAAAAACATTCTCAACAATCACATTGAAAGTAAAAAAGAGGCACTGATGGCGGAGTGGTTAAGCTACCGGACTAGGGATCATCAGGTCCCAGATTTCAATCGTAGCAAAGCTAAGTCTGACGTTGTTTTCCTTGGAACAGACAATTAACACGCACCCCCCCCTCCCGACCAAGGAGCAAATGGCAATAAGCACTTGCTTGGGAGTAAAATCTGCCTCAGACTAGCGATCTGTTCATGAGGTAATTATTTTCACCTGTTCTGCTTCATGCTGTAGATGGAACTTTGCTTTACTACTAAATGATGACAAAAAGTTAAGATCCTTCAAGGTCGTTACGGCCCATAGAGACAGAGCTCATCCCAGTCTTTATAGTGTGAACTTGAACAGGAGATACTTTATTGCCTCCTTCACAGGACGCAAGTCTGTTGCTGGATTTTTTGGTAACAGCTAGTAAGTAAACTTCCTTCAAGGCCCTGAGGGCCCATAAAAAGGAGCTTATCCCAGTTTCAATAGCGTGAAGTGGAACAAGAGAGAATAATCACCTCCTGACCTGACGCAGGCTTTTACTCCCAAGTTAGTGCTTGTAACCATTTGCACCTGGGTAGAGTGGGGGAATGCGCTTTGGCGTGTCTTTCCCAAGGGACACAACGTTGGGCCTAGCTTTGCTAGGATTCCAACTCGGGACCTCATGATCCCCAGTCCGGAAGCCTAACCGTTCGGCCACCAACGCCAAACAATGTTGCTAGTGCTGGTACCCATTTTCACCTCAGTCGAGTGGACAAAACGTGTGTCAAGCGTTTTTCCCAAGGAACAACAATGTCGGGCCTAGCATTGAGAGCATTCCAAGGTAGGAGCTGATGATCCCAAGTCCGGCAGCCAAAGTCCAAGGTCACTAAACAGTATCACTACACAGGAAGGTTTGATTCGTTGTTTTTATTGAAACCTACCCTCAATACCATATACCATGTAAAGTGATCTAAGAGTGAATCAAGAAGAAAACAGCAAGAGGAAATACAGGTGTGAGAGGGAAAGGAAAGAAGTAGGACCTGCCAGCAGCGAGGGTCAATCAAAACATGCTTAAAAGACATTATAGTCTAGAAATAAAGATATACATGTATACAAGCCAACAGACAACTTAAACAGTTCAAAGAGACAGCTGTGTTGAATTGACCTACCAGTTCCCTACAACACAGACATAATATTTGTGCACATTTTTGCTTTTTCCAAAGTAGCATGGAGGACACTAAAGTTAAAAGAAGTGCATATATACAGTACTAAAGTACATGTATGTAAATTAATGCAAAGCTAAGGCGTGGTTATAATAAGTTTATTTTTATTTATTTTATTTGTTTATTTTTGTCCGCGCAATTATCAGCTACAAAATGGGTTTAATATTGTTTAATTTTGTTTAATTAAAACTTACTTTTCAATTTTTCTGTGTGTGTATGCTTGGTGGTGCGGGTCCCATATGCAACTTCCATAATCTAAAACTGGTTTTTGCTAAATACTTGTGGCTTTTATCTCATCTGTAGCGTCAGTGGCCGAGCGGTTAGGCTGCCGGACTGGGGATCATGAGGTCCCGAGTTCGAATCCTAGCAAAGCCAGGTCTGACGTTGTGTTCCTTGGGAAAGACACTTAACACGCATTTTCCCCACTCTACCCAGGTGCAAATGGGTACAAGCACTAGCTTGGGGGTAAAAACCTGCATCAGAGTAGCGTCCTGGCCAGGAGGTGATTATTGTCACTTGTTCTGCTTCACGCTACAGAAACCAGGATAAGCTCCGGCTCTATGGGCCTTAAGGCATTGAAGGAACTTTACTTTTTTTGTCTCATCTAACAAAAAAATAAAGTGTGCAAACACTCGCTCGCTCGCTCTCCCTCCTTCCCTCCCCCTCTCTCTCTCTCTCTCTCCCTCTCTCTCTCTCTCTCCCTCCCTCCCTCTCTCTCTCTCTCTCTCTCTCTCTCTCTCTCTCTCTCTCTCTCTCTCTCTCTCTCTCTCTCCCTCCCTCCCTCCCTCCCTCTCTCTCTCTCTCTCTCTCTCTCTCTCTCTCTCTCTCTCTCTCTCTCTCTCTCTCTCTCTCTCTCTCTCTCTCTCTCTCTCCCTCTCTCTCAAGACTTACTGTGGTAGAACCCTGCATTTCAAAGGGGGATGGAAAAGCTGAAGAATTCAGATTCTGGAAGAATTTGCCACACAGGGTGGTCATCTCGATGATCTGGCCCTGAAGCAATTGAAACACATAGAAGGTAAATCTGAGTGTGAAGAGCTAGTTCAAGGCAATGCAAATAGATAAGATCAGAGCAAATCTAAATATACAATAAAATGGAAAAAAATTAAATAAATGTATACATACAAGAGAATGAAAAAAGTGTAAATGTAAATACATTATTGTACACAAAAAGAGTATAAATGTAAATGTACAAAACAATGGAAAAAGTTTGAATATAAATATTTTATTGTATACAAAAATCATAAATTTGCATAAGAGTAAGAGCCTTTTTATGATCAAATTCGTGGTGAAATGATTCATTTTTTCCCATTCCAGTTCACACGAATCATCTGTTAAGTGACCACTGCCATGCTAGCTGACAGTTGTTCTTGTTCTTGTTCTTTTTGTTGTGCTTCTTCTTCTGGTTCTTCTTCAAAATGGGACATGGGTTGTTTGAGCTCCGAGAGAGGCCTTGATTCTTGAAAAGGCGACAAAACCGCTTCTGGTATCAGTTGGCTTCGGGGTCAGTTGTGGGGTCCTGCGGCTAAATCCTTCGACGATCAGGGAACCCCAATATTTACACAATGAATAATCACAGCTGCTCAAGATCTTGAAGATTGGAATCTTTTTCAGATGGAGACGAGTTAATCAGATAGTGCTATGGAAAAGTGTTTCTAGAGAAGATGGAAACGGCATGGGTGCAGGGTAATTTAAGACTCAGAAGATCGGGAGACTCCCGAGCAACTAAGGAAAGTTCCTTCAAGGCCCTTAAGGCCTATAGAGTCGGAGCTTATCCCGGTTTCTATAGCGTGAAGCGGAACAAGTGACAATAATCATCTCCTGGCCAGGACGCTAGTCTGACACAGGTTTTTACTCCCAAGCTAGTGCTTGTACTCATTTGCATTGGATAGAGTGGGAAAATGCGTGTGAAGTGTCTTTCCCAAGGAACCCAACGTCGGACCTGGCTTTGTTATGATTGAACTCGGGACCTCACGATCCCCAGTCTGGCAGCCTGACGGCTCGGCCACCGATGCCACCCTGAGTAACTAAGGAAGCTAAAACACAAAATCTTAGAAATTAGAACAAGTTCAAAGTTACAATTACCTTGGAGTAATGATATTAATTCAAGAGGGCAAACTAAGAGAAAAAAATCAGCCAGAAAATCCTAAAGGCACTGACATTATGACAATATATAACCGTCTAGGAAAGGCATTTATAGGTAAACAAGAATTGCCAACAAAAACCAAAATGGCGGTATACAACACAGTTTATTGTCCTACTCTCGTCTATGGCTATGAAACCTGGACCTCAGACAGTAGGGAATTCAGTAGAGTATAAGCGACTGAAAAGAAATATTTCAGAAGAGTAGAAGAGTAAACTAAACAAGACAGATCAAATCAAAACAGATGGTATAAAAACTAATATAGAACTATATCAACTCGGGTGGTTTGAACATGTAAGCAGAATAAATGATAAGAGAAAAGCTTAATCAGTGTACAGTACTAAAACCCAAGGTAAAAAACCAAAGGTAGACCTAGGAGAAAGCGAGAAGAAGATATGAAAGAGGCACTGAAGAAAAGAGATTAAACTTTCACAGAAGGAAACAGAAAATGTCAGGACAGGGTAGCCTGGAGAAAGATCGTTTCAGGCATGTAAACTCTATACATCGGAAAGTAAAATGCGAACTGATAAAGAAAGAAAGAGAGAAAGAATGAGATCTAGGTTTAAAAGGTTAAGTATAACATCTATATAAAATAAACCCGAGGGTCAACAACAAAGCGCCCATAGCTTGCATTCAGTGAGATATGACGCCATAAAATTTTCAACATCATTATTATTAATATTATTATTGACTCACCAATGCATAACGGCTGGTCCCACAAGTTGGGGCATTTTCCAACGCCGGCTTTGGCCATGTGTTCCTCTAGACAGGCGTAGAAGGTGTGGTAAGGAGCCAGCATGATGGTGTCGTTGCCACTCAACACCAGCGGCCAGTGAGGAGTCAAAAGGTAAAGGGTGCACAGCGTGGAGCCACTTGAGGACAGATGCATTAGTGTTAAAATAAGTGGTGTATGTTATTAAGTTTGTGGTACACAACATGAGAAGGAAAAAAATGAAAGTAATAATAACTTTGGCAGTAATAACAATAATAATTATAATAGGGAGGGTCATGAAAACAACAATCCACACTCAATTGTTAACACTAACGATTGCCCATAACCTGTGATATGTATGCCACAAGTGAATCAAAGAAAGGCGGGTAGGAAGTATGTTGCATTGGTTCAAACACTAGTAGCTGTTATGAACACGTTACACAGGCGCATCAGATGCCAGTTGACAGACACAAGGAATGCTCCCCCCCCCCCCATGAAAAGTGAAGCAAAAGCACAAGGCACAGGTCGAACTACGCCTTAAAACCCAGGTTCGAATAAAAGGACCCACTGTTTCTGTCTCCTGAAGACCGGGTTCTTAGACGGACATCATTATATTAGCATTTCTAAGAGCCACAACTGGTACGCACCTGATCATGATGTTCCTGCAAGGGGCAATGATGTTGATGTTCTCACAACCACTCACATGCACCGTGGCTTCCACGGGACCCAGTACAAGCGTCGTGTTTCGACATTTCTCTATCGTCACCGACCTGACATGTGATGACACACACAGTACCATAATTTTTTAAAATTTGTTTACTTGTTTATTTGTTTCGTTGAAATTCATCCTGCCATTGAACTGAACTGTAAAATTGATTCCTGGAGGTCTGCCGTTCTTAAAATTAAATAATTGTTCATTACATAACATGTTCGTTATGTTAATTGTCTTTAATGTCATAAGGGACTGCAAATCATCAGAACAAAATTAAAGAGTAAGGTGACTGCTACGTATACACATGTTTGAAAAGTTTGACAACCAGCATCTGCATTTGACAATCAGCTATAATATTAATATATCTATGATTAAAACATAATGTTTCACAACAATAGACAAGCTTGTTTAATGAGACATTTTTACAAGTCTAATTTATTTATTGTTGCACATTTGAAACTTTCTTTACACAAACTCTCTTTTAAAATTTAGTCTGTGGTGTTTTAAAATGGTAAACCATTTGGTAAACCATAACAACATGTCTATGAATGTGGTGTATACATGCTTGGTAAACCATACTAACAATGAATGTGTATAAACCATAACAACATGTCTATGAATGTGGTGTATACTTGCTTTTACTACAAATGGTAAACCATAACAACATGTCTATGAATGAGGTGTATACATGCTTTTACTACAAATGGTAAACCATAACAACATGTATGTCTATGAATGTGGTGTATACATGCTTTTACTACAAATGGTAAACCATAACAACATGTCTATGAATGTGGTGTATACATGCTTTTACTACAAATGGTAAACCATAACAACATGTCTATGAATGTGGTGTATACATGCTTTTACTACAAATGCGGTAAACCATAACAACATGTCTATGAATGTGGTGTATACATGCTTTTACTACAAATGGTAAACCATAACAACATGTCTATGAATGTGGTGTATACATGCTTTTACTACAAATGGTAAACCATAACAACATGTCTATGAATGTGGTGTATACATGCTTTTACTACAAACGGTAAACCATAACAACATGTCTATGAATGTGGTGTACTACATGCTTTTACTACAAATGGTAAACCATAACAACATGTCTATGAATGTGGTGTATACTTGCTTTTACTACAAATGGTAAACCATAACAACATGTCTATGAATGGTGTATACATGTTTTACTACAAGTAAACCATAACAACATGTCTATGAATGTGGTGTATACATGCTTTTACTACAAATGGTAAACCATAACAACATGTCTATGAATGTGGTGTATACATGCTTTTACTACAAATGGTAAAAACATAACAACATGTCTATGAATGTGGTGTATACATGCTTTTTACTACAAACGGTAAAACCATAACAACATGTCTATGAATGTGGTGTATACATGCTTTTACTACAAATGGTAAACCATAACAACATGTCTATGAATGTGGTGTACTTTAGCACTGGTAAACCATAACAACATGTCTATGAATGTGGTGTATACATGCTTTACTACAAATGAAACCATAACAACATGTCTATGAATGTGGTGTATACATGCTTTTACTACAAACGGTAAAACCATAACAAATCTATGAATGGTGTATACATGCTTTTAGTCTATGAATGTGGTGCTTACATGCTTTTACTAGCATGACAGTAAAAATCATAACAACATGTCTATGAATGTGGTGTATACAGGAAACCATAACAACATGTCTATGAATGGGTATACATGCTTTACTACAAATGGTAAACCATAACTGTCTATGATGGATTTTTTACTACAATTTCAAATCTCATGGCATAACAACATGTCTATGAATGATATTTACAAGCATGACAGACAATAAATCTCATGTGGACCTTAGCGGAGACAACAGGTAGAGAAAGGAGTAATGACTGCGATGGATTTTAGACAATTTCAAATCTCATGGCAGGAATGATATACCTTAGTGGAGACACCAGGTAGAGGAAGGAGTAATGACTATGGATTTTAGACAAATCTCATGGCAGATGATATACCTTAGAGACACCAGGTTAATGACTAGGATTTTAGAGCAATTTCAAATCTCATGGCAGGAGTGATATACCTTAGTGGAGACAACAGGTAGAGGAAGGAGTAATGACTGCGGTGGATTTTAGACAATTTCAAATCTCATGGCAGGAGTGATATACCTTAGTGGAGACAACAGGTAGAGAAAGGAGTAATGACTGCGGTGGATTTTCACGGTGCTCATTTCCAATGTACCCGAGCTCTGAAAAAAAGGGAACAAACTTTTTATTATGATGAATAAATAAACAAAAGCAAAAAGATTGCGATGTCTGTCAGTCTCTAGAGATTAACATTTAACATAAAAAAAGACAACAACAAATATCTGTTCATACGTCTGAACTGAACTTACTGTGAGGACTCTATTTGACACAAGGAAATCTTTTACCATTACTCTTCTAACTTAAAACACCAATAGATGGCTGGCATTTCTAGAAAGAACATTAGTCACCCTCTACTCCCAATATAATTGCCCCGCCCTTTGCCCTTTGCCCTTAGCAAAAAAAAGAAAAGAAAACAACCTTCCTCAAGGAGACATCCCCATCCTCTTATCTCCCCAAAAATCAAATAGACAAATGAACAAACAAGCAGACAGATGAACGAACAAACGAGTGAACCAAAAGTCACGATGAGGTGCTTACCCTGGCTATAGTCTGTTTGCTGACCTGACTCATGATGATCATCTTGTTCCTGTGAGTTGGACAGAAAGTTGTACATTTGGAAACAAAGTCTTTAAAATTAGCATTACAATTGGAAAATGCCGATGGTATGTACAAGTCACTCAACCCTAGGCCCAGGATTCCATCCCGTTGACTCGACCTATGGATTTGTACAGCATCTAAAAATACACAGAACAGGAAAGGATGAGACTTATCTTCTTTACTTTCTAAAAGAAAGTTTTACTTTCACCCTGTACCATGTTGGGGCGTCAGTGGCCAAGTGGTTAAGCAGCCAGACTTGGCATCATGAGGTCCTGAGTAGCATCATGAGGTCCTGAGTTTGAATCCTGGCAAAGCTAGGCCCCACGTTGTGTTCCTTGGGAAAGGCCCTTAACGCGCCTTTTCCTCACTCTACCCAGGTACAAATGGTTACTAGCACTAAAATGGGAGAAAAAAAACCTGCATCCGTTTCACGCTACAGAAATCAGAAAATGCTCCAGCTTTATGGGCCTTAATGGCCTTGTAGGAACTTCTTTTTTTTTTACTGTACATTGTTGATACAATTCATGAATACATTTTCCCCAGATCGAAGGGAAATCCCATTCCTACAGCATCAGCGTCGGGGCTGAAACGTAGCAGCAGTCATACCAACAATATCAGCTGTAAGGTTGAGTAAGCTAATGTAAATACAAGGAGGAAATCATTTTGAAAGAAAGAAAGAAAGAAAAAAGACACAAGCTCCACTGTCCAAAATAATGATAACAAAATTCTAAAAATAACACAAAAATCATAAACACCAAAATTCATATCATCAACACTAGGATGAGAATTGGCATGGAATGACAATTCACTCAATCGAATTTTCAAAACGGACAGCCCTGTAATAATCACATGAAAAATTTGAAAAATGTGTAGAGCAATTGACAATACAGCCTGCCAGGTGTTGAACACTCTAATACCCAGTAGAAACAATACAGAGCCAATAAATTACATACAAACGAAAACCGTTACGCTTAGATACAGATTCCTACGAGACAAATAGGAAAGATATACTTCCTACAAGATTGACCAGCTTTTTTACGATCTGAAAGGAACAGTTTTGATGAGATTGAAGGAGAATTAAGCCTTTCAGTCATGAGTCAAAATCAAACTTCATTCTTGCAAACAGAATCTTAATCTTTTTGCACATAAAACGTAGGAATAATGGAATTCAAAATAACCAGCGATTGTACAAATTGTTATAAGTATAATAAAGTATAAAAAATTGTGTTTAAAGCCTTGAAACCATGAATAGAAAAGGAAATGTGCTTTCTGAATTAAACTGTAAATATAGGCTTGTTGGTCATTGTTGCCATTGGAATGCAATTCCTACTCACCCCTTCACATGCTCCTTTGGAACATGCTGTGCATTGGTGGCGATTTTGCCTCTCTTGTAAGTTTGGTCCGATTTTTGATCCTCACCTGTGGGAAATTTAAAGCGTGATAAAACTTTTCCGTAAATGTTCCAAAACATTAAAATAACTGTCTTTCATTAAGACCTACTTTTTTTTTTTTTTCAAATTTAGACAAAAAGATAAAGACGGATTTATAGTCTACATCCCTGTATTAGTACACTCACCAGCCTCACCAACTTTACATCACTTACCCGCCAGCAGGCCATTTCACTCAAAGTTCTCTTCCCTCACTGGGGAACATACAGTACAGTTGCCTTTTAGGCACTTTGCACCAACACTCTGAGAAGATCCCACACTGCCTTTGATGGATATTCATTCACACCTGAGTTGACTGAGGACAGCTTTCATTTTTAATCTTCTTTTCTCAATAGGTTTATCTTTACTGTGGGAATAATTCTAAAATGTCATCCCATCCCCATGCACACCACACCACACCACTCACCAATGAAAGGCCATGAAAGACGAGTGCCGGAGGCAATACACGCTGACACGTTGAAGGGGTTCTGTATTAAGTTGTCTTTGACCCACGTGGCAAAGTGGCGGGCAGAGAATGTGATTAGCCTGGTGAGGAAAGTTTAAAGCTAACATTTTCATTTGGGGGGGGGGGGGGGGGGGGGTTTATATGGAAAAAACATTCAAATAACACAACAAATTGTTAAAGATGCGATTTTCTCCAAATGTTACTATTTGACAGTGATATGCGATCTACTTTTTAAATTATTATCCGATTGCCCCAAATTTGGTATATAACATCTATAACGCAAAAATAAAAAAATTCACCCACTAGCGATTTTCGATATCTCTTCAAATTTTTTGAAAAACAATTTTTTTTGTGTTGAAATTTGCCAAAAATTTTTTGTAAAAGTTGCTATACGCATATTCAAAAAATTCATAAAATCAAAACAGTTTAATTTATCAAAAAAATGTACCGAAAAGTGCGGCTAGATATTGAACCGAATAACGTGTGTGCAAAGTTATAGCCAAATTTGTTCACAACTGAAAAAGCTTATTTGAAATGAAGTTGTTATTTTCGCAATGAAAATCAAGATGGCGGCATTCCCATGGCAACCATATGATCAAAAAAAATTTTTAAATTTCAGCTAATTTAGACATGCTGAGTATAATGGTAGTGGTTAAAATTGTCTATATCAAGTAATTAAACAAACACGCTCCCCCAAGAAAACGATAGTAGAAAAGTATAACAACATAATACTTTGGATTAAAGTGGGGAAAAATCCATCAAAATACAATTCTTTCCTAGATGGAAAGATGGTTGAAATGGTGTTATCTTGGCAGAGGACTGAATAAATTTATAAGTGAGCAGATAGATGGATAGATAGATGGATCGATAGATATATAGATAGATAGATCGATATATAGGTAAATAGATTGATAGATAGACAGATAGATAGATAGATAGATAGATAGATAGATAGGTAGATAGATAGATAGCTAGATAAATAGATGTATAAATACACAGACAGATAGATAGATAGTTAGATAGATAGATAGACAGACAGACAGATAGATAGATAGATAAACAGACAGACAGACAGATAGATAGATAGATAGATATGCTGATAGATGGATAGATAAATTATTAAATAGATAGATCAACAGACATATTTAGATAGACAGATACATAAATAAACAGAAAGATAGAAAGATAGAGATGAATAAATCAATACAATTCATAAAGATAGATAGATAGATCAATATGTACATATTGTAATTAAGTGCAATGCCTATGGTTGTAAGATGTTCATGTTTTATATATGAGTGCATCTATCTGTATAAAACTCATGTTTTGAATTTCTTAGCCATGTACAATTATTACTGTCTTTGTATAGTATAGTATGTTGTGTAATGTTCTCATGACAATATCAAATTTCTCAATGCAGTGTCAGATAAAAAAGACTTTTGATTTTGATTGTGAAGAGAAATAAAAGCCCACCCTAATTGACTAACTAAAAAGTTTGTTTCATTCCAATTAATGTGTTCTTACTTTAGAATAGCCACTGTGGTGTTGGATGGACTGAAGACACGCCAAGTCTTGCAAAGGAATCAGCGATCTGAGTTAAACAGAGACTTCAATCACAACTCTGCAAAAATGCCTCAAGTAGTTGCTTTACGTACCTTTTAGGCTGGTTTTTCTTTCATATCAAATTTCAAGGATCAAACATTTTTTATACAAAAGGCCACAACAATTGATTCCATGAAATTCACCCTGTCCACCATGCATTCAGAGGAAACAACAAGATGAAAAGCATTTGGAGGAGATGAAAAGCATTTGGAGGAGATGAAAAGCATTTGGAGGAGATGAAAAGCATTTGGAGGAGATGAAAAGCATTTGGAGGAGATGAAAAGCATTTGGAGGAGATGAAAAGCATTTGGAGGAGATGAAAAAGCATTTGGAGGAGATGAAAAGCATTTGGAGGAGATGAAAAGCATTTGGAGGAGATGAAGGAAAGAAGTAGGAGGTATCAGTGGCACCCATCAACCGCCAACAGAGATCATGACAACATTCTACCTTGCCGGTCAGGTACTTCAGAGAAGGTAAAATGAGAATCCCTTTTTCGATGGGACACAAAGTGAGAATTGCTAAAACAGCAACATGTGAGAGGGACATTAACTTTTGTAACAGAGCTAGAAATAACAACAATGCATTCTGGTCACTGTTCGATACTAAAGCTTCTTATGCTGTTACATGATTTTTATTTTTTTCATATTTAAAATGAAATGAATTGAAGGTAAATCCATAACGCTGAGGTGGCAGGTGTGCAGTTGTGCCACCGTTTGGACATCCATAGCTAACTTGAATGGTTGCAATTCAAAGTATCTACTGCTTTTTAAGGAAATGTCTTTATGCTTAGCAGTCATGTCATATCCTACCCCAGCTTATTATTGTTGTAATAGGATGAACATATGAAGATGGACATCAAGTCTGTCTCCCCTGCAAAATACAAGCTTAAAGACTGAACATCCTTTATCCTCAAGTAAGTCATTTCGTTTAAAGTCTTTCTCAATTCCATAGGAAGTTTTCAGTAAAACTGCTTGTTATACGCTTCAAACTAACACCTCTGTCCATAGCTGAGCACTAGTTTACACCTGAGTCAAGTGAGGAAAGCAGAGTGAAGTACCTTTCCTGAGACTACAACATTGTGAAAAGGTCCTGGCCAGTCATGATAAAATGTATGAAGGGCAAAAATAAAATATTTACAGGTCACAAAGAGAAAAATACAGCTGAGCACTGCTGTAGATTCAGTGTCACAAAGGTCTTTGATAGAAGGACAGAAAAAAAATCTTCACTATAATGACAAACTAAAGAGATATTTTTTAACGATTAATCTTATATTTTTTAATTTAAATGTCCCTTCATATTCTGTCTGTTTAAAATAAATGTAGAAAAAAACTTTTAATTTTGAAAGGTTTCAGGCTTCTAACAAAGTTTCCACTTGTCTTCATGTTTCTAAAACATTTTATTTTCACAAAAAATCAACAATAAACTGTGATATCATAAATTTTCTTCCTATTTTAGATTTTATATTCCCTGGTACAAAATCACCTTTTGCTCCAATTCTAAAAAAAACCATACTCACAAAGAATTTTCCAAACGGCCGGCAAGGATAAAACTCATTGCTTCCACGGCCTCCATAGACAGGCATTTGGTAGCAGAAGTAGCAGGCCTATACCGGTCATCATGTCATCTGAAATTGTCAAGCACAATAGCTAACCAAGTCTGAAATTACCCAGCACTATAGCCAACCAAGTCTGAAATTATCCAGCACAATAGCTAACCAAGTCTGAAATTACCCAGTTCAATAGATAACCAAGCCTGAAATTACCCAGCACAATAGCTAATCAAGTTTGAAATTACCAAGCACAATAGCTAATCAAGTCTGAAATTATCCACTACAATAGCTTATCAAGTCTGAAATTACTCAGCACTATAGCTAACCAAGTCTGAAATTACTCAGCACTATAGCTAACCAAGTCTGAAATTACCCAGCACAATAGCTAACCAAATCTGAAATTACCCAGCACAATAGCTACAGCAGAATAGCTAACCAAATCTGAAATTACCCAGCAGATAGCTAACCAAATCTGAAATTACCCAGCACAATAGCTAACCAAGTCTGCAATTACAAAGCACAATAGCTAACCATGTCTGAAATTACCCAACACAATAGCTAATCAAGTTTGAAATTACCAAGCACAATAGCTAATCAAGTCTGAAATTATCCACCACAATATAATAGCTAATCTAGTCTGAAATTACTAAGCACTATAGCTAACCAAATCTGAAATTACCCAGCACAATAGCTAACCAAATCTGAAATTACCCAGCACAATAGCTACAGCAGAATAGCTAACCAAATCTGAAATTACCCAGCACAATAGCAAACCAAATCTGAAATTACCCAGCAATAGCTAACCAAATCTAAAATTACCCAGCAGAATAGCCAACCAAGTCTGAAATTACTCAGCAGAATAGCTAACCAAGTCTGAAATTACTCAGCAGAATAGCTAACCAAGTATGAAATCTGCTAGTCTGAAAATACCAACTCAAATAGCTAACCAATTTTGATATTGCTGTCTAAAAGCTAACCAAGTCTGATATTACCACAAAGCTAATTAAGTTCAATAGCAAACCTAATCT
This sequence comes from Doris montereyensis, assembly GCA_037039925.1. Taxonomy (NCBI): domain Eukaryota; kingdom Metazoa; phylum Mollusca; class Gastropoda; order Nudibranchia; family Dorididae; genus Doris; species Doris montereyensis. The sequence continues at coordinate 60,495 of JAXRKP010000196.1, read as the reverse complement.
GAAATTACCAAGATTATTCACTGTTGCATTTTAAGAACTTTTATATATGTCGTATATTTATGACGTACACATGAATTGTTTTTTAGGATGTGGTGTATGTTTGAAAAGATTTAATCGTGTGATTTAAATATTGTCACAATGCTTAATGTTTTGTAATCCATCTATTTTGTAAAGTGTTTCTGGAGCACCTTTTGGTGGAAGTTAGCTATATAAATACTTATTATTATATTGTTATCATTAATAGCAAAACAAAGTCTGAAATTACCGACTTGAAAATCTAACAAAGTCTGAAATTACCTAGTCCAATAACGATGAAAATTTCCAAGCTGAAAATCTAACCAAGTCTGAAATTACCAAGCTGAAAATCTAACCAAGTCTGAAATTACCTAAATCCAAAAGCTAACCAAGTTTGGAACTTGCTAGTCTGAAATTAACGTCCAATAGCCAACCAAGTCTGAACTTACCTACTCCAGTGAAAAGTCAAGTCTGAACTACCTAGTCCAATAGAAAATCAAGTCTGAACTTACCTACTCAGTAGAAAAGTCAAGTCTGAAATTACCTGAAGTAACCAAGTCTGAAATTTGCTAGATATAAAATACCAAACTCAAATAGTTAACCAATTTTGATATTACCTAGTCTAAATCTAACCAAGTTTGAAATTTGCTAGATTGAAAATACCAAAGTCAAATAGCTAACCAATTTTGATATTACCTAGTCTAAATCTAACCAAGTTTGAAATTTGCTAGATTGAAAATACCAAAGTCAAATAGCTAACCAATTTTGATATTACCTAGTCTAAATCTAACCAAGTTTGAAATTTGCTAGATTGAAAATACCAAACTCAAATAGCTAACCAATTTTGATATTACCTAGTCTAAATCTAACCAAGTTTGAAATTTGCTAGATTGAAAATACCAAACTCAAATAGCTAACCAATTTTGATATTACCTAGTGTAAATCTAACCAAGTCTGAAACTACCACATGAAGCTGACTAAATTTGACATTACCAAGTCCAAAAGTTTAACCAAACCTGAAAGCGATTTTCAGAAACTATTCCAGCTACAGTATTTAACGCTGGTTTTAGAACTTAGCGGGTCAAATTAGTGAAACGGTTGGGTTTGTTCCAATCTATATTACGGTTACCATGGAAATGGCCGCCATCTTGAATTGTAAACAAAAATAGACTGATTTCAAAATCTATTTTCTCCACCAGTTCATATGCTATTCTTTTGAAATTTCACACACATACTCCTGAACATGTTACCTAAAGACTTATAGAAAGTCGTTTTTTAAAATCTATACATCTGTTTGTATTTTTATGCTTCAAAAATGGGATAATCGACAATGTCAACTTTGTCATTTTATTGCGATAAAGTAAAAAATACACTGAAAAATATCCAACAGAATCCAAACACCTTTCTCTTAGTATTTTAATATGTCTATAAAATAATTATTTGCCAAATTTCCCATTAAATGGTCAATAAAAAAGGAAGGAGATAGAATTTACTTTCCGAAAATGAGAGTATCAAGAAAATCGCAGTTGAAAGAAGAACATGGAAATGTGAATGGACAGGTGGTCATACTTCATCAAAACATTCCTGCCTGATAGGCTAGGCCACCTTCCTCAGCCTTTTTCTTTGACTCTGTTGACCTTCCAGACGGTCAACTTTCCTCTTTTTTCTTTCAATTAAGCCTACAATCGTGAGCGATGCTCAATGTACTGAAACAACGCACCATCACTGCATGAAAACCAACCAGCGCAAAGCGAGGTCACAGGCACGTTTACGTCACATGGTTGTTTATGCTACTCACGTGCTAGCGTAGTACAATAGTATTATATTGTAGAATGCAGTGCTGATGCTATGGAAATTTCCACTGTTCAGTATGTGGGGTCTCACCCCTTGAACTGTAGGAACATGCAGTTGAATGTTAGACAACTAGCTTTTCTAAAACAGGAGAGTACGATACTAGTTGTATTTTAGGGAGATGACTCATTGTTTATCATCTCATTCTTTCAATTTCATTGTTCTTTCAGCTTTGAGACTATCTACCTTCAAAAGATGATCCATGATAAATGATACAAGTCTCAGTGAGACACAATATCTTTGATGAAATCATGTGCAGGAAAAGGGTAAAACTAACAAGTAATGCAATTTAAACAAGCCACCCTCCCCCCCAGAAAGAATGAAAGGAAGGTAGCTGGACCTAAATACAAACAACAGTTAACAAAGAATGTAGTAAAACAAAACTTACCCTCATCCCCAATAATCTCTGCTATATCTCCAATGTTGTTTTGTACAAATAGAAAATGGCTGTGATCATCAAGAGACTACACAAAACATTCATGGAAAAAGAAAACAAAATCAGAATTAATTAAATACATATCAGCAAATAACCCAACCAGAGATCAAAAGAAAAAAACAAACCCAATAATAAACATTTTTTTTATAAATCCGAACAAACTCTTAAAAATATTTTTTTAATTTAGCAAACCAATACCAATGTATCCCTATGAATTTTTTTCAAAAATCAGAAAAGGACCCAAATTTCTTTTCATATGATTTTCATTTCAATGTTTAAGACTATAATATTGAAAGTTCTTAATAAATATAAAAAACTATATGATAGTTCAATGGCTCCTCTTGATTTCAATTCTATCATCTATGACTTCCGAGCACATAATACACAGAGAAATAAAAATAAAACATTTTTAAAATAATATTATAAAACAACGTAAACTGGGTAGGTAATTTTTCTATTTTAAAATTTCAACTCACAATTTGTAACCTATATCAATCATCATGTAAAGTCTAAATCTTGTTTCTACATTCCCTCTCTGTGTGTAAAATAACATAAACATGGAGGAAAAAAGAAGAGAAAAAGTCCCTACTTTGGTTGTTCCACCTCTAGGGTTGATCTGCCGTCTAAGTCACTGGTACTGTTAGAGCTGGAAGTACAAATCGGCCATATGTTGACAAAGGTCAAGGACATTGGTTTGAAAATCTAGAACACAGTTGATAAAACTGAGAGGATTTGTTTCATCTCGAATTTACCCCATCCACCATATGCGGTGACCTCATGGTGAAATGTGAGGAAACAGTAAGTTAAAAGACAAAAGAAAAGTGAAAAGGAAAGAAATAGGACCTACCAGCAGCACCCGCCAACCGCCAATTCCTAGATATGAAAACGAGACTGTAGTTGGCATGGTTGATGAGTATTTCCATTTCATGGCGAGGCGATGAGCATCAAGGCAGAGATGTCTGGTACAAGCTGGTCTGATGCACATTATTTTTTTCCTGTTCATTCTTGTGTATCTGTCCATCTTCATTACTATACAGTTATATCACTAACATAGCTGCCAACCTTTTCAAATCGAAAAACAGACTCTCACCAGGTGAACTAGTTTTGACTTGCAAGATGGCATGCAATATTCAAAAAAACATAAATACTTTAACTTGACTTAACCCCCCTTTTATGGTAAATATTTTAAAAATCACTGGCCCTTCTGGTGAAACTTATAGCGGTATTTTTGTGAACTCAGAATGGTATCTCTGAACTTTCACCCAAATTTCTCTGAGTTTTGTCGTTTACTTAGAGTTTCTATGATTTTAATCGAAAAAACAGTTAACCCTCAAATACATACTTTTCAGGGTAAATACAGACTTACAGACTCAAAGCCTAAAAAAAATCTATACTTAATACGTTTTTTTACGTACTGGTCGGCAGCTATGCAATACTATAACGACTTTGTTTATTACTTTCTACAAGACCTGTTACCCCACCTGACCCTTTGCCCTTACATTTAAAAGCTACAATTAGTAAAAATCTAAAATTAGTGCTTTTGTTTGTTTCTTTTGTACCTTGGAATTTACATCACTCACCAAAAGCGGCAATCTCAGGGGTGGATTAAGACGAAACAGCAAGATGAAAGATACATGAAAACAGCTACGGGATATGAGTAGGGCTAAGTAAGATGAAAGATACACAAAACAGCTACGGGATATGAGTAGGGCTTAGTAAGATGAAAGATTCATGAAAACAGCTACGGGATATGAGTAGGATTTAGTAAGATGAAAGATTCATGAAAACAGCTACGGGATATGAGTAGGGCTTAGTAAGATGAAAGATTCATGAAAACAGCTACGGGATATGATAGGATTTAGTAAGATGAAAGACACAAAACAGCTACGGGAAATAAGTAGGGCTTAGTAAGATGAAAGATTCATGAAAACAGCTACGGGATATGAGTAGGATTTAGTAAGATGAAAGATACACGAAAACAGCTGCGGAAATGAGTAGGATTTAGTAAGATGAAAAATACACGTAAAACAGCTACGGGGAAAAAAGTAGGGCTTAGTAAGATGAAAGATTCATGAAAACAGCTACGGGATATGAGTAGGATTTAGTAAGATGAAAGATACACGAAAACAGCTGTGGGAAATGAGTAAATTTAGTAAGATGAAAGATACCAAAAAACAGCTAACGGGAAATGTGTAGGGCTTAGTAAGATGAAAGATACACGAAAACAGCTACGGGATATGAGTAGGATTTAGTAACATGAAAGATACACGAAAACAGCTACTGGAAATGAGAAGGGCTTAGTAAGATGAAAGATACAACGAAAACAGCTACGGGATATGGTGCAGACGTTCACACAGCTTAAGACTCAAACTAACGTTAAATTAACACAGAAAAGAAAGGATACTCTGTCGCCTGCCTGTAGTGACGTGCGCAATGACATGCGGTACAGCTGCTGCATGTAGAGGTAGATGACGAATTTGTACAAGCTCACACTCTCCTGCCACATCACTTTGTCTGAATGAAAAACAGAAATGGGATGGTGGAAGAGAGATCTTCAACTGGGTACAAGTAATGAAGATATCGCATTAACGGCTGAGTGGTAAGGCTGCTGGATTTTGGATCATGAGGTCCCAGGTTCAAATCCCAGCAAGACTAGATCCGATGCTGTGCTCCTTGGGGACAGACACTTACCAATAACAGCCTTTTCCTCACTCGATCCAGGTGCAAATGGGTTCAAGCCCTAGTGTGGGTGTAAAAACCCTGTGTCAGACTAGAGGCCTGTACAGGAGGTGATTATCATTATCACCTCTTTCATTTCACGCTACAGACACAGGGATAAGCTCCGGCTCCATGAGGAGCCGCATTGGCCTTGAAGGAACTTTTCTTTTGACACGTAACGAAAAACCGGTATGACCGGGTTGCTGGATTTGGGATTGTGAGCTCCGGGTTTGAATCCTGGCACTGTTGGGTTCGACATTGTTTCTTTGCACAGAGGCTTCACCCGCATTTCCCTACTGGATCCAAGCACAAAAACAATGAGTACCAGCACAAGCAGGGGAGTAAAAACCTGTGACAGACTAAAAGTGTTCTGTCCAGGTGGCCATGTATTATCACTTGTCCTGCTTCATACTATAGAAACCAGGATATGCTCTTAGATTTATAGGCCGTAAGGAGCTTTACTTCACTTACAAGTGATGAAAAAGAACACCCTCCCCCTCTCTCTCTCTGGAATCAATGAATCAATCTACATACCTGTTGATCGATCAATCAAAATCTCTCTCCCTCTGTGAATCAATCAATCAATTAATCTATTAATTGATCAATCTCTCTCTCTCTCTCTTCTCTCTCTCTCTCTCTCTCTCTCTCTCTCTCTCTCTCTCTCTCTCTCTCTCTCTCTCTCTCTCTCTCTCTCTCTCTGTGTGTCTCACTCTGTGTCCCTTTCTATCTCCGTCTCACTCTCTCTCTGTTTCCACTCTCTGTCTCTGTCTGTCTGTCTCTATCTCTCTCTTTCTTTCAGTCCACTAATTGTTTTGGTAGAATTCATTATAGCAGAAGAAGTACTCACTTCTTTGCTGCTTGTCCAGGCAGTCTGCCAGAAGCTCATCTTTCTCAATGGATTCTATTGGTGACGGATTCTCAGTGAAAAACTTACAAGTGTGAAAATACCTTGAAAAACAGAACAGGAGGAAAAAATCCAAAAAAAATCGACCAATTGTAATTTAATCTCTACACCATACATGGTGATATCAGTGTGACTTGACAGAAAACAGCAAGAAGATGTGAGAGACAAATGTAAAAGAATTAGAGGAAAGAAGTAGAACCTACCTATTAACTGCCCATCAAAATTGAAGAAAAAAGAGACTATAGGAAAGAAGGCGGATGAGAAGTCAATAAAAAAAATATGACAGAATCTTTCTTAGTGATTGTTGTCATTTATCTTCAAGTAAGCAAAGAAAAAGATCTTTATTAAAAAAGAAATAACTAATAAGTATCAAATCAATAAGAGCATTAAAAAAGCATTACGTTCGTAAGGAGTTTGAACGGAGTAAACAGGAAAATGTGAGCTGAGGTCAATTTTTATGAAAATAAAGTTCTTTGAAATTTTCAGTTTAAATATCTGATAAAATATTTTTGCTTTGAAGAGCCTAAAAAAGTGTTTAAAATGTATTTTTTGATTTCCAAAAGCTTTTGCTTTTGAAACAAAAGAAAAAATTTTGAATGAAATTTTCTCAAAAAGATTCTGAAATTCTTCTTATTAAAACAGTCATCAAAATTCAATCAATATTCACCAAATACAGTTTAAAATGCTCAGAACACATTGGGCTATCAGTTTATGGTGGGAAATAACATTTTTAAAATGTTCACCTAAACACAGGTTTTGTCAGATCTACACACACACATATATGGTCTAACTACTCATAACTCCATTTCAGATAAAAAGGCTAGAAAGTTCTCACCTGGAAAGAGAAATTGAAGATACGACAAACTGCAAGTGAAATTTCTAACAAACGTAGACCGAATTTGATCCCAATTTTTTATGAGACAGGTCAATTTATGACTGTGAATCTAAGGAAATTGATCATGCCTCCAACATCGTCAATTAGCTTTTCGAAATGAATGGGAAAATCTTGCGGCCACCATTTAATTCTAAAATTTGAGTCTCAGCAGACAGGGCCTATAATGATCTCTTGAACTTTCATGAAAATCAGGAAAAATTCATCCTTGTTATTTAAAAACGGAATTAACTTAAAATTCCAAAAAAGAAACAAACAAACATTAAATATCATGAATGTATACTCATGGTAAAAATTTGGGTTAAATTACATCATCTGCTCGAATTAAATCTACTAAAAAAATATAGTTTAATTTCTGTTGACAAAATTTCTCAAAACCATACTCACATCCATGCTAAATCTTCTGATAAGTGAAGCTTGTTGCATGCAATGTGTTGCCAGATGGAATAGCTGATTTGCAAAGGGAGTAAACGGGGAGTGAGGGTGGTGGTGGGGGTTGGGGAGGAAAGTGTAGGGAGGGGGTGAAAGGAGAGAGAAATAGAAGAAGATAAACACACATTTCATTGAATTACAAGTCAAATAAGATAAGATAAGATAAGATGTCTTTATTTGTCCAAAAGGAAATTTGCTCCATAAGTAAAGTAAACATAAATAAAGTCAATTAATCCACAACATTTACATTTCTCATTAATTAAACTTTTTAAGTGAGGCAGTTTCAAAATAAGTTGAAAGTTCTTTATTCTTGTCATCAGTCAGTACTTTGGCCAATCCAAATGGAAGAGATAATTATCATAAAATTAACCTGTCTGTAACAATTTGTCACTGAAGATTGTGAAGTTACATTTAAACACTCAGAGTGACAATTGAAATGTAATATGTTTTTAACTAGATAGTTAAAGTAACAAAACTGTTCCAGGAAAAATGTATAAATTTACCTCAATCGAGGAAAACCAGCACTGCCTTTGTTTTAGAGTAGATGACAATCTTCCGTATATTCTGTAAAAGAAAACAATAACAGATGTTTACAAATCTATAACAAATGACATTTTCTTATTTATAGAGTGCTAACGTGAGTAAAAAGGGCTTCAAGCCTGTCACGGCCCATGAAGTCTGGCTGAGCGTATCCTGGTTTTGATAACATCAAGTGGAACAGGAGATTTTGAATCACCTCCTGGACAAAATGCTAATCTGTAACAGGTTTTGCATCCAAGCTAATGCACATATATATTGTCTTAATTTCTGAACTATAATCGATCAGCTCCCTTGGTGATAACTCCCAATTTTTTTTGCCCTGATCGATTTTCCCATAAAAATGTCTGTTTCAGCCTAAATGCTCGTCTTCTTTGTTTTCCAAACCGGGAAATTAGGTGATTTACTACTGCATTATAATGAAAAACTTGGCAGTCTTAAAATTACCAAACAATTTAATTAACAAAAGACTTTACTTACATTATTGTTAAGTCTCGGATGTGGAGCAACGGGTATGGTCCCATAGCTGAAAGGTTCGGCCTTGACCCAAATAGAGACAGCTGTTTTTCCAGCCATTGCGTGTTGCTGTAAAGTCTACAACACAACACTTGTCTTAGAATGTTTTCGTGTATAAAAAAGCATCGATTTTGCTGCGTACCTGTGAGAATAAAATGGAAAAACATTTAGAGGAGTCTGCAAGTTTCGTTGGTACCAGCATAGAGAGAAAAGTGGAAATTGTAACCAATAATACTCTCAACACAGGATGCATGCACAGAAAATAGCATTCAAAATTATAGAAAAGTTCCCTATTTCAGCCCGGTGATAGATTTTACAATAAGGTAACTCTGTTGTTATAAAATACAGCATCTAATATCTATGCAATATTATGCAAATCATTTATAAATAAGATCGCTCTACTGATTATTTTGTTCAGAAATATGGTCATGTATGAAAATATGATATACATGTAAAAGGAAACGAAAGTCAAGACACATTTAAACAGCTTATGTTAAAATGAACTGTCTGTCGTCTTAGTCTTACGCCGAGTCAGTCTAGAACTGGAGGCAACCTCTCTCTCTTTCATCACTCCCACCTATTTTTTATCTCAGTTTATATCCCTTTGGACGTGCCAGACTATAGAAATCCTTCCCTATTAAAAAACTTCGCATTGCATCAGAAATAAAAATGAAACAGAGATATATCTAGATCTAGAGTGCTGTAACATCAACACAGCTATAACATCAGTGCAGCTGGTCAGTTCTGTTTGATGTGTCTGTTAAAAATTCCTTTATTTCAATAAAAATTCTTGTGAATTCAATAACAGCTCTCATTTCAATAAAAAAAAGAAAAGAAATCAAAATGCAATAAATACAAATGGGTCACATTAATTACAAGATGGACTATTCTTAGATATCTTCCAGCACTATAGGATGACTTATTGACACAAACAGGTACCTTTCTTCACATATGACCACTACTTTCAGTCCTTAGGTAGCCGAGTTGACGCTACACCACTCTAGTATAATGCTATTATCATAATAGATATTCAGACTAGAAAACAAGTAACATTTTATAGACATAAAATTTATGTTTAAAAAAACCCTAAGATGTGAGCGTGTCAATGATGGGATGGCGATAGATGTTAGAATAATAGCTGATCCCGACTACGGAACTCCTTTCCGAAATACAAAACTACCGGATTCCAGCTCATAAAATTTCTGTACACTCCACAATACAGCGAACTGAAGCCGGCTGAACAAATTTTTTCTATTATATAATAATAATATTATATCTGCATAAAATAACTGCACAGCATGTATGCATTATGGCACGCTTTTGCTAGCAATACGTTCGAGTGAAAAACTCATTTTGAAACAAATCAATCTACATGGGTAGCGGCATGTGTCAATGAGTGCAACTTAAGTGCAGACATCTTTGACATCCCATGTGCAACACATACGGTGCTTACGAAAGGGATTGGGGCGGGGTGCAGACGGCATCGGTGGCAGTGGTCGTGCAGCATCCTGTAACCCATATATATGCAATCGAAGAGGAAGGCGGGAAACAGTGGAAGCTGTGCGTGCATCTTTAATAATGTTCATAATTTTAAATGAATTGATTGTTTAAAGAGCGCAGTTACATGAATTACCTCCCATCGACACTAGATTTCTGCACGCTCGGATTAACTGCACCCTTTTTGGTATGGCCAACGCTATTCGTCATTATGACGGACAGACTTCAATTGGCCACTATCCATCATTAATTTTAATGGTGAAAGGAACTTGTCCTCCATTCCGTTCGCCATTAATGATCAATGATGGACCTGAGCATGATCCCAGTTAAATAAGGAATAAACTTTGTATTTTTGTAATGACCAATGTATGAATTGAAAGATCTAGATATAGATGTTTGGTAGATCTCATGATGATTTTATTTTGTTATTATTTGACATTTTCACTACTATTATTTGACATTTTCACTATTTTCCCCCTCGATGTGACAAATTACAGACGAATAGCATTTTTTCTCTCAGGTATTCATCATAATGTCGAATAGTCACTTCGTTTTTGGTTTATCCGAAAGTACCATGTTATTTTATATCGTTACATTCATCTCTAACAATCCTGACATGCGACCTTCTTCCCATAATGATTTAATAATAATAATAAATAGTTCTTGTATAGCGCCCCACCCAAATAAAAAGTTTTGA
>JAXRKP010000196.1:7500-45000 GCA_037039925.1 Doris montereyensis | reverse complement strand
GTCATATGTATGTATTTTTCCCTTTGGTGTGACGAACATTTTCTCCTCTTAACAATTAAAAAGACCAAAACAATTATATCATAGATTTAAGAAAGAAGAAAGATCTCCTCTTTCTCTTTAGAGGGAGTGGGTTACGTTTGAGCTTTGTTCTGTACCCTTGAAACCGAGACTCAAAACTTACGAACCCAGCTAGCTCGGGACCAGTTGTGAGTCCCTGCGGCTTAACCCGTCCATCGGCGATCGGGTCAAATCAGGAACTACCTATACCTCCTAGGGTCGACTCCATTGAATTACATTGGCAAAAAGGAAGCCACCCTTTCAATGCTGAGGCTCGCTTAACTCCCTCTCAGGAGCAGGTTTACTCTTGGTCATTGGAAGTAGTTGGGAAACTCCGCCATTTTTAGTCCCCATACACGTGAAAGCACTTGTCCATTGCTCGGATTCCTGATGCTACAATCCAAAATTCCCACCCCTCCTACACTTGTCCACACACACACACACACATGTATCCACAGAAAATACATGTAAAACAACCAAACAAAGAAGAACACCCTCCCTCAAAACAAACAAGAACAAAACAAACTAAATCAACCCTAAACACCACTCTCCAAAACAACCTCCCAACAACAACAAAGAAGCATCAACAACAACAACAAAAAACAAAAGAAAACCCACAGAAATCCCCCCACCCCAAAACAAACTTTAAAAAACAATAACAAAATCAAATTTTCATTCATCAACACAAAAACAAACGGGTATAAACCAGACGAGATGAATTGAAAGGCGTTGCATTGTACAATTATGTCAAATTTTATTCAAATCCTTGCAGTAAACAACTATGTGTGATGCAAAAACACACACACACACACATATAGTATAGAGAGAAGCCACATCAATCTAAAAGTAAAAGGAGATCAGCTGTTATTGCTCACTGGTATTGAGAGTAATTCATTTTGTTTTGCTACATAGGCATTTACCCTGTCAACTATATTATTATGCAGTGATCTTATTATGCAATAAGAGGACATGGCAAGATGAAACACGTGTAAAAGAGTGAACAGAAAGAAGCAGGACCTACCAGCAGAGCTCATCAACTAATGTACCATTCCCATTGCTGAGGGGAGAGCTCATCAACTAATGTACCATGCCCATTGCTAAGGGTAGAGCTCATCAACTAATGTACCATTCCCATTACTGAGGGGAGAGCTCATCAACTAATGTACCATTCCCATTGCTGAGGGTAGAGCTCATCAACTAATGTACCATGCCCATTGCTGAGGGAGAGCTCATCAACTAATGTACCATTCCCATTGCTGAGGGTAGAGCTCATCAACTAATGTACCATTCCCATTACTGAGGGGAGAGCTCATCAACTAATGTACCATTCCCATTACTGAGGGGAGAGCTCATCAACTAATGTACCATGTCCATTACTGAGGGGAAAGCTCACAAACTAATGTACCATGTCCATTACTGAGGGTAGAGCTCATCAACTAAAGTACCATGTCCATTACTGAGGAGAGCTCATCAACTAATGTACCATTCCCATTACTGAGGGGAGAGCTTACCAGCTTATTAACAGTCCTTTTGTAAAGATTTTGTAAAGAGAGGGAAAAACAAGCTCAAAGTGACGAAGATGCAAGTAATTGTAAAAGACATTCAGAAGTTGAGAAAAGATTAAAAAAAGAAAAGAAAAGTTCCTTCAAAGACTTGAGGCTCAAGAAACCATAGCGTGTTCCAGTTTCTGTAGCGTTGGTGGACAGAACAGGTAACGTAAAGTTACTAAAAGACTGTTATGGCTCATGGAGTCAGAGCGCATCCCAGTTTCTGTAGCTTTGGTGGACAGAACAGGTAACATAAAATGACTGCAAGACTGTTATGGCTCATGGAGTCAGAGCGCATCCCAGTTTCTGTAGCTTTGGTGGACAGAACAGGTAACATAAAATGACTGCAAGACTGTTATGGCTCATGGAGTCAGAGCGTGTCCCAGTTTCTATAGCTTTGGTGGACAGAACAGGTAACGTAAAGTTACTAAAAGACTGTTATGACTCATGGAGTCAGAGCGTATGCCAGTTTCTATAGCACCGAACAAGTGAAATACTACATGGTCTCTTAGACATGACGCTAGCATGTCACATGTTTTTCTCCCCAGCTTTTACAAATGCTGGTACCCATTTGCACCTAGATAAGTAGAAAAATTTGAGATTGAGTGGAAAATTCAAGCTAGGTGTCTTTCTCTTGAAAGACATGAAATAATATTCAACCCTGTATGAACAATGACCAGAAAAAAAAAAAGAAGGAAAGCCAGAGATGAAATATTTAGGCCCCAATAGAGAAGAACCCGCGCCTTCCATGTTCGCACCCGTTGCCTCGTCACGAAAAGAAAGTGTACTACCAACCAAGGTAACTCCTTAAGGAGCGTAGCTATCTTGGTTGGTGATGCGCTCTCTTTTCATGGCAAGGTTATGGGTGCCGGAGCAGAGGTCACATGTTCGTCTCTATTAGCACCCAAACATTTTTTTTCTTGGGTATATTATCCCTTTGTATTTGTCTGGCGATAGTTCCTACAGAGCTAAAACATTATTTCATGTCCGATTTTCATCACTTTCGACATGCCCTTGCCTCACTGTCTGTCTTTCTCTAGTAACACAACGTCATAGCTAGCATTGTCAGGATTGAGTACCTGCAGACCAGCCAGGGAGTGAAAAACCTGCGATGCTGACTAACGTCCTGTCCAGGAAGCAATACATATTACAGCAAGTTCCACTTTAAGCTATAGAACCTGGGACGTATTCCCCGGCTTAATGAGTTGTAACGGTCTTCAAAGTTTTCTATTTGAGTTGAATTTACTCACAGCCAACACTAAGGTGATCTCAGGGGGTTTCAATAGGATTTTAAAAAAAAACCACTTTTGCCCTGACCGCCTTGTAAACAGCCAAGGTATCTTTAACTAGTACAGAGTGTTGTGATCTGTATACAGCGCCTCCTTTTTATCGTCCATCTCCCATGGGACTAGGAGTTGATCCACTTATCTGGACCAGTGGGGTAGATTTCACTGAAAACATTTCAACTTGCCTGGGCTTGAACCCATGACTTTTTGATTGAAAGGCCGACACCTTGTCTCTGGACCACCGATTCCCCTGGCCTTAAAGGATGTTCATGGCTGATGTCCAGACACACCTAAGTGGAGTGAAAACAAACGTGTGTTGTAAAGAGTTTTCCCCATAGACGTAACGTGTCCAGGTGTGATACGACCTGAAGCAGGACATCAACATCTCCACTGCACCGGTTTACTACTGGACCACAGATGTGACACCATAGACAGGATCTTTGTTTTCATTGGAATTCATCCCATCCATCATGTGTGGTTATCTCAGTGTGAGCCAAGAGGAAATCGTAAGAGTGGAAATACTTAGAGAAATTGAATAAGATGTTTATGAAAAATATAAACAATTTCAAGGTTTTGAAATAAACGTAAACATTAAATACAAAAGGTAACATACACTGAACTATAGCTAATTCAAATAAAAAATCAGATAAAGTAACATCAAAATAAACTGATATATTTGAAAAGTTAAAAATCAATGTGAATTTCTAAACTATTTTAAACTATGTTTATATAAAAGTAAAATATAAATAAAAAGACATGAAAATAGGATTTAACTTACTATATAATTTGAAGAAATAGTCTGGTTTTAGAGGATCATGTCCGGGCAGAAAACTACAAAACTACGAATTATTACAAAAACTAAAATTCTATATTTAATAATAAAAAATATTTCAATGCATCTTTATTAATATGAGGAGATTTATTAATTCTTAGCATAAATTTGAACCCCACCCCATCCTATAGCCCCCTTCCGTTTACCAAAATAAAATAAAAGTAGACCCCAAAAAACCAAACCAAAACAATCTCTCATTAAAGCCACAAGACTGGTGAAGAGGCTGAATCAAGAAAGGAGAAAAATTCAAACATGAAAAAAACAACTATTGTTCATATATCATGTTCTAGACAAAAATATCTGAATAAAGAAAAAAGTAAAGTACATTCTGTTTTCAGTTGACAATTATAATTTAAAAAATTCCCCCAAAAAAAACAAACATTGCACATGGATATAAAGCCCTGGTGAAAACTATAATATCGTAAAGAGATCACATGTTTTGATAAAGTAACATTCATGATGATGACCCAGTGAAACAGAGATGTTTTAGATAGTTTGTTTTTTTCCCATTTTACATCACCCTCTGAAGTCATGGTGGTTATAAACCCCCCCCCCCCCAAAAAAAAAAAACCCCACTTCTCCTTTTTGTTCTCTCTGGGTGTTCATGTCTGTCTAAAGGTAAAACACAATAGAAGCAGGTTTAATAACGTTACATTTGCAAGTCATTATCACTGTCCCGGATACAGAAGCGAAGGTTTTCCATCCTTTTTAGAGGTTGAATTTGAATTGTATTGTATAGAGAAAGTTATTTTTAGACGTTTGAGAGGGAATATGATTTTTTTTTCTCAAATTCCTCTTTATACGTGGATACTCTATATACAGGCAGCTATGATTTGTGTTTACAATTATAAAACCTTTTTTAAAAATAAAAAGAAAAGAAAAGGGTAGAGGATAAAATGAAAGAAAAACCCCAAAGAAAACAGCTTCAAATTGACAATTATTTTGATCTGGTAAACAAAGAGTATATCAGGCACAAAACATTTTTAGCGTAGTCCACATTATGCATAAATATAACATAAATCAGTTTTGAAAAAAATACAACCAAAAAATAATACACCCCCTCCCCCCAAACAAACCAATGAACTTGAAATAAAAATGACATAGTTTATTCCTTGGACAAATCGGGTGCTGTGGGTGGCCTTTGATTACAACACAAAGTATTCTTATGTATTCCCATTTTACCTCATATATAACATACATTAGTTAAACAAAATAACACCTCCCCGTCCCCTTCCCTAAATATCCCCTCCCCCTACCACTACCATGAATAAACCAATACACTTTATGTAAACATTGTACGGTTAACTCATTTGGTTAATCGGTTGTAGTGGTGACCTTTGACATAACCACTGTTACTTCCCATTAGCAACTCGACTTTCTACATAGACAATGCAAGAAAAATATAAAAGTGATAAATAGAATTTTTCCTTTGCATGACATCCTGCTTTTGTCAGGGAGACATTTTCTATACAAAAAAACATGTACAAGTGTTTGTATACCTTCAGCCAAATTCAAGATAGAATGATCAAATTTGTAATTATAACAATAAATTTGTGATCACTATAAATATATATAATAAAGCTATCATGTTTATAATTATGTAAGAATATTTTTTTTGAAATTTTATGAAAAGTCTGATGAAAAGACTCAGTTAAATCTTATGAAAACATAAAATCCTTAATAATTGCAAAAATGCCACATAACTCAATACACTAGTTTTGTGTACAGCTTGACAAAGCCAAAAAAACAAATACTGACCAAATCAGTAAATGATAGTGCAGGGTAATAAAAAAAAATCATAATTAGCCTAATAATAATAACAATACTGATAATATCCCACATTATCTGATGCGCTATGCCCTTTACAATGCCATGGATAACAATAATGTGTTACGTACATTAGACTTGGGTAACAATAATGTGTTACGTACATTAGACATGGGTAACAATAATATGTTAACAAGACATAATAATGTTACGTACATTAGACATGGGTAACAATAATGTGTTACGTACATTAGACATGGGTAACAATAATATGTTACGTACATTAGACATGGGTAACAATAATGTGTTACGTACATTAGACATGGGTAACAATAATGTGTTACGTACATTAGACATGGGTAACTCATCTAGGGAGAGAAAATTATCAAACAAAAAATCCTGTCATGGACTAAATGACTTTGTACATTTGGCAGTGAGCAAAACTTGCTGATGATAATCAAATTTGAGCGGCACACGCTAGACCAAAAAGGGTCACATAACATGTGCCATCAACTTTGTATTGACCTCGTTTTGAGTACCTAATTCTTTCATTAAGTAAATGTCCTTCAACAACTCTTCATAGTCAATAAATATATATATGTACATGAAAAAAATATCAACATAGTCACAATAATGAGCATTTAAATCTGTATATAAGAAGGCAAAAATACATCAGGTCATGGATAGCACAATGGGGCTATATTAATTCAACATTTCTCTGATTTTCAAATTTCAAGTTTAAAATCTTGAATAATATGGGATGTATAAGTGAATCCAAAAAAATCATGTGACGGAAAGTTTAAAAAAAATGGAATATTACAACTGAGGGAATAAGGAATGTGAAGAAAATACGGAATTTAAGGGAGTAGGGAATGATTTAAACAAGTCAGTGGAACACATCAACATCACACGGTTTGAAAGCATCTCAGGAGTTATTCATTACAAATTGATATGCTAAGTAACAGGGAGTAGGGAATGATTTAAACAAGTTGATGGAACACAACAACATCACATGGTTTGAGAACATCTCAGGAGTTACTCATTACAAATTGATTTGGTAAGTAACAGCCTAAAGGTACAAGGAGGTACTAAAAAAATAAATGGTCAGGTTTGAACCCACGACCTTTGGGTTGAGAGGCAGACATCTTGCCTCTGGGCTTCAGAGCCCACCTGCTGACTTGAAGAAAGGGATAGGGATAATTATAATATGCATTGCAATAAAGGGAATATGGGCGTATGATGACAGATCACGTTCAATAAATATTTTTTTATTAAATTAGCTGTTGGCATATCAAAATTTTGATTTGAATTTGGTCACAAATTTCTCACATATTTTGTCCTCTTTTGATGAATCTTGTTAAATCATTTGAAAATTATCAAAATGATTTCAAACAGTTACTACGCTCTGTCATATATGATTTTGATTTCGAATATAAATGTAGAGAGTAAAATAATCGAAGTTCTTCTCAATACTGGGGATATGAAAAAGATAAGCTATTAAGAGATCTTCCACATATGAGATGTCAAGACAGGCAGACAAGAGAATGGAGCATACTATTATACATGTGAAAAACAGCTGAATGGAGCATACTATCATACATGTGAAAAACAGCTGAATCCAAGTAGAAATGAATGAGAAAAATAAAAAAGGTGAAATAGTATCAAAATCTAAAATTAGAATAAATCATTAATATGCCAAAATTTGTCAAAACTGTCAATTTATGTCATGATGAAAATGTCATTTGATCAAATAATAAACACAGAAAAATTATGGGCTTTCAACCAGTTAAAATTTTAAAAAAAATGAAAGATAATTTGATGATCCTAGAATACATGCAGCAGTGATTGATTAGCCCTTTATATCTTAAATAAAATATCTACGGGTATTTTAATAAATTAGCATGGTTCTATTACAGTATTCGAACTGAAAGCAAAGTGGTTAATTAAACTGTCACTGACATAAAATGTACTGAACACATTTGGAGAACGACCATGTCATTGTATACTTTGCACTAAGAAATAAGTAAATGCCTTCACGGCAGTTATGGCCCGTAGAGGCGGAACTTAATCTGTCTTCTGTAGTGTAAAGTGGAGACAGGTGATAATTGATCATTTCCTGGACAGGACTAGCCTGTAATAGATTTTACTCCCTAGCTAGTGCTGGTACACATTTGCATCAGGGATGAGTGGGGTAAAATAAGAGTTACATGTCCTTCTGAAGAGAGGGCCTAGCATTGTCACCATTTGAACTCAGGAGGAACTCACGACCCTCAGCCAGAAAATCTAACTGCTGGGCCATCAATGCCAGCTAATTTCAGCAATTGCTTGCATGAAAATAAACTTCCCATTACACATACACATAATTACTAGTGTAAAAAATAATATGAAAGGTCTACTCTATGATTTACTTATTATTACTCTCAGAACAAATATCTCAAATTATTTCCTAATAAACAAGAAAAGACTAGGTAGGTCTCACATGGTATGAAATCTTCTTTTTTAAACACATTTTTAAAGACGAGAGCAATCTGTAGAAATCTACACGACAGCGATTACATTGTATGTTGATTCTCCTTTTCAAATCAGATCACATGAACGTGTCTTCATTTACTGCTAGGTAATACATCCATTGTGTGGCGTTGGTGGCTGAGTGGTTAGGCTGCAGGACTGGGAATCATGAGGTTCCAGGTTCGAATCCTGATAACGCTAGGTCCGTCATTGTGTTCCTTGGGGAAAGACACTTAACATGCATTTCCCCCACTCTACCAAGGTGCAAGTGGGTACAAGCCCTAGCTTGGGACTAAAACCCTGCATCAGACTAGCATCCTGGCCAGGGGGTGATTATTGTCACCTGTTCCAATTCACGCTATAGAAACCGGGATAAGTTCTGGCTCTATGGGCCATTACGGCCTTGAAGGAACTTTACTTTTTTTTAATTCATCCATTACATTAATGAAATTAATGAACATGAAAAAAACCCCTTCAACATAAAGCCTATTATTGATAATTTGGCCTTGAAATTTCAGGACAAAAATGTAATGTTTCTTACTAGACAATAATGCTAAGTGCAATCATCCTGTTTACATAAAAATGAAAGTGATCAGCAACCTCAAACTCAAAGTCACAGAGAGAAGGGTCGTTAGGTGTAACATCAGCTACTAGCCTATAGAACACTAATGGCATGTTTTGCTCATTAGTTGATAACTTTAGAAATGAATCCCCTAGGAAATGAATCCCCTAGGAAATGGATCCCCTAGGAAATGAATCCCCTAGGAAATGAATCCCCTAGGAAATGGATCCCCTAGAAATGAATCCCCTAGGAAATGAATCCCCTAGGAAATGGATCCCCTAGGAAATGAATCCCCCTAGGAAATGGATCCCCTAAAATGAATCCCTAGGAAATGAATGGATCTAGGAAATGGATCCCAGGAAATGAATCCCCTAGGAAATGAATCACCTAGGAAATGAATCCCCTAGGAAATGAATCCTCTAGAAAATGAATCCCCTAGGAAATGAATCCTCTAGAAATGGATCCCCTAGAAATGGATCCCCTAGGAAATAAATGAATCACCTAGAAATGAATCCCCCTAGAAATGGATCCTCTAGGAAATGAATCCCTAGGAAATGAATCCCTAGAAATGAATCCCTAGGAAATGAATCCCTAGGAAATGAATCCCCTAGGAAATGAATCCCCTAGGAAATGGATCCTCTAGGAAATGGATCCCCTAGGAAATGAATCCCCCTAGGAAATGAATCCCTAGGAAATGGATCCCCTCGGAAATGGATCCCCTAGGAAATGAATCCCCTAGGAAATGAAGGAAATGAAATCAAAACCACCAATCCAATATGAAAATAAAATCAATTTTAGATAATTAATTAATACAGCCTTGTAAATGAGAGTAAATTGAAAGTATGCGGAGTAAAAGCACTCTATTTCTTCTTGAAAATAAGAAAATCCCATTTTTGAAAGAAATGAACATTCAAAAATTTTGATAAACTGTGAAGCTTTTATAAAATACTCTTATGACAAAGTTTGGATGGAAAACTTTATCATTTTTCCATGTTTCCCCTCATCAGGACAATATGATTCTTGTTAATAAAACAGAATGTAACATTTATAAATATGGAGGAATATCGTCCCTCTGACAATTTAAATTTGTCTCCTCCATGCACTTTATATGATTTTGTCCTACCATATTTTCATACCCTTTAAAGAATGTAGTAATATTCACTGACAGAAATCAGTTCTTAACACCTAAATACAACTTATATATTATTTTGATGATATTCTTAATTGCTGACAGAATAAATATATAGGAAAATTATCACAGGCAATAATTCTGATAATGCACATTATTAGATGTAGAAGAGTTACTTTGCATGAATGAAGAAAACAAATGAAGTGAGATATTGCTTTTACATTGCGTAGCTTAGGCTATCTCATCTCTGAGGACTAAATCTATGTAAAAAAACCACTTCTGAACATCCCTGGCTTAGGTTTCAAAAAGATACAATAAGCCAAAGATGGGTCAGAGCACAGAGGGCATATATAAATACGGTAATTTGCCTCAAATCAATGAAAAAGAAAACATAATGCGTATAATAAAGGTAAGGAAGAACACAAGTTTTGAAAAACACATACGTAACATGACATACACATAACTTGGTATTGTAAAATTGTCTTCTACAACTTGCTATGAAGATCCCTGATATTTTGTCAAAGGCAGTTTGTTTCTTATAAGGTCAAGATTCATTTGAAGAACATCAACATTTACATATTCACAATACGAGTACATACAAATAAGGTATTCATTGAAAAAAAGGAATAGTCATCTAATATCTCCATATAGCTAGCGAAAAAAAAAAAAGGTCACTTCTACACCTGATCTTAATTTAATCTTCTACTCAGTCATATAACTGTAAACTGACCAAAAAAAATCAACCACATCAAGATTTGTAAAATGCTATATAAAATCTCATGTCCATATATATTCTCTACTCCTCCCCTGGCTTTGAAATAGTGCTAGACATGAGCTACTTGGTAAAAAGTATCTGTTCATTTACTCATGAACAAACAGTGATATTAAAGGCCTTAGAACATTTTAGGATAAGGTGCTATATAGATTAGTTCTTTTTTATTCTTATTGATTCTTAGTCTTCTTCTCCATCTTATCATTATTATTGTTATTAATACTACATTTATCGTATAATAATTATTTATCATTATTATTATTTATTATTATACTTATTATTATTATTATATTATTATTATTATTATTATTATTATTATTATTATTATTATTATTATTATTATTATTATTATTATTATTATTATTATCAATAGGCCTACTATTATTTTTACAAATTAATATTATGATAATTGCTATTTTCATTAGTGTTCTTACCATTATTATTACCAGCTTCAATATTATTATGATGACTATTACATTATAATTATGATAAGTCTTTTTTTATCACTATTATCATCATCATCATCCACATCATCATCATTTAATTATTATATTAATATCATTATAAATCATCATTAGTATCATTATAAATATTATTATCATAATAATTGTTTGGCCTCACTGTGAGATAGTCTACTTTTTAAAAATTTTGCAGTGTTAAAGATACAACAGCTATCACAAATAAAAAAATAAATAAAGGTGAAACAGTTCAAACTGAACCACCCAGAACAGGATCTGTCATTAGCAAAACATCCAAAGGTGACAGGGAGCCTTTGGCATTGGCTACATAATTTCGCAAAGACAAATTTTTCACTTTCAGAGTCATAAATATATCTTGAGCATAAATAACAATTTTGCGTGGTGAAATAACAATAATTGCATGATAAAAGGTAAACTTTGGAATAAAAGTGTTGCATACAGGTAAGAAGTACAAACACTGAGATATAATGTGAGGGGGGTGACAGATTTATAGATACACAGATTGAAAGTAAGAAAGAAAGATGAAAATGTAAGTAGAAAGATAGATAAATAGATGGAAAGAGAGACAGACACAGAAATAAAGAGAGAGAGAGAGAGAGAGAGAGAGAGAGAGAGAGAGAGAGAGATTGAGAGAGAGAGAGAGAGAGAGAGAGAGAGAGAGAGAGAGAGAGAGAAAGAGAGAGGGAAGCAGAGAGGAGA
Source organism: Doris montereyensis (assembly GCA_037039925.1). NCBI lineage: Eukaryota > Metazoa > Mollusca > Gastropoda > Nudibranchia > Dorididae > Doris > Doris montereyensis. The sequence goes on along the minus strand of JAXRKP010000196.1, from coordinate 33,362 downwards.
AAGAGAGACAGAGAGAGAAGAGAGAGAGAGAGAGAGAGAGAGAGAGAGAGAGAGAGAGAGAGAGAGAGAGAGAGAGAGAGAGAGAGAGAGAGAGAGAGAGAGAGAGAGAGAGAGAGAGAGAGAGGAGAGAGAGAGAGAGAGAGAGAGAGAGGGAGAGAGAGAGGGAGAGAGAGAGAGAGAGAGAGAGAGAGAGAGAGAGAGAGAGAGAAGGAGAGAGAGAGAGAGAGAGAGAGAGAGAGAGAGAGAGAGAGAGAGAGAGAGAGAGAGAGAGAGAGAGAGAGAGAGAGAGAGAGAGAGAGAGAGAGAGAGAGAGAGAGAGAGAGAGAGAGAGAGAGAGAGAGAGAGAGAGAGAGAGAGAGAGAGAGAGAGAGAGAGAGAGAGAGAGAGAGAGAGAGAGAGAGAGAGAGAGAGAGAGAGAGAGAGAGATAGAGATAGAGAGAGAGAGAGAGAGATAGAGAGAGAGAGATAGAGAGAGAGAGAGAGAGAGAGAGAGAGAGACAGAGACAGAGAGAGAGAGAGAGAGAGAGAGAGAGAGAGAGAGAGAGAGAGAGAGAGAGAGAGAGACAGACAGACAGACAGACAGACGGACAGACAGACAGACAGAGAGACACTCAGATGGTGAGACAGACAGAAATACAGACCAGAATCAGTTGGAATTCTATAAGATGTGATGTGATGACGATTTTTAAATAATCTTTGATTTGTGCTCCAAATCACACTCTTGCCTCATTCCCCTTGATAAGTTTATCTTATAGGCGTATTTTCTTTAGGTGTCAAGAGGTTCCGAATGTATTCCTTCACATAAAATGCCTGAAAAACAAAATAAGACAAAAATGGGATTGTTTTCTTTCCGGACATAACTCAAACTGGAAATTGATAATCTTATGAAACAAAAATGCCCTCTGATACAATAGTCTTTAACTTCTTGGCCTGAAAAATATGAATAAAGCAAACAAAATCAGAGTGAGGAGTGAGGAGAGTGAGGAGAGTGAGGAGAGTGAGGAGAGTGAGGAAATTGAGGAGAGTGAGGAGAGTGAGGACATACAAATTTGATTTAATTTTACCCCCATACACATCTATAGTGATCTCAGGGATTTCGGTAGGATTTTAAATTTTGCCTAAACAGCCAAGGGATCGTCAAACGAGCACAGAGTGTTGTCATCTGCACATCGGATTCTTTTTACCGTTCATCTACGATGTGACTAGGTGTCGATCCACCTACCTGGACCAGGGGTAGATTGTACTTTAAAAAACGTGAGAAAATTATTCAACCATTAGCGGGCTTTGAACCCACAACTTTTTGGTTGAGAAGCCGACACCTTGCCTCTGGGCTACAGAGTGCCCCCGGACATTCCAAAGACAAGATTACGGTTGAAAGGTCACACATTGACAAAGCCTACAGAGATGATAGGGTACGGCTGGCAGGAGCTGGAAAAGATAGCCCAGGACAGTGAAAAATGGAAGGCACTTGTGGACAGCCTCTGTGTTCCAGAAGGGGCATCAGGCCCAAGAAAGTAAGTACTGTGTTCTTCGTTATGAATAGCCCTGCCTTAATAAATGCCAACCCCTCCCCCAATCTTTTAAGCTAACCCTCCCTCACTACCACATTGATACAAATTTCTACCAACAATACAACATTCCACAATACACAACATAACACGCTAATGACTTAGATCTAGATACAGTAATAGATTAGTTCAATGAAAACAATCAATTTTTATTTGACAATACAACAAATAACAAGAATCAGTCAAAGTTGTAATCCTAATTAGTGTCCAGGACAATTTGACACAGGACGTTGTGACAGACAGATGTCATAATATTGTATTGCGTTAAGTTTAGTATGTGATATGTGAAACTTTGGCAGGAGGAGAGTGAATGTGAGGTTTCATGAACTGTCATTATTGAGCCAGGCGAGCATTGTAAGCCTAATGTGTTGAATTGGCTGTAACTGCAAATAGATTTCTGATATTTTTGTTCATTCTTAATAAAAACCCACCCTTCTTCTTGTATTTTCAGATCCCCTGGGCGTTTTTAGCAAGAACACGGAAAATATACATCGATAATCTAACAAGACAAAAATCACCTCTGACATTGTGTCTTTAATTTCTTGGCCTGAAAAACATGAATGAACCAAACCAAAACAGAATAAAATACATCACTTTTAAAATCAAAACGGGATAAACGACTTGTGGATAATTTCAAAATCTTGCGTGCTGACAGTAATGCTCAGAGAATTCAGCTAGTCGGTTACTATGAGAAAGAGGAAGTCACTTTTCAATATAATCACTACCCTGAAAAATCAAGCATACATGTATAGGGTATGACTGCTCCTGTGTCATGGTGCTTAACTGACAAGTTGTGGGTCTTGTGTTCAAATCCTTGTGCGAATACTGTATTTTAGTAATTATATCCCCCCTATTCAGTCCTAACTATATGTATATGCGTAGTTGCATGCATGTAAGTAAATGTATATCATTGTGTATGTCTGTCTTTCTCTGTGGCTTTTCTGTATGAATTCACTTACTTCCACAAGAGCACAAATGGTTCTGCCGAGCACCAGGAGAACGATGAAAGCAAGCTGAAACCACATAGGAACACTCAGGTAGTCAGTGAGAAAGCGTGACTCATAGCCGTACATCCACACAGGTAGAACATGAAGGCTTCCCACAGCAAAGAAGCCTAAAGGAGTCTTGAAACCTGTATTTAAATAGAAAGGAAAGACTTTGCTAACCTAGGCCTAGTGCAAGAGTGGTGTGGCATTGGTGGCTGAGTGGTTATGCTGCTGGATTGGGGATTATGAGGTTCCGGGTTCAAATCCTACCAAAGCTAGGTCTGGCGTTGTGTTTCTTGGGAAAGATACTCAACACAGATTTTTTCCATTCGACCCAGGTACAAATGGGTACAAGCACTAGCTTGGGAGTAAAATGATCCACCCACACATGAGGACTCAACCCATTGACCCAGTTTTCATATCCATCCCGATCTAACATCTTCCTGTTATCACTGTCATTTGTCATCATATTGATAAAGGGATCAATCACGTTTGCTCTTTGCGAAAGTGTGATTTTCAAAACAAAGACATTTCATGGGTGTGAATAGAATTCACTACATCAATTTTTCTTTGTGGTTTCCATTTTTTTTATCATGAGCATTAAAGAAGATAGCTGTTGAAAAGAGAAATATATAATTCAAGTTTCGTTTTCTTTATAAGAGTTTCAACTACACTCATACAACTATTTCATTCTCTAGTTCTGGGAATATCTTTGATTCAATCTTTCAGTGAAAAAGAAAAGGAGCATTTTCCCAAGAACACTAGAATGACATAGATCTAAATCAGGATAAAACCTAACAGTAAATAACAAAACTAAATCCGTGCATCTTTTCTACTTTGAATTACTGCACTCATCACTTAGAAGAACATTGCCTATTTTCACTCAACAAAATTGTTTCCATTGCCTATTTTCCCTCAACAAAATTGTTTCCATTGCCTATTTTCACTCAACAAAATTGTTTCCATTGCCTATTTTCACTCAACAAAATTGTTTCCATTGCCTATTTTCACTCAACAAAATTGTTTCCATTGCCTATTTTCACTCAACAAAATTGTTTCCATTGCCTATTTTCATTCAACAAAATTGTTTCCATTGCCTATTTTCATTCAACAAAATTGTTTCCATTGCCTATTTTCATTCAACAAAATTGTTTCCATTGCCTATTTTCATTCAACAAAATTGTTTCCATTGCCTATTTTCATTCAACAAAATTGTTTCCATTGCCTATTTTCATTCAACAAAATTGTTTCCATTGCCTATTTTCACTCAACAAAATTGTTTCCATTGTTTCCATTGCCTATTTTCACTCAACAAAATTGTTTCCATTGCCTATTTTCACTCAACAAAATTGTTTCCATTGCCTATTTTCACTCAACAAAATTGTTTCCATTGCCTATTTTCACTCAACAAAATTGTTTCCATTGCCTATTTTCACTCAACAAAATTGTTTCCATTGCCTATTTTCACTCAACAAAATTGTTTCCATTGCCTATTTTCACTCAACAAAATTGTTTCCATTGCCTATTTTCACTCAACAAAATTGTTTCCATTGCCTATTTTCACTCAACAAAATTGTTTCCATTGCCTATTTTCACTCAACAAAATTGTTTCCATTGCCTATTTTCACTCAACAAAATTGTTTCCATTGCCTATTTTCACTCAACAAAATTGTTTCCATTGCCTATTTTCACTCAACAAAATTGTTTCCATTGCCTATTTTCACTCAACAAAATTGTTTCCATTGCCTATTTTCACTCAACAAAATTGTTTCCATTGCCTATTTTCATTCAACAAAATTGTTTCCATTGCCTATTTTCACTCAACAAAATTGTTTCCATTGCCTATTTTCACTCAACAAAATTGTTTCCATTGCCTATTTTCACTCAACAAAATTGTTTCCATTGCCTATTTTCACTCAACAAAATTGTTTCCATTGCCTATTTTCACTCAACAAAATTGTTTCCATTGCCTATTTTCACTCAACAAAATTGTTTCCATTGCCTATTTTCACTCAACAAAATTGTTTCCATTGCCTATTTTCATTCAACAAAATTGTTTCCATTGCCTATTTTCACTCAACAAAATTGTTTCCATTGCCTATTTTCACTCAACAAAATTGTTTCCATTGTCTATTTTCATTCATTGCCTATTTTCAAAATTGTTTCCATTGCCTATTTTCACTCAACAAAATTGTTTCCATTGCCTAAAACAAAATTGTTTCCATTGCCTATTTTCACTCAACAAAATTGGGATAGGAAAAAAACCACTATATCGATTATAAGAACATTTAACTGCTGCACTGATAAATCTATAAATTTAGTCTGAGAGTTGATAAGCTGTAGGGATGAACATGACTTGTATGCTGTTGAGAATTATGAATGAGATTCATGCTTTTCTTGCAAACGTTACATGTGTTTTGATGATCAGAAGAAAATTAAGAGAATGATGAGCTAGAAATGACTTGCACTCATCAATTCCCACCCCCTCCCTCCCCTTTTCGAGATAAATTGATGCAAACTTGGGAGGCTCTAATGTATATCACTTCAACAGGCATTGATGCCATATTACCACCTGGTTGGTATAACACTTCAATAGGCATTGATGCCATATTACCACCTGGTTGATATAACACTTCAATAGGCATTGATGCCATATTACCACCTGGTTGGTATAACACTTCAATAGGCATTGATGCCATATTACCACCTGGTTGGTATAACACTTCAATAGGCATTGATGCCATATTACCACCTGGTTGGTATATCACTTCAACAGGCATTGATGCCATGCACTTCAATATTGATGCCATATTACACCTGGTTGATATAACACTTCAATAGGCATTGATGCCATATTACCACCTGGTTGGTATAACACTTCAATAGGCATTGATGCCATATTACCACCTGGTTGGTATAACACTTCAATAGGCATTGATGCCATATTACCACCTGGTTGATATAACACTTCAATAGGCATTGATGCCATATTACCACCTGGTTGGTATAACACTTCAATAGGCATTGATGCCATTGGTGGTTCACCTATGGTATTGAACACTCTAACAATTGTACTTGGCATTGATGCCATATTGACCACCTGGTTGGTATAACACTTCAATAGGCATTGATGCCATATTACCACCTGGTTGATATAACACTTCAATAGGCATTGATGCCATGATTACCACCTGGTTGATATAACACTTCAATAGGCATTGATGCCATATTACCACCAAGTTGACAACAACATAGCAATTCTAGAGGAAGGAAAAAAAACATGCCATTCATTATTGCTACCACCTGGTTGATATAACACTTCAATAGGCATTGATGCCATATTACCACCTGGTTGATATAACATTTCAATAGGCATTGATGCCATATTACCACCTGGTTGATATAACACTTCAATAGGCATTGATGCCATATGAGGGCCTACCACCTGGTTGGTATAACACTTCAATAGGCATTGATGCCATAAAATACCACCTGGTTGATATAACACTTCAATAGTCTATTGATGGCTAAGTGCTTACCACCTGGTATTTTATAATGCAGTATTTTACCTAACACTTCAATAGGTATTGATGCCATATTACCACCTGGTATCACCTGTGTAACTTCAGTATTGACCACTGACCCAGTCTAACAATCACACTTGGTATCACCTGTGTAACTTCAGTATTGACCACTGACCCAGTCTAACAATCGGGGTATCACCTGTATAACTTCAGTATTGACCTACTTGACCCAGTCTAACAATCAACTTGGTATCACCTGTATAACTTCAGTATTGACCACTGACCTGGTCTAACAATCAAACTTGGTATCACCTGTGTAACTTCAGTATTGACCAAATGACATGTCTAACAATCGTACTTGGTATCAAATTCAACTTCACCCCTTGACCTAAAATGAGCCCATTTCACAATTGTATGGTATCACCTGTGTAACTTCAGTGTTGACCTACTGACCCAGTCTAACAATTGTACTTGGTATCACCTATGTAACTTCAGTATTGAACACTGACCGGTCTAACAATCGTATTGGTATCACCTGTGTAACTTCATTATTGACCTACTGACCGGTCTAACAATCGTAATTGGTATCACCTGTGTAACTTCAGTATTGACCTACTGACCCGGTCTAACAATCGTACTTGGTATCACCTGTGTAACTTCAATTTGAACACTGACCCGGTCTAACAATTGTACTTGGTATCACCTGTGTAACTTCAGTATTGACCTACTGACCCGGTCTAACAATTTGGAGTTGGTATCACCTGTGTAACTTCAGTATTGACCTACTGACCGGATTTAACAATGCATTTGCATTGAATGATATTGAAACAGTCTTCTGCAATTTTTATCATTGTGTAACTTCAGTATTGACCAAAACCGGTCTAACAATTATTACTTGGTATCACCTGTGTAACTTCAGTATTGACCACTGACCCGGTCTAACAATTGTACTTGGTATCACCTGTGTAAATAAGATCTTTAGTATTGACCACTGACCCATGCTAACAATTGTACTTGGTATCACCTGTGTAGCACACCACAAATTGACCACTGACCCGAATAACAATTGTACTTGGTATCACCTGTGTAACTTCAGTAAGACCTACTGACCGGTCTAACAATCAAATGGTATCACCTGTGTAACTTCAGTGCCATAAATGACAAAATTGTACTTAAAACCTGTCTAACTTCAGATTTGACCATGACCAGGAGAAATAACAATAAATGATATCACCTGTGTAATTCAGTATTGACCACAACAACAACTAACAATCGTACTTGGTATCACCTGTGTAACTTCAGTATTGACCTACTGACAAAATCTAACAATCATACTTGGTATCACCTGTGTAACTTAGTATTGACCTACTGAACTGTGTCACATACCGTGTAACTGTAACTTAACAGTACTTGGTATCAACTGTGTAACTTCAGTATTGACCTAAACCCAGTCTAACAATTGTACTTGGTATCACCTGTGTAACTTCAGTATTGACCTACTGACCCAGTCTAACAATTGTACTTGGTATCAGTGTAACTTCAGTATTGACCACTGACCCAGACTAGCAATTGTACTTGGTATCACCTGTGTAACTTCAGTATTGACCACTGACCCGACTAGCATATTGGTATCTAACTTCATATTGACCACTGTCTAACAATCGTACTTGGTATCACCTGGTGTAACATAGCCATTTATGTATATAGATAATGATGTGCTTACCGTTTGCCATGACCCTGGTTACTAGGAGAGGAAATTGATTGTCTGGAATCTTCCAGTTCTCTCCCTTTGAATGGGTTGCCACAAAGGCCAGCCATTCCAAGACAACAACAAGATAGCCATTCTAGAGATAGGAAGAAAAAAAGATGGCAAAATATTCATTATTGCTACTCACCTTTATGTTAAGAAAATTTCCCTTTAATAAATTTGAAGTCTGTGTAGATGTAAAAAGTTCAATGAAAAATGATATAAAAAATGGGTATGCAGTGGAGCCTGCTTAAGATCAAAATCTCGGGACCGTGAGAAACAATGGCTTCCGAGCAAGGTTGACGTTAACCGAGTCCAGAGGATTTAACCCAAATCTGAGGCAGAATGAGGGCCTACTAGTCTATTACAGTAACAATCTTTTGCCAGTACTTAGTCGTGTGTAGACAATAACACATTCTATTACATGGATTTAAAATACAACAGGCCTTATATGGGCATGTGCTAGTCTACATTCCTCAAGGCTAAGTGCTGGATGTAAAATGCAATATTTTATAATGGTTTTTTTTTAACAGTGGAGCTTCTTGCGGCCATGTGATTTTGTTTTCAGAGTTGATTTTACGGGTTCTAGTCACAAAGTAGTTGACGTAATACGAGGTTGATACACAATGAAATAATAAGGAAAACAAAACGGGGTCCATGGTAGGAGTTGATCGCAACCAAGAATTGATAACAAATGAGTTGATACAACAAAACAATTCAAATATAAAAATATTTCATGAACAAATGTCATGCTAAAATTGTGCTTCAATCAAATTCAATTCACATGAATTGAATGGAACTGTACTGTAAGTGTGTAGCTTGTTAATCTATAAATAAGTTAAGAATTGGAAGTGTAAACCAAACAACAAATTACCATTTTATGGATAGTAAAGATTATTACTATTATCATTATTATTTATTATTGTTATAATTATTATAATTATTATTATAATTATTATTATTACCATTATTATCGACCCTTTGAATCAAGGAGTAAAATCCAATTTGAGGGGGAATATAATGTTACAAAATTCTGTTTGATCTACAAAGTGCCATTTTTTTAAAGGCTGAAAATTTGGAGTTGACTACAGCACTTCTCTTCACGATTTATACTTTATTTGCATTGAATGATATTGAAACAGTCTTCTGCCATTTTTATGATTTTTAAATATATTAAAACATATTATTATTATTATTATTATTGTTGTTACTTATACAATTCATATCTTTGCTATTAGTATCACCTTCTGAAATAAGATCTTTAAAAAATTAAAACCTTCCCAGCAAATTTGGAGCCCATGCTAACACTTACTCGAAACAGAGCACACCACAAATAGCCTCGGCTGAATAGATCAATGACCACATCAAACTGCAATGTAGAAAGAAAAGACAGGTAAATTAAATGGAAATAAAAAAAATAAATCAGTTTATCATAAAATGACAAAATTCTATTAAAAAAAAATCTAATTAGATTTGATTATAACCAGGAGAAATAACAATAAATGATACATGTGAAATCAAAACAGCAACAACAACAAAACCCAACTTAAGCACAGAGGAAGTACTATGGATGATGACCTTCCTAATCAAAATGAAAACAACAAAAAAGGAAAAAGAGATTTCATGACCATTATCTATGACTCACTTTTTGGTATGTTAAAATATGGCTATAGTGTTACTGTCAACTGTCAGACTAGCATATTGCTTAAATATGGCTATAGTGTTACACATCAACTGTGTCAGACTAGCATATTGTTAAATATGGCTATAGTGTTACACATCAACCGTGTCAGACTAGCATATTGCTTAAATATGGCTATAGTGTTACACATCAACTGTGTTAGACTAGCAAATTGCTTAAATATGGCTATAGTGTTACACATCAACTGTGTCAGACTAGCATATTGCTTAAATATGGCTATAGTGTTACACATCAACTTGTCAGACTCAGAAATATGGCTAGCATCATTGCTTAAATATGGCTATAGTGTTACACATCAACTGTGTCAGACTAGCATATTGCTTAAATATGGCTGTGTTACATCAACTGTGTCAGACTAGCATATTGCTTAAATATGGCTATAGTGTTACAAATCAACCATGTCAGACTAGCATTTGTCCAGGATGTGATTATAAATCATCTGTTCCGCTTCATGCTACAGAAACAGGGATAAACTCTGGCTCTATGGTCATATTAGCCTTGAAGAAATTTTTATTACACATCAAGGAAAAAGGGACGCTACTGACATATCAACTGTACACATTTTTTTTTTTACTTATCTTTTGTCTTCAAAGCTATTCTTTATAATATAACTGTGAAGAAAAAAAATGACTCATTTTTTAACTCTTCATTACACATAGAGGATGAGAGCGATGATTTGTAAGTCCATGTCGAGAAGGTGCACTCCTGCTAAAATGAGGAATTCAGCAATCTACTGTCTCATCATAACCATTGAGGTAATACAACTACTAATGTAATGGATTATAAGTATTATTCTTAATGATCTGATATCTATACTGTGAATGTAAGTGTATATGTTTTGATTTGCTTGTATGAAATTGCAGTCATGGTGATGTTTGTGCCTAGAGCTGTCTTGACACGGGATTGGGTACTATATGGATAATGTTCATTATTATTATTTTTTAAATTTATTTATTATTATATACTTTTCAGGGGCCTGAAAAGACAAGCTACAGGAGTGGCACTGGGCAGCCCAAGATCAGAGGCTGAAAATGGCTGCTTGGTGTCTGCTTAGTGTAATACATTCTACCCAGTGAATCTCACTTCGGAACAGCCTGCTGTCAATCAAGTGAGCCTAGCCCCTAGCCCATTCGGAAACCAGATATAGAAATGTATTGGACCTCTCAGCTTGTAGACGTCCTGCCCATCGCATTCTTAAAGATAAAGTGCAGGTTATCGACTCTACACCATTTATCCCCTAGGGCCATTTCACTCAAAGTCGCATACAGTACAACAGCCTGTTAGGTGCTTCCTAATAACACACTAACAAGATATTTCTCTGATGGCTGGGTACTAATTAATGCCTGAGTCGAGTGAGGAAAGCTTTTCCATTGGAGTAAAGCGTCGTGAGAAAACACCTAGGCAAGCAAAGGGCTTTCAACCAGTGTCGTGATACAGTTGTGAATACAAGCACACAACACTATGGCTTTGCCACAGCGCCTGACACTCCTGGGATGCTGATAACACCATGTGGTTGAGGTCCTAAACTATGCAACCCAACAACAAAATGTGCCTACGGGGTTGGCTATCTGTGCTTTGTAGGCCTACTGAGCTTTGACATTCCTTGCGGTGGACCTATTGGTACCCAGTTTATTTAACGGAGTCCTCTGATCGCCGACCGAGAGGCATCAATGGACGAGTGCTTAAGCTGCCAGACTTGGGATCATGAGGTCGAGATTTCGAAACTTAGCAAATCGAGGGTCTGACTTAGTGTTCCCCGGGGAAACCACGTAACATATTTTCCACACTTGACCCAGGTGTAAAAATGGGTACAAGCACTAACTTGGGAGTAAAAACCTACGTCAGATTAGCCTCTTGTCCAGGAAGTGTCCATCTCGTCCATCACCTGTGTTTCGTTTCACACTATCGAAAGCGGGATAAGCTCCAACTCTAGGGGCTGTAATAGCCTTGAAGGAACTTTCTAATTGCTTAGGAATTACACCACAAGTTTCTGTTCGGCACATTTAGGACTACCTGTGGCTTAGTAAATGTGACCATCAGGTCATCATTTCAAGGCTTCTCTCATGGCTCTAGTGGCTTAGTAAGTGTGACAATCTTCAGGTCATCATTTCAATCAGGTCATTTTCTTCTCATGGCTTAGTAAGTGTGACCATCAGGTCATCATTTCAAGGTCATTCTCTCATGGCTTAGTAAGTGTGACAATTTAGGTCATCATTTCAAGGCTTCTCTCATGGCTTAGTAAGTGTGACCATCAGGTCATCATTTCAAGGGTTCTCTCATGGCTCAAACGTCTCAGGTTGAAGCTCAAGTGACAGAAGTCTTCAAGACCTCTCATGGCTTTAAACATGACAATGTCATCATCTGAGAGGTGTCTCATGGCTTAGTAAATGTGACAATCCAGGCATCAAATGCAGACGTTTGGTTGAGTTTCAAGGGTTCATTTCAGCCATCATGGCTTAGTAAATGTGACAATGAAAAATGACTCATCAAGTGTGACAATCATTTCTCAAGTTCTTCTCTCATGGCTTTAAGTGTGACAATCAGGTCATCATTTGGGCTTAGTAAGTTGACAATCAGGTTCATTTCAATATTCTCTCATTGTATAAGTGTGACTTTTTTTTGTTTTCTCATGGCTTAAGTAAAAGTGTGACCATCAGGTCATCATTTCAAGGATTTATCTCATGGCTTAGTAAGTGTGACAATTTTGGTCATCATTTCAAGGATTCTCTCATGGCTTAAAGTGTGACCATCAATTTCAAGGGTTAGCACAATCATTTTTCAAGGGTTCTCTCATGGCTTAGTAAATGTGACCATCAAGGTCATCATTTCAAGGCTTCTCTCTGGATTAGTAAGTGTGACCATCAGGTCATCATTTCAAGACAAATCTCTTGAAGTAAGTGTGACCATTCAGGTCATCATTTCAAGGGTCTCTAATAACATGTCTTGCCCATTTCAAGTGTAATACCTTCAGGTCATCATTTCAAACTTCTCTCATCTGTTAGTAAGTGTGATCTTCATCATCATTTCTTTTGTTCTCTCATTTAGTAATACAAATCAAGTCATCATATCATAACATTCTCTCACTCTGTAACCCAAATCAGGCTGATCTTACATAACATAGTCTATAATACTTGCACACAAATGCTTTAAACATGACATATCTTCACTCATCTGTAAGACATGTAACTGATCTTATAATATTTACCCACTCTGTAATACAGATGTTTGATTGAGTTTTCGGGCATAATAGCCATCAATTCCTGAGGAAATGACAATGAAAAATTACTACAATTTGCATTCGTGTATACATTTCAAAAGTTCTTCCTCTCTTTCAGGTGTGAAGGAATAGACCATAAATAAGGAAAAATGGGCCTATCTTTCCACTTTCAATAATAATAATTATACATTTAGTACAATCTAAATATTCATGGTATATCAAGTATTATTTTAGTTTCTCTAGAATTAACAAGAATCAAGTTTGTTTTGATTTTATTTCACCTATACATTGATGGATCTCTAAGAACTGATTTAAATTTTGTCCCGGAATTAAACTGAAAAGGGTTAAAAAATTGAAGTCTATGACTTAAGCACTGACCATAAGTGATTTTTCAGATTTTTCCTTATAAATTGAATCTGACCATCAATTTTGACATTTATGTACAATTTCAAATTTGAGTTGTCTTTGCATAAGGGTTACCACTGTTCTAGCCCACTCTGTAATTGACAAATCAAGCTGATCTTCAAGGGTTACACATTTAGCCCATTCTCTAGGACAAATCACTGATCTTCATAACATATTTGGCCCATTCTGGAATACAAATCAAGCTGATCTTACATAACATATCTTGCCCACTCTAGTAATTGAAAATCAAGCTGATCTTACATAACATATCTTGGCCCAAAAATTGTTGGAACTTGAATATCAATAAAATTTGTCATTCATCCACAGTAGCAAAGTGTCATGAAAAATCATGTACGTGGAAAAAGCACTGACCATCAAGGGTTACACATTTAGGCCCATTGTCTAGGACTTGAACACTTACCATCAAGGGTTACACATTTAGGCCCATTGTCTAGGAATTGAACACTTACCATCAAGGGTTAATACATTTAGGCCCATTGTCTAGGAATTAAAAGCACTGACCATCAAGGGTTACACATTTAGGCCCATTGTTTCTAGAATTAACACTTACCATCAAGGGTTACACATTTAGGCCTATTGTCTAGGAATTGAACACTTACCATCAAGGATTATACACATTTAGGGTTATCATTTAGGACTTAGAATTATCACTGACCATCAAGATTTATACATTTAGGCCTATCATCTAGGACTTGGAACACTGACCATCAAGGGTTATACATTTAGGCCTAGATTATCTAGGACTTGGAACATGACCATCAGGGTTACATTTATCCCATCCTCTAGGAATTATACACTTACCATCAAGGGTTATACACATCATTTAGGCCCATTGTCTAGGATTGAACACTTATATCAAGAGTTACACATTTAGGCCTATTGTCTAGGACTTGAACACTTATATCATCTAGGTTATACATTTAGGCCTATTGTCTAGGAATTAACACTTACCATCAAGGGTTATACATTTACTAGGAATTGAACACTTACCATCAAGGAGTACACATTTAGGCCTATCATCTAGGACTTGAACACTGACCATCAAGGGTTACACATTTAGGCCTATTGTAGGAATTGAACACTTACCATCAAGGGTTACACATTTAGGCCTATTGTCTAGGATTGAACACTTACCATCTAGGGTTATACATTTAGGCCTATCATCTAGACTTGAACACTGACCACCAGGGTTACACATTTAGGCATAAGGGATTATACACTTACATACCATCAAGGGTATACATTTACCTATTGTCTAGGATTATACACTACACTGTACCATCAAGGAGTATACATTTACCACCTATTGTCTACATGTACCATACTACCATCATTTACACATTTAGGCCTATTGTCTAGGAATTGAACACTGACCATCAAGGGTTATACATTTAGGCCTATTGTCTAGGAATTGAACACTGACCATCAAGGGTTACACATTTAGGCCTATTGTCTAGGAATTGAACACTGACCATCAAGACCATTTAGGGTTATACATTTAAAGCCCCATATTATCTTGTGTCATTATACTAACTTCCACCATGCCCCATCTAGCCTCACTGTTTACTTCATTTAGGGTTAGGAACTATGCCACTTTACATGTACCATCTAGGATTATATACATTTACCATTATACTTAGGACTTATACACTTACCATCTGGGGTTATACATTTAGAATCTATACACTAAGCAGCTAGGGTTATACAGTATCTAGGATTATACACTTACCATATAGGGTTATACATTTAGCATCTAGAATTATCCTCTTATCCTCTAGGGTTATACATTTAGTATCTAGAATTATCCTCTTATCTAGGGTTATACATTTAGCATCTATTATCTTCTTATCCTCTAGGGTTATACATTTAGCATCTAGAATTATCCTCTTATCCTCTAGGGTTATACATTTAGTATCTAGAATTATACACTTATCCTCTGGGGTTATACATTTACATCTAGAATTATCCATCCTCTAGGGTTATACATTTAGTATCTAGAATTATACACTTCATATCTACCATTATAAATACACTTAGTATGTAGGATTATACACTTATCATCTAGAGTTATACATTTAGCATCTAAGATTACACACACATTATCATTTAGGATTATACACTTATCATCTAGGTTTCAACACTTGGCACCAAGGAGTATAAATTTACCACCTAGGATTTTACTAGTGATTATACACTTACATCTAGGATACCATCCTCTAGGAGTATACATTTACCATCTAGGATTATATCATCTAGGATTATATACTTACCATTCAGAATTATAGACTTACCACCTAGGATTATACACTTACATGTATCATCTAGGATTATATCTAGGATTATACACTTACATGTACCATCTAGGATTATACACTTACATTACCATCTAGGATTATACACTTACATGTACCATCTAGGCATATACATTTACCACCTAGGATTATATTACATGTACCATTAGACGTATACATTTACCACCTAGGATTATACACTTACATGTACCATCTAGGATTATACATTTACCACCTAGGATTATACACTTACATGTACCATCTAGGATTATACTTACCACCTAGGATTATACACTTACATGTACCATCCATCTAGGATTATACACTTTACCACCTAGGATTATACACTTACATGTACCATCTAGGATTATACATTACATGTACCACCTAGGATTATACACTTACATGTACCACCTAGGATTATACACTTTGTACCACCTAGGATTATACACTTACATGTACCATCTAGGATTACACATTTGGCATCTAGGATTATACACTTACATGTACCATCTAGGATTACATACTTACAATCTAGGATTATACACTTACATGTACCATCTAGGATTACATACTTACAATCTAGGATTATACACTTACATGTACCATCTAGGATTACATACTACCACCTAGGATTATACACTTACATGTACCATCCAGGATTACATACTTACAATCTAGGATTATGCAGTTTACCATCCAGAATTTTAGACTTACCACCTAGGATTAGTCATTTACCATCCAGAATTATACACTTACAATCTAGAATTTAACAAAAAATTACCATCTAGCATTGCACACTTACCATCTAGGCTTACTGAGATGGTGTACAATAGGAAGCACAATGGTGGATGCATGAAGAACGTAAAGGCCAGTATGACAAGGAATATTCTTACATACCCTGAAAAGATTTTTAAAAACACCCCATAATAACAATATACATCAATGCCTTTCAAGGTTCCTCACATTTCGACATGTACAGAGTACAACAGGGAATTAAGTGGAACAGTTCCCAATGTCAAAAAAATTCATAAGAACCCCTACCCTCGCCTCTCCCCCCCAAAAAAGGACACAATATTGATACAATTTGTGAGAAACTGCAATGAGATTGTTGAAATACTAGTTTTTAAAATCTCAAAAGTTCAGAGTTAGAGTAAAGCTCTCTCAAGGCCGTTACTGCCACTGCCCCTAGAGTTGGAGCTTATGTTGGTTTCTATAGCATGAAGTGGAATAGCTGATATCACATCTCCTCCGAGACCTGACGCTAGTCTGTTGTAGGTTTTAACCCCCAACTGATGCTGGTACTTACTTGACCCAGGGTCAAGCGGGGAAATGTGCATTAGTCTCAGTCCCAAGGAAAATAATTTCAGATCTAGCATTACTGGGTTTGAAACTAAGACCTCACGATACCAAGTTTGGTAGCTTTACCACTAGATTGCCGACAAAATGCTAAAGTTTAGAGATAATAAAGATGATTGAAATTGAAATTGAAAATTGAAATTGAGTCTCCATTAAGAATTTAAATCACTGCAAATGCTTAATATTTGTGAAAACTTGTACATACACTTCAATATTAATCTGGTACATAGGTATTTAAAAAATGTTTCTGATCTTCTCTTGATATGCTTGATGACTGCACATGCTGTACCATGAACTCAGAGAAGGTCGTAGTAAAACGAACGATTTAATTGATCCAAATCAAGATGGGATATAACTATGCAAGATGACTCAGTGCTCGATTCGTGCTTGCTCCATGATTTAACGCAGAAAATGTTAATAAGACAAATGGCACATGCACGTTAAAGATGTTGGAGATGATAGTTGTGTCAATCAGCCATGTGACGTTTACACAGGCAGCACATCTGGAGCAAATCTGTCTTGAACCAAGGAGCGGTGCATGCACAATTTAAAACTGAATATGCTGTGTCCTTATCATGTAAGTGCTGACACATTTTCGGAAATATGATTGTGTCAGTTTATTAATGAATTAATTAAATTTGGTAAAGATTTTCTGATTGCAAATAATATAATGTTACATTAAACACAAATATGCATGCAGATTTTTTAGCAGTGTTGACATCTTATAATCCCAGTATTATGTTTGTAACGTGATTTTGAAAAGTTACCTCTGCGCACTGAAACGGTTAGAGTCAAACACCGACAATATATACATATATCCTAGAGCCTAATAAGGATAGAAGCGAGATAAGTACAAGGGAACAAACAGAAAAAAACCACGGACACCAGACAAAATTGAACTAGGTAACCCTGACATTTGCATCCATCACATTACAAACATGGGTGCCAGCACCCAAGGTCACTGAAACCTGAACTTTAAATTTTCAATTTTGCCAAACCTGAAAATGCTCTCAATCGCGCAACATAGGCATACATCGCACCTATTGTACAATGTAATTGTATTAATGTCATGTTTTCTGTATATTTGAGAACATCGCCAAACCAGAGATTGTTTTGGACAGAATCTGTAAAAACGGAATTCGGTTGAACAGTAATAGCGGCACCCATGATCACAAACCATGTATCTACGCTTTCTCATCATTATGTCAAGGCACTGCGATGCTTGCAGATGCCAAAGTCACTGGTTCAATCCAGTCGTAAATCAATGATTTTTTTCTGTTTAATTACTTTTATAATTTGTCTCGTCCTTGTCCTAATGAAGCTCTAAGCCCCTTGCTTCACTGTTTGTCTCTACATTATATCATGTATTAAATCGCTGACTTAAAAGACAATGCCCAATGTTACATTTTACATGACTATGTATGTATCTGCATCTCAAATGACAATATTTCTTACATAACTCCGCTTTCATCATTCACAAGAAACATGTAAATAATTTTGTAAAATTTGAAAAAATACAAACTTGATAACATGTATATCATACATGATTTCCTGCAAGTCCACATTCAATGATATCTAAACAGAACAAATTCAGCATGGCAAGCAGAATTGCCTTGAAACGATCAGGAGTCATCAATTGGGGATGTAAATCCTAAAAAGACTATGACCGGTAAATGCCGATTTGCCACAGCACAGCTTTAAGAGCGACACCCCATATGTCCTGTTTGTCTGCTACAAACCTTTCAGCGCTATGCCTGGCAGTTGCCTGAAAGGAAGGACGGATCAAGAGAGGGTTGAGAATTCCTCCTTCTCGTTACCTTCTTACTGTCTTACGTTTGTCCTCTTACTAAATAATACTTTCTGGTTGGTTCATCAGACAGTAAGCAGGAAAAAAAAAGGATGCTTTGAGGCTCATAAGCTTACGTCAAATGGGTATCTGGTTGAGTCTATTTCAAAAGGGGTGTCTCCATCTTTGTCTTTGCATAAGGCAAATGGTAGTAACGGTGCTAAGAGTTGTACTATGTGTGAAGTAGGCTTGATTATACAACTTTCAATTATTGGTCACACCTATTGTAAAATGGAATAGTCCTAAAAGGACAAGTCCATTGCTAGATTAAATGTGAACTGGTCTGTTTCGAGAGTGTGTATGACTTAGTTGATAATAAAAACATATGTTTGCACAAATATGTGATTGGTCTTGTAGCTTCCTATTCAAATTGAAAAGAATGGGATCATCCTAGTTAAACGTAGCTTGGGTGAGACCAGATGATCGCAATGCAACCGAAAACAATAAGATTGGTAATGGCCTGGTGAGAAGTCACAGTACTCTGTGAAGTCGTAAAACTCTGTTGGCAGCTTAGCGCCGCAACCATGACTTTCTGTGGCCAATATTGCGCTGGCTAAGCGAGCGGTGTTTCTAGTGTTAACATTACAAACATAAATGAAAAGAGCATAATATAAATATTTAGAAAAGAACAGTCACCTATGATATTAGGGACATATAACAGCACTGCGTAGTTGGGTTCCATTTCAATCAAACTTTGTTCATCTGTTATATTGGTACCTGGATAAAGAAAATAAAGAATGGAAAAGAAGCATTTTAATTTTAATCTTTCAGAAATAAAGTTAAGATGTAAAAATTAATCAAAAGAACAAAAAGAATTAAAGGGGAGACAATTACAGCCAACAGTGCATTTATTTGACCAGGATGCATTTTATAGTAAGAGCATACTATTTAATTTAGGCCTACATTCTTGATCTTTTCCAGGCTTTCCATAGGGTACACGAGGAAGAAGAAGATCTTGACCTCCATTCTATTCTTATTTTTTCTGAACAACGAAAAAAAAAAAGCTCAGAGAATCAAGATAGAGAAAATCTAGACTTTACATCTAGACCTAGAATCTAGATTAAGTCATGCTCGTTGTCACAACCGACAAACCCCGGCAGATAGCTTGGTTGTTTGAGAGAATCTCAATAGCAATCGACAGAGGCAACCCCGCCAAAGTTCTTACTTGTGTCACCAATATCATCCCGGGGACGTAACTCATGAGATGTTATAATTTCACATTGATTACGAAATCATTATTATTGATGATGGAAGCCCAGACGGCACATTCTAGTATAGAGTACAAATCCAAAAAAGTCATGGTTACACATCTTAAGATAAACAGCCATGATTCATGTTTTAACCTAATAAAACATAGCTCTAATCTAGTTCTAGTTGTGCAGATAGATTTAGAATCTACAACTGATCCAAAGATTCTAATATAAGAATAAGCCATTATAATAATGAATATATGTCCCATGTTATGGTTAGTAAAATTCGGCGTCAGAACATTCAAATCTACAGTCACTGCAGACACATTGGGTTAGGCTAGGGATGCTATATCTACCATGAAAAACTTGTGTGACGTTCTGTATACGTCTAAATCCAATGAAAATAGATCTGGATTCTAGATTAGATGCATCCAAATAAAGACATGCAGGCTACGCTTCCTGTCATAATTTTACTATTATATCATCGTCAAGCGAAACAAACATGATCGTTTAATATGTACTGGTAGAAACGTTTATGTCTTTCTTTGGTTGTTGTTGAGAAATCAAAGTGCTTCAGTTTAATAAAAATGTATTCACGATATTGCATACACATATCATTAATATGATCTTTAAAAACAAACAATCCAGTTTGTGAATTCTAGCTGTTGTTTTGTCTGTTTTATGATTCAAATGAGTTATTTTCTCACCGTTCAAATGTGCCTTTCACTTTCAACGCAAAGGAAGTTAAGCCTAGAAATCCAAAGGAACATGTTCAAGTCGTGCTGTTATACACAATCACACACATAGTTACAGGTCTAGAGATCTAGGTCCACAACAAGGGCACATAAAGCGTATATAGAGCTATATAATGGACTGATGAGGGAAAACAAATTGCAAAAATAAGATTTTGAAGTTCGTAATATAGAATATACTTTTATCTAGATCTATACCAAACCAGTTATAAAAAGGAAAGTTATAGTTTCATTTAATGTATAGTCTGCTATTTAGGTGAAACTCTTATAGACTGGGAAATAACAATTGCTAGTCACGGGAAATTACTCCGAGTGACAAACACCAGCGGAAACAATATGAAAAGGACAAATAGATGTGATCATTGAACTGCATGAGATTTTTGGTCCGTTTAACTCAGAAGTCTGATCCAAATCAAAGTTGTGAGAATTTCTTGAATTAGATTTTATGTACATTTTTTTATTATTTTGTTTTGTGCTTATTTGACTTAAATACTGAAAGGGAAACCTTCACGCACCGTATACACAGTGACTCAGTGAGTGGTCTCCGCTGAAATGCACAGTCCATGGGTAACCAAAACATCCGTGCATTTTGGCGAAGGTGCATTTTGATCGAGTCAAAGGCCACAACCCAGGCCTCCTATAGGATGTTTTGCCTCAACCCATTACTTACATCACCATTCTTGTTTGGAATTAACTTTAGTTGTTGTTACTTATTTGTTATTGTTTGGGTTTTGTTTGTGTTTGCGGGCGGTTGTCGGGCGCTGCAGGGAGGTCCCACTTCTTTCCTTTTACTCTTTCACATTTGTTTTGTTTTGCTGTTTCCTCTTAATTCACCCAGAGATCACCATTATGGCGGACGGGGTAAGTGTCAATTAAATAAAAATTGTTGTTTATTGGTTAAGTTTGAGAACAAGACCCAATATACGCATAAAAGCCTGATCTCTTCACATTCATTGATCACATTCTTCTCTCACTCAAGATTAGATTCCACTAAGGGGTGGGATGGTGATGACATTTAACAACCAGAAATGAGTTTTTGTTGGTTGACACGTGCACACACACATACAGAGTATGATCTCCATGGGTAAAGGTGACACTAGACCTTTCTCAGATTTTCTCATCCTGATCAAAGAGAGACTTTATAGGTTAAACTTACCGAGTTGGGGGAAAGGAGTGGGTAAAGGTTACGAGAGCTGAGACAGCCAAGATTTGTTGCATTTGTGTGTCTGTGTACACATGGCTATAATAGATCTAGATGCCACAGACACACGTGTGTGACAGATTTTGTCAATATGACGAGGCAAAAAGAGGTTATCAAATTTATGTTTTACAAGAATTGACTCTTTAAATGCAACAAATGGAAGACAGACTCACAAAAGCCTGTTGCATTTTGGCAAAGTCAAGCCAGCCGTTGTTGCATTTTTTGAGCAGGTAATTAGTGTTTTAAGATTCGTTTTTATGAATGAAATCACTAAAAACCTGTGCAGATCGCTTGTTTCATTTGACATCTAAAGATTAAATAGATTGCAAGTGCACAGCTAAAGGGAGAAAGCAAGTTAACACACTTTACACTGTGACCATTGCATTTATTTCTCTGAACCAGTTTGGTTTTGGATAAGCAGGGGAATAGCCCACTGTACCCTAGGTAGATGGTGGGGCTGCCACCTTGAAGCCCCCTACCAGGCCTTATTATTTTCTGTCAGCGTTAACTCCCTTAGCCTTTGATCATTCAAGACCAGCCTGCAGGGCTGCAGGTTGTTATTTTATGTCATGGTTAACTCCCTTAGCCTTTGGTCATCCAAGACCGGTCTGCAAGGCAGCAGGTTGTTTTCTATCAGGGTTGACTCCCTTAGCCTTTGGTCAGCCAAGACCTGCCTGCAAGGCAGCAGGAAACTTGTGGAGGGCCTTAAACTATGTAACTACTGATATAGGGTGTGCAGACGTTATAGCATAAACCTTTGAATTTTTTTTTTAAAGCAGTAGTATTATTTAAGGACTAATTCAAAAGATGATTTTGACATGCACATGATATGCAAATAACATGTACTGAATGCGTTTTAGGAAACTTGTCACCCATAGTCATTCACCTTTTGTCAGGCCTTATGAGCAAGAGTGGCTAAGCAGTTTGTTCAACGTATAGTTATTGTCTTATTCTCACTTTTTAAACTTTTAATTTGCTTTCCTTTCATAAAGGACACAGGCAACTTGATTGTTTCAGTATATATGTTGTGTCAATTTTTTAAGCAATATTTTACAACTTATGAACCATCTTAAAGATGAAAGATTCTCATGTCCCCAATCTCATGTAGTTAATTAAAATACTGAAGACTTATTGATTGTCCAAAGCCTACATTTGGCTTGTTGTTATAATATCTTATAACAAATGAAGATAATGTAGAAGGTACTTTTTACAAGGGAATATGAAGAAAAACTGACATGTAATAGGGATTAAACTTATGACATTGCATCAGCCTTTTTTTACCTTGTCAAGAGAGAAAATTACCCATACACCGAGCAGAAGGTAGAATGGGAACTGAGAGAGAAAGAAACACTGTCACCACCACATTTAAGTCTCCTTTGCTTGAGACAAGTTTATCAATTATGCCAGTCTGCTTCACATTTTTAACAGATTTTGAAAATGAAACCAAGAAAAATGCCAATGTTACTCTGTTGTTACATAAAGGCTGTCTTTATCTGGACACATATCTGAATATGTGAATTGATTATGAGGACGCATGTCCCAATAAACATATTATATAGGCCCTATATATGTTTAAAAAAAAGAATGAAGCTAATAAGTAAAGGTTTTATAATGCATTAGGTGGGTGATATATTTTAACACAGTCATGTGACGCTTAATTATTAATAAGAGGCCATCATGGGGTATAAATGATAGTTTATGATGACACATGTCTCAATAAACAGATGTGCTTATTCGGACATGGATGTATGAACTTAGGTCAGATGCTAGAAGAATCAGGCCTAGGCATGTGTGAATAAAGATTTATCTTCGTTACATGAAACATGCCATAAATTTGATGCTACATGTATTGTGTTTTGAGACGCACAATGCTTTCATTATAACTGAAAACACCAAAGACACATCAGAAGCTTTCTTATACATATTCAAATTATAATGTAAAATAAAGTGTTAACTGTATCTGATCTGGTTATTCTTAAACTTTGTGGTGTGTAGTCATAACATATTTCTAACACAGTGGTATTAAGTTTGCTTCCTTTTACATATAGACTCTCCTGGTGATGTTTAAATAAAGAGTTGGTATAAATATATATACATAAAACATTTCAGTTTGATTTCTCAAGATGCTACTGCGGAAGATGAGCAGAAAGCACTTATCGTGGCAAGTCATCCGCTGGATAACTGCAACTAGGCGGATTTGTACGTTGACGGGTCTTTTTCCAAATGGATCCTTGAAGCTTAATAGTAATAGCAGTTCTCAATCTACATTGGGACTGCTGGGGAAATCATTTCGGAGGTATGATAATTTTTTCTTTACCTTACCTTTTTTACTTCGATTTTCATTTCTATGAGGACAAAAATTCTTAAGTCAATTTATTGACAATTGTCCATTGTTAAACTACAAAAGCCTTTATATTGTTTTCAATATTTACATAATTTCTTTCCCTTTCCATTTCGTCAAGTTGGGTGAACATAACGTATCATTGTTTATCTATTTTGATGATTCAAACAATGAGAAAAGTCCTTTCAAGGGTTGTATTATTCATATTAATGACACCAACGTAGGTAAATTGAAAATGACCTGTCATTATATAAGTATAAGTTCTATATATATATATTGAGACAAGAGAAACAATGTTTTAGAGAGATAGGCATTATTTGTATGCAATACTTCTTACTGTCCTTTCTTTTTTTTTCCTTCTTTCCTTCCCTCTGTTCTTCTTTTCTTTCGTCTGTCCTTCCTTTTTTTCTTCTGTCCTTCCTTCCTTCAGTCCTAACTTGTATTTTTCTATCCTTCCATTCTTTCTTCCATCCAAACTTGCTTTTTTCCTGCCTACGTACATATCTGTCAGCTTCCTTTCTTCCTTCCTTCTTTCCTTCCTTACTTTCTCCATTTCTTCTTCCCTCATTCATTCCTTCCTTCTGTCCTTCCATCCTTTGATTCTTCCTTCCATTCTAACTTGGTTTTTCTCCTGCCTGTTTACATGCCTCTTACCTTCCTTCCGGTATTGACCGTTACAAAATGGCATGACTACCGTATCTCACTGTTGAACTAAACAATCTTCTTGACGTGAATGTATATTTTATATTTCAATTTGCAGACAGCTCACCACACATACTGAGAAAGACGTTTCTGAGGATTTTGATGTTATCGTCGTTGGCGGTGGTCATGCGGGAACGGAAGCAGCTGCAGCAGCTGCCAGAATGGGAGCTAAAACCCTGCTTGTCACCCACAAGCTTAGCACTATTGGTGAGTTTGTTTGTTGGTCATCAATCTCCACCGAAAGCAACGGTCACATAATTTATGTAGGACATTAATAGAAATTAAACTCAGCAAAAACTTCAAAAAACAAAATTGATGAAAAATAAAAAAATGGATGAACAATTCGTGGTTACGTTCAAAATGATGCATGCTGAAAGAACTAGAGGAACCCAGTTAGTCAGTTATTATGAAGAAGAAGAAGCAGAAAGAGGATTTTCAAATTTGGTTCACATTGTACCACCCCATATGCTCAATGCTTTATGGTCTATAATACTCTTCTTAGAAAGAATTTCCATAATCTCTGGTAAGTTTCTTACTAGGGAATTTCATATTTTTTGGTAGGTGTCTTGTAAGGATATTTCACATTCTTTGGTAAATTTCTTTCTTTTTTTTCAGTTACCATTTTTTCTTCTGATGTATGGGTTTAGATGAACGAAACGATTTTTCTTCAGGATTCCTTGTCCTGACATTTTCTGTTTCCTTCCATGAAGGTTCAATTTTTTGTTTTGGTGCCTCTTTTATATCTTCTTCCTTCTTTCTTTGATGTCTGCCATTTGGTTTTTTACCTTGGGTTTTAGCATTGTATATTGATGTAGCTATTCTACTATCATTCATTCTATTTACATGCCCAAACCGCCTGAGTTGATTTATTTCAATCTTAGTTTTTGTGCCATCTGTTTTGGTTTGATCTCTCATTGTCGTGTCTATAATTTTGTAAGTTTCTTACTAGGAAATTTCATATTATTTGGAAAATGTTTTTCTTAAGAATTTTCGTTTTTTTTTTGGTAAGT
>JAXRKP010000196.1:0-2500 GCA_037039925.1 Doris montereyensis | reverse complement strand
GTTTAGAATGGGACGCTTGAAAACAGGTGTGTGTGTGTGTGTGTGTGTTTTGATATGACCATTCATATAGTTGATGACATTTTCGTATATAGATCAATTTGCAAAAACTGGTTTTCTTTCTCAAGCATTTAAAAATAACTGTCCCCATCATCTTCATAGTATATAATTATAATTCATATTTCAACCATATATGTTAGTCATCTTAACATAAGGACAAATTCTGCCTCTTGAAAAGATTTATTTTTTTATAGACTGGTCTTACTTAAAAGCTGTCAAATGCTCTAAAAGGAGCTGAGAGGCTAAGAAGAACATCTATCCAAACCTGCTCTGAAAGATTTTAGATAAATAGTTCATCATAGTAGGTAAATAACGGAAGTTGATTTGTGTTACTTGACTATGGGGGGTTGGCAGGAACTAAATCATACTTCTTTCCTTTCACTCTTTCACTTATCTTTCATCTTGCTATTTCTGCTTAATTCACCATGAGAGCACTACACATGGTGGACAGGGTAATGTCAATTAAACAAACGAACAAACAAGGAGATACACACTTGATAGCTGTATTTATCTTTATATGCATTCTTTTATTTCATAATTTATTTTTGGCTTGGATCCTAAGAATGGCAAAAATGTTTTAGGTATGTTTGTCTTTCCCGTTATGTCCTTCCACTTTCTATTCTTAGGCACGCCACCGAGACTAGATGGCAAGACCATCAACTTTCAACTGACAAAGCCTATGTGTGGAGATAAAGAACCCATGCCATTTTCATTTCTCAATGAAAGTGTGTGGATTAAGGTAAGTGCTTTTGGCACGCAATGATATGTATTGATAGCCTAACTGAAAGTGCCCACCCACTATGGCCTGTGAGTGTTAATCTATGCTGGGAAGACTGACATTGGTTTCAACAATGTCAGATTTATTGACAGGCTAAAAAGCCTGACCAGAATAGGACCGTGAGTGTTAATCTATGCCATGGGAAGACTGACATGTGGTTTCAACAATGTCAGATTTAAACAAACGAACAAACAAGGAGATAAACCTGATAGCAGAATTTCATCTATTATATGCACTTTGACTGACTGCTGATATTAAGTGAGTTTGGTCCCTTCTGATCCAAAAATACAGAATTTTGCAAAATGGCCCCCTCTGTCTCTCTGGCCGTTAATTCCTCGGTCGACTTTTGAAAGTAGATATCAGCCTAAAGACTGGGGTCTTAAGTTTCTCTGATTCAACTGACAAATGTGCCCTTCTTATCCACACCATGAGGCCAACAAGCAAGGTTGCCATTTTTTATATAGAGTTCCTCGATTGCCAAGGGAATTAAGCTGAAGATTTCCTTAGATCAATTGTCCACCTACCCAATTTAACACATCCGAAATCCCACCCACTATGGCCAAATCAGTCTCGTAAAGCCTTAAGTTAAAGACTGACATTGGTTATTACAATGTCAGATTTATTGACAGGCTAAAGCCTGACATCCTTTTTCTTCTGCGCCCAGAATTTCAAGGAAACACATATTAAGTTGACTGCCTTGTCATTTCCACTGACTTTTGTGACTGCTGAACCTGTCAAAAAAATGTGCGGCTTGAGAACACTCACCTGATTATTAGTTTGGATGAAAGACAGGGACAGAATTTTGTGCAAAAGGATTTCCATACTGAAAAAGACCTTTTGATCTAAAGACAATAGACAAAAACTGTCATAAAAAATTTTTGTTTCAATTTTATTATTATTCATCATTTTAGAAAAAAAAATCATTAAAAAAAGTTTGAATTGCCAATCAATAAACTGCATTCTGTTGGAAAATAAATTCCTTTATGAATATAACATCAGGATATAATTGGGTGGATGTCAATGGGCTGAAGCATGAAAATTGTTTTGTGAATGTCTTTTGAAATTATCTCCTTGATCTCATATTTTGTCTCTTTTGTTTCCATTTTCATATTCTACCTCTTTTTTACCTTCAATTTGGTATGTAATATGTCTTAAACCATTTCTGAAATCAGAACTGATATCTAAATGGGCAAAATGGTGCACAAACGCGGAAACCCCCCCTTTGAGGCCAACAAGCAAGGCTGCCTCAAAATTTAAAACCATTGCGTAAAAGTTAGCTGAAGATTTCTTTAGTATTTGTCCACCTAAATTTAACACATCCCAAATCCATCAATCTTTATTTTAAAGAAAATGTAGCGCAGCGATTTATTACTGGAAAAATAAATAAATTTGTGTCCATTACTAACACAACCAAACGACAAAAAACATGTATACTCACGGATAAGTCATATCATTCTTTCAGAAAATATAACATTTTTTAATCCAGTGCTAAAAATTAGCCCGTTCCATTTAAAATGTTAGTGAATTAATGTTTTCTTACAACTCTTATACCTCACGCAACCAGGATAAGCACTGTTTCCATGGGGCTGTAATGGCGTTAAAGAAACTTCTCTCAGATTTTAATCTATAGACTATGCACTAAAAGGTATAAAGCCAAATAAGTCC
>JAXRKP010001959.1:22500-80469 GCA_037039925.1 Doris montereyensis | reverse complement strand
TGGACAGGTAAGCACCTGTACGGGGAGTAGATGATCCGCCCTCCACGAGTCTCCTGCTGCCTTGCAGGTCGGTCTTGGCTGACCAAAGGCTAAGGGAGTTAACCCTGACAGAAAACAACCTGCAGCCTTGCAGGTCGGTCTTGAATGACCAAAGGCTAAGGGAGTTAACCCTGAAAGAAAATAACAACCTGCTGCCTTGCAGGCTGGTCTTGAATGACCAAAGGCTAAGGGAGTTAACCCTGACAGAAAATAACAAGGCCTGGTAGGGGGCCTCAAGGTGGCAGCCCCACCATCTACCTAGGGTACAGTGGGCTAATCCCCTGCTTATCCAAAACCAACCGATTCAGAGAAATAAATACAATATAACCGGCTTGATCTTTCGAAGACGAACTTGGAAACGAACACGGACTGTGATTTTTGGAACATGGAATGTTAGGGCAATAAATGGAAAAGAGTTAGAATTAGTTGAAGAAATGGAAAATTCAAAGTAGATTTTGGCCATTACAGAAACAAAGAAAAAAGGACAAGGAATAGAAAATGTAGGACCGAATCATATTTTAATCTTCTCAGGAGTAGATGTCAAAGATAGAGCTAGAGCAGGAGTAGGCCTCCTAGTGCATAAAAGACATGAAAAGCTACTAGAAAGTTGGAAATTTATAAGCCCACGGCTATTAGAGGTAAATATTAAACCAAAAGGAAGAGAAATTAAATTATTAATAGCTTATGGACCAAACGAAGACGCAACTAAAGAAGAAAAAGATATCTTCGAAAACGATTTACAAATAGCTGCAGAGAATCTTAAACTCAAACAGGAACTAATGCTTTTAGGAGATTTAAACGCTAGAGTAGGCAACAATGTAGAAAGCTCAGGAGGAGTAATAGGTAAAGAAGGAGAGACAACAACTTCTCCAAATGGAGAGAGACTAATAGATTTTTGCCTAAAGAATAACATGAAAATAGCCAACACCTTTTTTCCTCATAAAGATATCCACAAATATACAAGAGTAAATGAAGACAGGTGTGAAAAGTCAATGATAGACTACATAATAGTTAGCAGCTCCCTTTTTTACAGTACATTGGATGCAAGAGTAAACAGAGGAGCAGAAATATTTAGTGATCATCACTTAGTGATTGCCAAAATGAGATTACTGACTGAAGAAAACAAACAGAAAAGGAAAGAGAAGAAAGCTACTAAACTCAAAATAGAGGAACTAAATAAACCAGTAGTAAAACAGGTATACTAATCTAGGATAAAAAGATTTATCAGTGAAAGACAGATGGATCTGAATGATAGCACAATAGAAGAAAAGTGGCAAATGTATAAAGAAACACTCCTCAGCTGTACTGAAGAGGTCTGTGGTAGGAAACAAATTAAAGGAGATAGGAAAAGAACAGCATGGTGGAATGAGAATGTCAAAACTAAGATCAAAGAAAAGAAGGATACCTGGAAGAAATACTTGCAAACAAAGAGACCAGAGATAGGATAGATTACGTGAATAAAAGAACTATCGCCAAAGAGGAAGTGAGGAAAGCAAAACAGGAACAATGGGAAGAGTTTGGACAAAGACTTCAAGAAAGCTATCAAGGAAATCAAAAGCTGTTTTGGGGGCAATGAAGAGCATGAGAAAGACCAAAGCATGCCCAATACGACAAATTAAGAATGCCAAAGGAGAAATAATGAAAGAAGACAGCGAAATCATGGAAACATGGAAAAGCATTTTCAACAATTACATAATCCCTCCAGAACATATGAAACAAGGAGTAAAGATCAATTAGTAAGAGTAACAAGTAATCCAGAGGAGACAGCTGAAGATGTAGATATATCAATGGAAGAAATCCAAACAGCTATAAGAAAAGTGAAATTAGGAAAAGCCCCAGGAGCAGATCAAGTTTATCCAGAAATGATTAAAAACCAAGGGAGAGAGGCAGACAAACTACTACATGCAATATGCCAACAAGCATGGAAGTCCAAACAGGTGCCAGACGACTGGGAAAAGGGAACGGTAGTACCAATACATAAGAAAGGATCAACTATGGAATGCTCAAACTATAGAGGGATATCACTACTTAGCGTTCCAGGAAAAGTATATGCCAGGATACTGGAAATGAGACTAAGGAAAAGAGTAGAGGATCAGATTGAAGAGCATCAGAGTGGATTTAGACCAGGAAGAAGTGTACAAGACCACATATTTACAATTAGACAAATAATAGAAAAATTCCTTGAGAGAAACATTGACTTGCACCTGTGTTTTATTGACTTAGAAAAGGCATTTGACACTGTGAGGAGGGACGAACTATGGCATCCTTAAAAGAACACAATGTAGAGCAAAATTTAATAGAACGCTGCTAAAAGTTTTTACAATAAACCAACATGTGCAGTGAGAGTAGCTGGAAATTATCTAAAGAATTTGATGCAGGTATAGGAGTAAGACAGGGTTGTATTAAGTCCTCTTTTGTTTATCACATTTATGGATTCAGTCGCAAAGGCATCCTCAAAAATGAAGAAAATGAATGTAGGTATGTGGAAGCTCAAACCAGTAAATGTATCAATGCTTTCATTTGCCGATTATTTAGTTCTGTTTGGAAAATCAGAAAGTGACCTTCAGTAGAATATCAACATTATGAACAATGAACTAAATAAAAGAGGAATGAGAGTAAATGCAAAGAAAACCAAAACAATGCTAGTAACTAGGGAAGCTAAAACACAAAATCTTAAATTGGGCAGGGAGAATTTAGAACAAGTTCAAAGCTACAATTACCTAGGAGTAATGATTAACTCAGAGGGAAAACTAAGAGAAGAAATCAGCCAGAGAATCCAAAAGGCAAGTGCAATATATAACCATCTAGGAAAGGCATTTGTAGGTAAACAGGAATTGTCAACAAAAACCAAAATGGCAGTATACAATACAGTTTATTGTCCTACTCTCCTCTATGGCAGTGAAACCTGGACCTTAGACAGTAGAGAATACAGTAGAGTAAGCAGCTGAAATGAAATATCTAAGAAGAGTGTAGGGAAAAGTTTTTTCGTTTTTTGTTTTGTTTTCCACTCTTCTCGGCTGTTTCGGGTTACCATTACTAGATCTCTCCATGTACTACAACTCGGATGCAAGAATGATGATCTTGGTAAACGCGGTTAGATATATTAATATGCACTTCGCCATCACACAGCAGTCGACACAGACAACTTCACACTTGGGGACTTGTGGAAAGAGCGCGAAAACATCATTCAACAGCAGGATGGCAATGTCACTTCTTAAGTGGAAGGTGATGGCGCGAGAAATTAATTATTAGACCCACACACGACACACTTTCTATATTATAATACTGTATAATACATCAGACACCACTTATAATTTATTATATTGTGTTGACAGCCCCACATACACACACACATACACACACACACATACACAGACGCACATATACAAAGCAGACACAATGAAATTATTAAAAATGAATGCTAGAAGAAACAATTAATAAGAATAAGATAATAGTATAAGAACAAAAGAAGAGCAAAAAGATTATGAAGTGTCATCAGTTTTCCCGTCCAGTGTCCTTAGCGATGTTTCGTAATGTAGATAACGGTGGATTGGATCAGATTGGATTGGATGCCCTCCGGCTTGGGTGATAGGAGAATGAGATGGTGAAATACAGTGAAGAAAAGCAAGATGTTAATCAGGAATGTTTGGTTGGCTGGCTGGATGGAGGGTTATTGATTTCCCTGTCCACCCTGTTAGGGCATTATCTTGCGGTTTTGAGTAAAGCTTCCTTTTTTTTATCCTTTCTGTTTTTGGATCTTGTCTAGCTTTATCTTTAACTTTTGTCATGTTCCATGTGTATGTGTGTGTGTCTGTTTGTGTGTGTTTCGTGGGGGAGGGGGAAAGGGTCCCTCGATCGTTTTATAACATATGCCTCGATTGGACTTATTTTCTACACGGGTTTTTCATATAACCGGGTGTAATAAACTATGTCATATTATACAGACAGAAGCAGGGGGCTTGTTAGTTTGATTCATTGGAAATTTTTCCCGTTCACCACATGCAGTGATCTCAGGGTTAGAACTCAGGAAACAGAAAATGAAAAAAACTACGTGAAAATAAAGAAGCAGGACCTGCCATTAGCGCCCGTAAAAACTGGGCTAGATCAAGACGTCTTCTAAAATAGTTCTTTTACATGAACTACACATGTACGTACTAACTACTGTTGCTGCTGCTGCTGCTACTATTACTACTACTACTACTACTACTACTACTACTACTACTACTACTACTACTACTACTACTACTACTACTACTGTTCCTCCTCCTACTACTACTACTACATCATGTATTTCAAATCTACTCTCTTAACACTACAACTAAAGAAAATACATCAGGAAGTATGGAATGATGTGATGAACAAGAGGAAAGCACCGATGGTGAAGGGACTGCAGTGACAGTTTTATATGGTGCATGTAACAAATCAACGAGTTGGTCCCATTCCGGAATGCCAATGCCGTATGTTTTGATCACCGTGACAGCATTTTTCTTCCTTGTAGATTGACGCCATCTATATACTTCTTCCTAAACTGGATATGGCTCCTGTTCTTAACAGAAGCGGATGGCCGATGATTAAACCAATAGAAATTGAAGCCCAGAGAAATAATTGTATGTGTGGGGATGGCAGTGTGTGAATGAGTGAGTAAGCACCCCTTCCTTTTTTTGCTTATCACGTTGCCTCTCTGTCTGTCTGTCTCTCTCTTGATGAAACATGCATAGAGAAAGAAGTACAGAACGGTGCATGTGTCAATGCACAAGATAAAATCCAACCAGGAAGAAGACACACACACAAAACAAGTAGAAAAAAAGAAAGAAACAAAACCCACAACTGCAGACCACCTGTCGAGTGCTAACCTTTGGCTTTGGAGAAGGCGTACTCCCATCCAATTAAGTGGGCGGTTCGTTGTTAGTTAGTACACGCGCGTGTATGTGTAGGTAGGTAGGTGTGTATGTGTGTGTGTGTGTGATTGTGTGCACGCTGATTAGAGTCAAGCCAGAGCCAGATTAGAGCCAGACTATCTTAAGTAGTTTGCCATCCAACAGTGTTTATTTTACATTTGTATCATTTCTGTTAACGACATGGACTTTATCGTCGATGCCACGCTATGTGCAAAGAAAGCATACAAATAAATAAACAAATAAATAAATAAATACATAAATGGCCTATGTAAAGGTTAGCTCTTCATTGCAGCCATTTTGTAAAACTTTATTGTGAATGAACAAGACTCTGTTATCCTGTCGTCGGTCGTTTTCACATTTGACAATTTAGAGATAGGGAAAGGCGCGCGCGAGAGAGAGAGAGAGAGAGAGAGAGAGAGAGAGAGAGAGAGAGAGAGAGAGAGAGAGAGAGAGAGAGAGAGAGAGAGAGAGAGAGAGAGAGAGAGAGAGAGACCGACAGATAGAGGGGGAGGAGATGGACAAGACAGAGAGCGAGAGAGAGACAAACAGAGACAGACAGACAGAGACAGGCAGACATACAGACACACGACAGATATAGAGGGACAGACAGCCGGAGAGCGCAAAGGGTTGCCTAAATTTTGTCCAGTAAATCTAACCCCGAGTTTAGCGCCTTGTCATAACGGAAGTGGAGTGGACAACACGGGGGCCCAAGACACCCGTGTCTACGTCACGTGCACATCAAAAACTCGGTGAAAGATCAAGAAGCTCTTAGAGCAAACCGTTAAGTCGTCACATCCAAACTGACACTAATGATAGCGCGAGAAGGTAAACACACACACACACATGTACATGTACAAATGTACTAACAAACACGTTTATAATCGATTTCAACACGCTTCATGACATATCTCGTGACTCTTTTTAACATACGCGCTGTAATGCCTCTTCTTTCTTCCTTCTTTTTTAACTTTAGGTTTGAAAGCAGCCATTCAATATCAGTATACTTTCAAAACACAAGAGAAAGGTCGGAGACCGTATATATCTGGAATGGTGCCAGACCGATTTCGTATACATAACACAAAAAGATGCGAACTCTGACAGACCGTTAAAATTGACCTCGCCTTCAGCGACTGAATATTACGAGGTGTATATATAACAGAAGAAGAACAAGAATCGATGACGAAGATTGAAACGAAGAAGCATACGATAACAATTACAGACAGGTGGTCGGGGGAGAGAGAGAGAGAGAGAGAGAGAGAGAGAGAGAGAGAGAGAGAGAGAGAGAGAGAGAGAGAGAGAGAGAGAGAGAGAGAGAGAGAGAGAGAGAAAGAGAGCGAGAGAAAGAGAAATATATATATATATATATATATATATATATATATATATATATATATATATATATAGAGAGAGAGAGAGAGAGAGAGAGAGAGAGAGAGAGAGAGAGAGAGAGAGAGAGAGAGAGAGAGAGAGAGAGAGAGAGAGAGAGAGAGAGAGAGAGAGAGAGAGAGAAAAGAGAGAGAGAGAGAGAGAGAGAGAGAGAGAGAGAGAGAGAGAGAGAGAGAGAGAGAGAGAGAGAGAGAGAGAGAGAGAGAGAGAGAAGAGAGAGAGAGAGAAAGAAATAAAAGTAGCAAGCATCACCGGATTAAGGCCCAACGACTTTCGTTTCATCGAAATTTGCTCGTCCCCCACTACAGTGATCTCAGGTGTAATTAAGAGGAAACAACAAAATGAAAGAGAGGTGAAAGAGTGAAAGAAATAAGCAGAGCCTACCAGCAACGCTCACCAACCACCCACCATGTCCAATGACAGCTGGGTCCAGTCATGACAAGCTTTGCATTCTCATTCCACCGAGGTGGGAAAAACTGCCACAAGTTACTCTGTTGTTAGTGGTACAGCCCGGACACTCGTCTTCTTGCTTTGACCTTTTCGACACATGACACGCGAAATTATGACAGGTTTGTAAACAAACATAAATATTGAATTCTGATGTTTTTCATTTAGCATGGCTAATTGCCACTCATAAATCATATTACACGTACCAATGAGAGGAGAAAGTACTGACAACTCGACGAGATGGCAAAGGCGAGGGCATGAAGGAATAACCACTTTGTCCACTCTTTCCCCAGCTAATTGGGATTCCTGTGTGGCCTGAGTGCTTCAGAATAATATGGCGTAAGCATTGGGCGTGGATTGAGGAGTAAACGAAGGAAGGCTTCGTGTTTGGGGACATATATGGTCTGTTCCATTTAAACAAACAAACAAACAAACATAAAGTACAACCCCTACTCTCTGCCACATAAATTTACCCAGTTCACCGAGTGCGACGATCTTATGTATGGATTAAGATGCGGGGTGATTTAGTTGGGATTCATATGAAATTTCCCTCGTCGATCATAATATGCAGTGCTCTCAGGGTGGTGAATCAAGAGGAAACAGCAAGATGAAAGAGTGGAAGGAAACAAGAATGACCTACCAACATCGCCCGCTAACCGCCCACGAGAGCGAGGAGAACGACAGATGTAAATGAATGATGGAAAGGAATTATGGCCCATCAACAGATAAGTTTTCTTCAACCATCTGTTCGATAATGACGAAGCATATGGACTGGAAAGGAATCGTATTTATACTGGAAACACGTTGTGTACACGCAGCAGAAAGCCTAAAATCCAAATAGGTCATTACCATCAGTGATGATACTACACGGTGTTTGCTTTGGGTTCTTTTTTTCTAATACGAATTTTGGATTGTTTGCCTAGGAACACAATGACCTCATCAAAATAATGTTTAACCCCGTCACACCTACCGGCAACCCGTTCTCCTTTCCCTCCTGCATCTTGTGTTTTCTCACCTTCGATGACCCCTGGTGCTAGACCAAAATCGTTATGGCAGGGGGTGGGGGGGAGATAGAAGACGAGTATTGAAGTGAACCACATAAAAGTTGAAAATAAAACAGTAAAAGAGATAATGCAACTATTTATTAAAAATGTATGTTCATTTGTATAATTATCATTTTCTTCTTCCTTTCCACACATTGAGCCCATACGCAAGCTTCAAGTATCAGCGGTCAGTACTTTCCTGAACATCATTTTCTATTACTGTCATATCCGTCAACCTCTCGTCTTGCGATATCCTCAGCGAAAGGGTCATCAGGAATAGAAAGGCAAATGGGTTTTCAACCGGTTATCTGAGGTACGGCGTCATAGAAATTTAACTTACAATAAATAAGTCCGATTATCTGGGGTACGGCGTCATAGAGATTTAACTTACAATAAATAAGTCCGGTTATCTGGGGTACGGCGTCATAGAGATTTAACTTACAATAAATAAGTCCGGTTATCTGAGGGTACGGCGTCGGCGTCATAGAGATTTAACTTACAATAAATAAGTCCGGTTATCTGAGGTACGGCGTCATAGAGATTTAACTTTCAATAAATAAGTCCGGTTATCTGAGGTACGGCGTCATAGAGATTTAACTTACAATAAATAAGTATATAATATACCAATACATCAACAACAACAGCAACAAAAGTAATAAAGCAGAACAGGGGAAAGAGTAGAAGAAAAAGCGAAGCCCACAGCGGCGGAGCGGAGAACTAACTTACAACAAATAAAATAAATCAATACCTATATGAATCGATACATAAATATATAAATAAAGGAAATGGGTAATACAATTTTTTTTTTAATGATTAAAAAAAATAAATGTATTAAAAGAGGGGAGGAAATAGAAGGAAAGCCGAAACCCACAGCGGAGTCAATGTCAACAAACAGCCAGGTCACAAGGACTGGGGAGTCGGGAGTTGTTACACAGCTTTGGCGTCATTTCGCCTCTAAATGGGCCACGTAATAATAATGTGCACCAAATGCCCCATCCAAAAGGTAAAGGGAAAAATCCCACAGACTGAGAATCGGCATTGTAGGATCACAGACGTCATACAGAGACTGGGAAAGAGAGTGTGAGTGTGAGTGTGTGTGTGTGTGTGCATGTGCGCGTGTGTGTGTGTGTGTACTGAGACCCCTGAACATTACACACTCGACACAATCGGTAGTAACCTGAAGCCATTCAACGAATGGTGAAGTGCAGAAAGTTGTTTTTACGGCGATTGATTGCTGAAATCATATCCCAAGTTTTGAGTTACACCATCTACCACATTGTACATTATGAACAGTGATCTCAGGGTGAATATTTTGGGGCAGATTTTTCGTTCACATCACAGGAATTAACCTACTTCAATTGTGAAAGCAGAAAAAAAATGAAAGAAATGTTCTTATTTTATCAACCGCATTAACACTTTTCAAGTGAGAAAATAGCGAAAAGAAAGATAATAATATGTAAATCAAAGAAAAGATGTAGGAGCTATCAGAAGAGTCCGCGAAAACACTAGGAAGGGGGAACAACACGATTGAAAATAGATACACATGTAAATCTATCGAACGAAAGGAAAGAAGTAGAACATATCGTGAGCTTCAACACCGATTCAAAAAAGAAAAAATTCAAAGCAAAACAAGACCTTAAAACGTCCATGGGACATGCGTAATGACAGGAAGTGAATTGTGACGGGGACACAAACAAATCCGGTTTTTCTCCAAAATAACACGGTCCGCTTGTTCCAATAATAATATGATGATGAATACTAGTCTACCCATTAATGCCAGCCTATAATAGAAATAAAAGTCGATTCTTGAACACAAACAAGGACAGATTCAAACTCGTCCTCTCCTAACTGTTAAATTTAGAAAT
The DNA here is from genome assembly GCA_037039925.1 of Doris montereyensis. Lineage (NCBI taxonomy): Eukaryota > Metazoa > Mollusca > Gastropoda > Nudibranchia > Dorididae > Doris > Doris montereyensis. The sequence goes on along the minus strand of JAXRKP010001959.1, from coordinate 70,791 downwards.
GGCGGAAGGTTTGTTGGGTTTTTTAAAAGTTGACATGTTGAGATCTAATCACCGAAATTATTCATGTAGATAAAAAAAACCTTTTCCTACTGCTTTTGAGTATATGCCCACGTCCACCCTTAATAACATTTAAACGAACTTGTCCTAATACTTGGTAGAATTTACGGTAGAATTTTAATGTATGGAGTAAAAGCCTATCGTGAGTATGGTACACGATCGACTTTACTTCCTTTACAGTTACAGTTACAGTGTGAAGGTTAGTGGCAATGCTCGGTGCTCGGGGCGTCAGAGCCTTGAGGGCGGTGGCTATCTGGTCGGAATCGGTATCCTTATTAACTCAAACCCCGAATCGAATTACAGCGCCCCTGTGTAACTTACTACTACTATGTAAATCGGCTAACAAAGCCTATTATATATTTAAGTGTCTCCAAAGACGTTTGGTGTCTCAATATCGTAACTATTCCAGACGCGTCATTTACTTGTTGTTTCCGGGTTGAATTTTTTTTTTTTTTTTTTTTTTTTGGAGGGGGTCGGGGGTCGGGTGGGATTTCGTTTTGATTCTACGAGGACCTGAGAACTCTTATTCATTTGAATAAGGTATCAACTGCCGTACATGTTTTTCATAGTCTAAACAACTGTTCGTGGATTCAACACGAACATAGCTAAGGATGATAACAATGATATTGAAAACGCATGCAGTTTGCGAAAATAAAAATAAATTTAAAAACAGCAGCAAGAAAGCATGTCAACATAAATAGAAAAAAAAACAATTATATAACGAATGTCATAGACACATGATAGATAGATAGTTAGATACATGAAACCTCGGAAGAATAAACCTTTAACTTCAGTTTCAAAATAACGGATATAAATTCGCCACAAAACAGGAACTAAGATAAGAGACAGACTACAGACAATTGCATTATTTTGTCTGCTTTATACAGCGCCGTAAACGTCACCAGACGAACGGAACGAATATTCATGACAATGAAATAGGTTCGATTAGTTAATCCGAGACTTTCTTTAACAATTGCTTTTTTTCTTATGGTTTTAAGCGCTATCAAATCACGTTCTAATCTCCTTGATCTCGAATGAAAGTGGCTTCGTCCTCCACCGTATCACTGGCGATCAAGGTGCTCTCAAACAGAGGCCCACAGTGTCGCTAATGTAGATAGTACGAGGAGCCAAATTGAGTCAGGTCTGAAAGTCTAGGACTGGACACGATATAACATAATACAATTCCTTTTGTTCAAAAGTGACATGACAAAGGAGGATTACAGACACGAGTTAGAAGGAGGAGGTAGGTGAGACACTGCTGACAACACACTCAAATATCATATTAAAAACCAACACACCTTGTGTCAGTGGAGATTTCAAAAGGGTGTTTATCAGCAATCGTATCACCAAAACCACACAGCAGCGACTCAAACCAGACAAACATTTTGTAGTGTTATTTCTTAATCTTAGTCCTCCATAAATCGTGATTTCAGGTTTTTGATAGCAGGCCTACATCCTTATTTTTTTTTTTTTTTTTGGGGGGTTGGGGTTTTTTTGTAAGCCCTAGCCCCTTCCCTAGACTCCATAGCAGTAGGGGTGAGTGAAAAGGGAAACAGCAACATTAAAAGACATGTGTAAGCAACAACAACATAGACCAAAAACAAAAATGGCGGGACGGAAATAGGACCTTCCTACCACTGGCCCCTTTCCTGACATTAGACGCTGGGTTCTAGTTCCAACTACCGGTAGAGATCCTGGCTGGGTTAGATCTAAATGTTTTCCAGACCCACCCCGAGATGCCAGTGCCAGAATCAGACAGGAGGTAAAAACAAGGAGAGAGAGACCCCCCCACACACAAAAAGCAAATAAAACAAAACAAAACACCCAAACTCAGAGCCAACAATCGTAGGTTGCTAAAGAAAATATCAGGATAGAGCGCCGGTAGGGAAACGAAACGGCAAACTCAAACGTTGTCTTTTGTGGTTATCACCGCTCTTGTGTTTCCTTGGCTTTCTTAGAGGGGGAATACGAGGAGTGGGTTGGGGTTGGGGGGGGAGGGAGGGGGTGAGGATGGACGGGGTTTCTGTTTGCCTTGGCTTTAAGGTATAATGAAGCCAATCGAGACTGGACAAATCGTTATGGGAGGTAACACGCGGAGACGTAGATGGCAATCACCAGGAAGAGACCGACCAGGTGACATCCAGAGCAAACCATATGATGGGACGAACATGAGCCAACTGGCAGCGGCCACTTCAAAGGACGGATGCAAAGGGTGGACAGACGAATAGATGAATGAACAGAGGGGATGGAGGGATAGAAAGATGGATGAATGGAAGGATGGATGGACGGAAAGATGAATAAACAGAGGGATGGATGGAAGTAAGAAGGAGGCTGAATGGTCAGAAGATGGTTCATGAAACGGATTTGTCGACGTATAAATGAACCATTAACAGGAAAAATACATTGTAGATCGAAAATGGATGGGCTGATCAATGAATTGGCAGATAAACTGGTGTTTAAACAGACGGGTACTTCTTTGAGTCGGTCGATGGATGGAAGATGAAAGAAGTAGTAACAAATACATGAATACAGAGCTAGAGTGTCAAGTCTAACTTCACCTGGTAAATTCCTGAGTTCGTATCTCTATTTTATCCATCATCTACGAGACAGAATTACTGTGTATAATATGTCAGATAAAACCAAAACAAAGCAACAACAACAACAAAATGACTCTTCCCCAAGAAAATTCCCAACAAATACAAACAACATTCAAAAAGTAAACAAACAGTCACCGAAAGACGGGCACCAGACCCACTGCCAATTTCTCTCTTTTAGCTAACAAACACTTAAAAACGCACGCACACACAAAATTACACCAAAACAGAAGGTAGAAGACAGATTTGAGTTTCCATGACGATATCAATGACTTTTCATGTCCGTGTCACGATGACGGAATCCTTCCTTGAGGAAGAAGGTCAAGGGTAACATGTAAACAACCAGGTTTGACCTCAAACTTATGTGAAGAAATTCACGAGCACTTTCTTGTGAACTACGGTCCTATTTAGTGTGGGTGTGTTTTTCTTCTTCCTTTTTCTCGACTATATCAGTTATCCAGTGTGGTATATAATCTATGTTGTCTTTCCTTCATGTACCTATCTCTATTTTCATGCTCTTCTGACATTTCATACCTATGCAATGAAGTCAGACAAAGCGTATATTTACACAAGCAAGAAGCCATATCTTACCATGACGGGAGTGTTTTGCTAGGGAGTGTTGTGGGAATGAGAGTCTCACGTCTCTTGGTACGGCAGGTAATATGCGACATACGGACATGATTCACCATAATGCTGATCGAAGATGTCATGCTTTTCATTACAATTTACCCCACTCCACCATATGCGGTGATCTCAGGGGGAATGTAGAAGACACAGAACGATGAATGAAATGAATGTCCAAAAGAGTGAAAGGCAAAAAGTAAGACCTACCAATTAGCACCCGCCAACCGCCCCACGCAGCAGTCATGCAGTGTTGTAATTAATTCTACATGTCTTAGAGCTAACAAACACACACACACACACACACACACACACTCATTCACTTTCGATCAGCGTTCGAGATCAAACAACAAAGCTTTGATCTTTATCATTGAACAGAAACACACAGGCCTGACCTCGTCCACCATTGCGGTGACCACAGGGTGAATTAAGAGGAAACAGCAAGATGAAAGATAAGCAAAAGAAGGAAAGGAAAGAAATAGGAACTACCAGCAACCCTGTCAACTGCCCGCGACGATTTGGAGCACAAACTCATTAGAGATAATACAAACGACAAAAAAAAGAATATATATACAAATACAAAACAAAACAATAATTAATCAATTTTAAAAACAATGCAAAATTTAAAAAGCGCCCCTATCCAAACAAACCCCAACTGACCTATAGAGCAGGCACATGTCTGGCTTTGTCTACAGCAATATCTTCTGATTATCGTTTTTATCGACTTTTTCATTGATGACACAACACATGTACATATGTATATATATACATTATAACAAAAACAACATGAAGAATTTAACACAACCATTGGATGCATTCAAGAGAAAGGATGATGGTGCATTAACAAAAATGAAAAGTAATGATAGATGTGGTTTCATTGAAATTTCCTCTGTGATACGCAATCTTTCCAGAATCGCTCGCCCCATTAAACAAATCAATAAAAAGGATTATTTGCCTTGTATCCTTGTCAGTAATGTCAGGAGATGAAATAAATATTATAAAAAGCAAAGAAAATATAGGCAGCAAAAGGAAGAAAGAAGAAATTTAAGATACCAATGATAAACTAAAGGAGTCTACAATGCATCATGAATATTTAGATTACTTGAAGAGAGGCAATAAAATATATATTAAATATACATCTTCCTTTCGTTAATTTATATTTCTTTCATGCTGAGGAAAAGCCTAAAAAACGTAGATTTGCAAACTCCTGTTCCTCTTTTAGGTTGACTTTATCCAATCACATGCGGTTAAGTACATGTGGTAGAGATTTATATGAAGTATAGGAAGGAATGCAGTATACAAGACAAAAAAGTAACACACTGGATATATAGGGAATAGAGAGGGTTTTAAAGTTTAAAGAAGTGCTATGACTCCTGTTGCATAAATACAAATTTACATCTATTTATAGCACAAACGTGTAATTACCTAATAGAAAGCACACAAAAAATACAAAGAAAAGAAAACAATAGAAAAAAGAATCTTTCCACCCCAATAAAATAATTTATCTCAAAATATCTACAACTCAAGAAAAGAAAAGAAAATACTCAATGAATAAGAAAAATGTTCACAGATTCTTTAGAATTACAGAAACGTAAAATTATCATATTTTGATCTTTCTTTAACAAAGTTTGAGCTCTCAACACTGTTATCGACTTGTGCTTCACAATATCGTACATTGTTTAAAAGTAATTAACAACCTTGACAGGAACACTAACATTTTAATAGCAACGGAATTTTTTGTTTTAAATAAGGGCATTTCGTTGACTAGAGTCTGTATGTGATGAAAAGCAAACATAAACAGGTCGTGTTGTGATATAAATAAATTGTTTCACACTCTGAATTATTTGAATATAAAGCAAAAAGAAAAAGTACTTGACATGAAAATTATATGACGCAACTTTAACAGATAATTTCCTCTGAGTTTAAAGTGTCAACAATGCTAGATCCTCATGGATCTTACTTTCAAAACCAGTTAAGTGTTGAGGGTACAACTCCTCTGAAATGTTACACCCATCTCTTTTACATTAAGGACAATGAAAGGAGACAAAATATGATTATAATATGAGTGATACCTTTCTTAAGTTATTGAAAATTTTGAGTTAATTATAATGACAAATTGAAACCTTTTAGATGTTGCAGATTATGAACTTTTATTCAACAACTACCCTCGCCTTCTTTGAAATGTTTCAATTCATCGTTTGTACTTTCAGACCCGTGTTTTAATTTTAACACAATTCAAAATATATGTGGGCTGGCATACAACCTGCCATCATAACAGTTTGCAAGTTCACGTGCATGTAAATCATAAACATGTAAATATTACAGTTTTACATTTAGTTTTGTGCATAAAACTGCAAGGAGGATGTTTGGAATCATGATTTGTGACATAAGGAAGGTAAAGTGAGAACTCATGGGTTAATAGATTCAACCAATGAACGTAAGAGATGCTTACAGAAAATGCAATGACTCCTTGTGGTAGCCTACATTTCTGACGTTAAAAGAAAGAAGATAATTGCTTTTAGAATTGCTTATTATAATTTCATACTACGATTAGCTCTCAACAATTCAACGATGTCCTCCCCTTATCAAATTTGTCAAGACCTTGCATTCAATATTTCAAATAAATTTTGACTGAGTGCAACAAAGATGCCATTATATTACAACTCATTTGGTCAGAAATAATAGGATAGAAAAAGAGTTAGGCTAAGGGTAGGAGGATAAATGCTGGAGTAGAGATGTTTGTATGCAATAGAGGTCTTACTCATTGTCATTGATATAGCAGCAGGGGAGTGGGTGTAGGGGAGGGAGGGAGGATCTAGCCTTTAGAATTGTGATAGATCAAGCCCTACTCTTCATCAAAGCCCTAGCATTTTATGCTCAGAATCCCTTTCATCTAGATTATATCTAGAATACACTTAAGACTGTGGACTGGATTTAGACCTTGATTCTAGACTGCAGCTGGACCTAGGCGATAAAGTACCACTTCCTTGAATTCTAAAATTATAATCTAGATTCTAGAGGTGATATAGATTTAGATCTAGAAATCTAGATTTCCAACTCTTGGTCTATCTAGGATGAGAATCTAGATGCCCCATGGATGTCTTTTAAGAAGAGAAAACAAGAAAACAAGGGCCTCTCCCACCAGACATCTTGAATTCGGATTTAGAGATTCAGACTCTAGATTTAGAGTCCAGATCTATACTATTTAATTTACTATCTAGATACTAGATCTAGATCTATATCTAGATCTAAATCCAAACCTGTCTACAGGGCATATATCTCTATGTAGATGCTAGATCTAACGATAATGTGATAATAATAATGCATTAGATCATATATGTAGATCTAGACAAGATTCTTCTTGAATCTATTTCTCTAGATCTATAAGCTAGTAAGATCTAGATCTAGATATCTAGTAAGACTAGCTAGATCTAGAGTCTAGATCTAGATCTAGATTAGATCTACATCTAAATCTAAAACTAAATCCTAAGGCTGGTTCCGGCATCAGAGACTTTATTTATTTATCGTTGATTCAGAGTGAAGTAGGCGGGGAGCAAGCAGAGACGGCGCCAAGCGGTTGATTCCTAGAGGGCCAGATCAGAGAACATGAAGATCATCTGGAATCTAGACTTAGATTGGATCTCCTCTAATAAATAACCTAGATCTAGGTGTGCCCTTCTTTAGAATCTAGATCCAGATCTAGGTCTATGACAAGTATATGGCAATGGCACGAATATCTTCAGAACTTACCTCGCAGATGGCTGTCAAATTCATTGACGATTTCTTTCTTTTTATTTCGCCGCTCCGACATTTTGAAAGAAAAAGATGATTTCAGATCATCCAAAATCCCGATGAGAGTACTTCCGCAGTGTGTAGTTTTTCCGCTTCAATGCACATCAGATTACGGGCTCCCGAGGAACCATTCAGGTCAACGCTCAAGAATCAGCGCAGTAGATGTGGTTAGAGGACGAGGCTAGAGCCTGGCAGGAATATTTTCCTGAGTGTGTCGCGCATGTTCCTGTAATCGATGACAGTAACCAATCGTAAACGCAATTTTATTACAGTATAACAATAGCAACCAATCATTAATGTTTTATTTTTATTTTTGGAATTGCCTTTGAGGCAAAAAAGGTGACCTAATAAAGAACGTGTTGGGAATCCCAATGAAGTAAAATTGCTGTTATATGCAGTTTGTCAACACAGGCCAAATCTGATACTTGACACACAGTCTATTTAGAAAAGTGACGCATTGATCGTATGGCTTGAAAATAATAGGGGTCTTAGTCAGTTTCAGGTGAAAGATCTTGTCTAGCTCTAGACTGTATCAGAAAGGGGCTTGGGTCAAGTCGAAACTATACACCGTAAAATAAAATAATAAAACAATTTGTACTCTAGATCTAGATCTAGATCTAGTCTAGATGCTATATAGATCTAGATCTAGGCTAGGTTCTTTCTAGATCTAGAATTAGAATGGATCATTAGATCTAGATTCTAGTCTAGTCTATAGTGTCTATAGATCTGATCTGTTTCTAAAATGGCTCGTTTCTAGATAGGAGATCGTCGAAGTCTAATAGAGTTCAGCGATGTACAGAATTATTAGTAAGATCGGAGCAGGAGGCTTTGGTAAAGTCTATCTTCTACAATGTTCAAAATACCAGGTAGATATTGATCTACATATATTTAGCTAGATCTAGTCTAGATTCAATATATTTAGAAGTTGACATTCAATTATTGGTGAAAGAAAGTCGAGCTAGAATCTAGATTAAGATAGTCTATAATCTAGATTCTAGTCTAGATCTAGATCTAGATCTATATTTATTGTTAGATTCGTTTGGTTTTGACTTGGTATCTGCTGTTGTCTAGAGACGTAGACTATAGATATAGAATCTAGATCTAGCAGTAGCGACTGTCAATTTTGTTTAGATTTAGATCTAGGTCTGTTTATCTAGATCTAGATCTGTATTCTATAATACATAATATATTAATGAAAAACTCTTTCAATTAAGGATTTTCATGTAGTAGTTTTTTAAAGCTAGATCTAGATCTAGATCTAGTTCTAATGCATATTTGGTGTTAAATTCTAGATTAGTAGGTAGATCTAGTGCATTCCAAAATTTAGCTTTTTTGAGAGACAAATTAGATCTAGATCTAGATCTAGATATATCTAGTACAATCAACTTTTGAAAATTTAAATATAGCATGCATATTAATGTCATCGTAATTGTGGAATATTTTGTAAAGTTTGATTAGTTATCATCTGCTCCTCTTTAATTTGAGTGAGTGTAATTGTAGATAATGTAACCTTTTTGTTCAAGTTTCTGCATTCTTTCAGTAGATGTAGGATCTAGCTGATCTATTCTATTTTAGTGGCTCGTCTTTTCTACAAATACTTTTTTTTTTTGTCTCTTGAGATGAGGACTCAAATTACATTATAGCATATTCTAGATGGTGCCTAACAAATGCTTTATTTATATACAATAAAAAATGTTTCCTTTTCAAGAAAGGTAAACATTCTTCTGATGAGCCCCATCCTCTGGTTTGCTTTGCTCATTACTCTCTGAATGTGAGGATCAACGGAAAGATCCTTTATCAAAAGTAGATCTAACTCCTAGATCTTTTTCTTCAACACATGTAGCTTTTTCTGTATTTCATCGTTTGTAGTCATGGTATAATAATCAAACTTTTCGTCTTTTTTACCAATATGCATTAATTTGCATTTCATAACCATATTAATGATTATCATTATTATTTATTCATTATGTATAGACAAAGGTGGAGCTCATCATGTTATTGTTTGTGTGGACATCCATATGAGGCAGGCTACTGCAATACATGTATGTTTCAATAATTTTTTGTCATCACACTTGTTATTGGATTTTTTCTTCAACTTTGAGACCATTTCCTCTAATGATATTTTTCTTACAGTTTGCTCTGAAAGTTGAGAATGAGCCCAGTATTAAGGACAACGATAACAGAGGAGATGTGCTGCTATTGAGATTACGTCATGCACACCTGGTCAGATGCTGGGATGCATTTCTGTATGGCTCCAATCTTTTTATGTGCTTGAACTGTGTCATTGCGGATCCTTGGATCATTTTTTAGCACAAAGGATTAAATTTTTGTCTCAAGAACGCATTTTAGCTTGGTTTGGTCAGATTGTTGATGTAATAAGGGTATGTGAAATATCAGAATCAGAAATATTGGTATGATATATCTTTGTTCTTGTTAGTGACAGCTGTGTGCTTTTTTATTTGTTTACAGTCATTAAATCAATTATTTTTATATTCTCAATCAATATTTTCATTTAAGATTTTCAGATTGACTTTGCATTAACAAATTTGTAGATAAATGTTACATCATTGAGCAAAATTTATATTGTTTCAGATGTTGACAGTTTTTTTTATTAAGTTTTTAATGAAATTGAAATTTAGTTAACACTTTAACCAATTGTTTATTCGCCTAAGATATTCATTCTGGTTACTTTCCTCTCATAGTTATCTTTGATTAACAAAAATGTACAATATTTTGCAGTGCACTAATATCTCTTTAAATAAACAAATTATTCCAGAGAAAGATAACTGTCTCTATTCATTCAAACGGTTAAAATCTTCATCATAAACTGTAGTTCTTGAAATCATAAATTAACAATGACTTGACATGTAAAATTTGTAATCTATGGCTAATCTTCTTTTCCAGTATCTTCATGCCATGAATGTAATGCATCGTGTGGACTCTAAAACCTGCTAACATTTTCCTGGATGAGGGCAAAAACATCAAAGTTGGTGATTTAGAATAGCCAGGTAAAATGTACATTAGGCGTGTAGGATGTTTGCTGGTAGTGGTATCCCTCAATCAGTCACATCACATAACGTCATAGTTGGAAAGATGATAATTGAATCAAACTTAGCCCTAAGACAAAACATGAACTTGAACCATGTATTCTTGAAACCTCATTTGAAAATGCCTGGCCTGTGTTGATTTATTCTATATATTTTAATTTATTTCAAATTTGAGATGTTGTACTGAATGATTAAAACTATTAAGTTAGTTTTGTTAGTCTCAATGTTTTATCAATACATTTTTGATTTTCTTGATCAGAAAACTTGAATTTACCAAAGAGCAAGTGAACACAGCAATAGGAACTTTGTGTTATATGAGTCCAGAACTTCATGCGGGCAGCTCTTATGACTTCAAGGTAAACGTTTGATTTTTTTATGATTCAACTCTGATTGTTTTATTAATTTTCAAACTCATATACAGTTGCCTCAGTCACAGAGGCCGATCCGCAGGAGACAACCAATAGCAGTCTGTTCGGCAGTCCCTAAGGCAAAAATATTGGAGGAAAAGAAGAGTTTAGGCATGATAATTAATGAGGAAAACGTCTGTCAGACAAAAAAAGTGATCACTCTGGCAGACTGGTCTCTTAGGCAGAGACGCGTGCGCGTGGCATGGAGTTGAGGTTTCAGCATTTAGGTCATTGTGTTAAATGCTTTCCATTTTATCTCTTTTCATCCGAACAACGCTCACAGCGTTACTTGGGAAGGTCAATTTTACCGTATAAACGCCACAGTGTTCGCCAATAGCCTTAAGTTTCGCTTTTGCTCTGAAGCCCACTCAAACTTTATAAGTACTTTCTGGTGCCTATATCAAAAGAAGAATAGGCTAGTTTGTTGATTTCGACCTGCAGATGACTATTTTGTCGAAAAACATCACATTTTCAGCAAGTTTTTGTTTTGTTTACATTGGATTCCATAATTTCAAGATGCCATCGTCATCTGGTTCACGATCACTCCAAAAGACTATCAGTACTTCAAGCAGCTTGTTTAGGTGAAAGTGAAAGTAGCTCTACTGGTACTAGTGAGGAAGATGAATTGTTTGGTACTAGGGACCGTGATCTAGAGTTTACTGGATCAATATCTAGGTCCAGTGATGAAGAAGGTGAGAGGTGGGCTTTTCTCAACCAGGACCTAGTCGAGGTAGAGGCCTAGAGTGCAAGCTAGCTCTCACTCTGATAGATCTAGACCTAGGCCTAGTAATTCAGACTGAACAGAAATATAGTAGATCAAATGAAATCAATAAAGAAACATCCAGCACTTGCAGATTTTTACCAAAAAATGGGAAACGGCCAGGGGTCTTGATGCTCTCATAAATGAAACATGGATTGACTGGCCTTGACAAAACATCCATAATTTTCTTCGTTTTCAAGATATTTCACTTCTGTAAGTTTCTGCTAATTTGGATTTTTACATCACCTTCAAATATATAGACGTCAGAACCCGACTGATCAAGTAGTTTACTTTTCACATGTGAACAAACATCAAAATTAATGTTTTATTTTTGCTACTTTTTTTCTGCTTCTCCACCTTTACTTAACATGTTACCTGTCTCAGTTCTGTCTCATAGGCATAAAACAATCATAGAAAGATTCTGTATTCAATTTGAAACAATTTGATGCATAACAATTTTGTATGTTTGTCAACTTTTGAGGCATATCAGGGACAATTTCCTTTGGTAGGTACGGATAAATTTGACTCACAAAAAATTAATTATGGCAAGACCTGTGAAAAATTCTCGACATAAAGAGATGGAATTTTCGTCCTCCATCCCCCACTATATGATTTGTTTGGATTTTAAAAAATCTATTTCTCAGGTCGATATATGGAGCTTAGGCTGCTGTATACATGAGATGATGACACTTGGGAAAACTTTTAGTGGCGGCAATATGTTGGAATTGCTGCAGAATATCACAACAGTCACAGTAAGACTTTCCTTTATAGTTTATACAGTCTACATACTTTTTAGATTACTCTTTCGGCACTCCTTTAGAAATGATGTCCCCGTTTGACCAAGAAATAAATGTAGCTAAAAAAGTGGCAAGGTGGTGTTAAATTCCTATGCCAAACAATCTTAGCTATCAGATATAAGTATTTTTTATTGAGTATTAATGTATCTATTCTATCTTTGGACCCCTTTCTATGTTTTTGAGTAGGTTCTCGCATAATCAAAAGGGATATCTTCCTCTCCCTGCACTCCCCCCTACCTTCTTTTCACTACGTTCCCACTTTTTAAATTTTGGTGAGGTATTCCTATCTGGCCAACCAATTTCTGGGTCGAACGAGTCATCAGATCTTAAGGAGTACCACTCTTTCATGGGTTTTTTCCAGAATTGTTTTAAGAAGGCTTCAGTTTATTTGACTGAATATATTTAACCATCATCATAATAAGCTACTGAAAATGAATACTTCAGTGGAAGAGATAGGAAAACATGTTTGAGAGAGTAAGTTCTGCATAAAACCAAATAACACGTTATTATGGACCACACACAAATATATAATCATCTTCCCAGGTTGATTTAAATATAAGGATGTAATCATCATCCAGGTAATCATGTAGGAAGAAAAAGAAACAGAAGAAAGAAGTGAAGGAAAAGTTGAGTATAGAGAAGAAGAAATCAAGAAAATAGGAGAGGAGTATAATAATAATGGTAATAAAATGGTGCATATTTCTTGTGCAACACATCCCACCACGGAATGGAGGATCCGGGAGCATAGAAAATACACAAAAAATGTGGAGGGAGAAGAAGAGAAATAAAATACTACGAAGACATCCCTCTTTTTGAAGTTGGAGTCTTGGTTTTTTTTTTAAATAGATCTGTTTGTTTTAAGGTTGGTTTTTTTCCTCCATCTCGACTGAACATATTCCAGAGATGCCTCAGGTGTATGACATTTCTTGTGCGCAACATACTCCACCACGGAATGGAGGCTGAGGGTGCATAGACAATACAGACAAAATGTGGAGTGGAGAAGAAGAGAAATAAAATACTACGTAAGACATCCCTCTTTTGAAGTAGGAGTCTTGTGTTTAAAACAAAATAGATCTGTTTGTTTTAAGATTGTTTTTTTTCCTCCATCTCGACTGAACATATTCCAGAGATGCCTCAGGTGTATGACATTTCTTGTGCGCAACATATCCCACCACGGAATGGAGGCTGAGGGTGCATAGACAATACAGACAAAATGTGGAGTGGAGAAGAAGAGAAATAAAATACTATGTAAGACATCCTCTTTTGAAGTAGGAGTCTTGTTTTTAAAACAAAATAGATCTGTTTGTTTTAAGATTGTTTTTTTTCCTCCATCTTGATTAAACAGGTTCCAGAGATGCCTCAGGTGTATGACAAAGGCTGCGGCAGCTTGTTCTTTCCCTTCTCAGCTGTGACCCTTTCGATCGAATTCGATGCTCTTGAGATTCTCTATTTTATATCGGTAAGTTGATGTCCTTAGCCTTTCTATCTGATTCCTGGTACACATAAATCAGTAGTAAATGAAAGGGTGTTTCAATCCTTTATAATCATGGCATGGATTTTCTGATCTTATCTTCATTTTCGTTTCATAAGAAGAAATTTTGTTATTTAATGTTATTTGTAAGATGTGAAATGTGACATTTGGTGTAGATGCTCAAAAAGTGTCCATGTTATGCTTGACCTTGCAGTTTGTTGCTGTGCAACATGGCTGGCAATTGGTCCTATATGAAGGTGCAGGATGTCTCACTTTTAGATAAAAAGGCTTCTTAATTATAGACCCTTTACAATGCACTGTATTGTAAAATTGATGAAGAAAATGAGTTAAAGTAAATCTGAAATCAACTGACCCCTTCTTGTTGCAATAAGAATAGTTTTACATAGAGTTAACCATTTTGATGAAATGAAGAAGAATTATTTTATATAGAATTAACCATTTTGATGAAGAATTATTTTGCATAGAATTAACTATTTCGATGAAATGAAGAAGAATTATTTTACATAGAATTAAGCATTTTGATGAAATGAAGAATAATAATTTTACATAGAATTAGCCATTTTGATGAAATGAAGAAGAATTATTTTACATAGAATTAACCATTTTGATGAAATGAAGAAGAAAAATTGTACGTAGAATTAACCATTTTAATGAAATGAAGAAGAATTGTACATAGAATTAAGCATTTTGATGAAATGAAGAAGAATTATTTTACATAGAATTAAGCATTTTGATGAAATGAAGAAGAAGAATTGTACATAGAATTAAGCTTTTTGATGAAATGAAGAAGAATTATTTTACATAGAATTATCCATTTTGAAGAAATGAAGAAGAATAGTTTTACATAGAATTAATCATTTTGATGAAATAAAGAAGAATTATTACCTTCATCTCACAATTATTTGCAGCTTTTTTCTGTCCTTTTGGCTCATAAATAATAAGGTACATGCATGTCGTCTATGTTATTATGCATTTTCAATTTTTGGAATTTTGTTTTACCTCTATGCGAAACAGAATTAAAGGATAATTTTCACATTACTACAGTAGTCGCTGCCAAATTGTACACCGCCGAAAAGCATGATTCGTCATAATGCAATTTTTTTTCATGTAACCAAATTTTAAAGCGCGCATTTTACCCCCTCAAAATGCAACAACGGGTGGCTTAACTTTCACCAAAATGCAACAGGTTTTTATATGTCTGTCCTCAATTTGTTGCATTTAAAGTCAATTCCTGTGAAAATTAACTTGATGACCTCTTCTTGCCTCGTTCCAATGACTAAATCTAACACACACATGTTTGTGTGTGTGTGTGTGTCATCTAGAACTAGATCTATTTTAACCATGTATACACAAAGACACGAATGCAACTATTCTTGGTTGTCTTGGCTCTGGTTCCCATACCTGCCCTCCCCTCCCTGACGCGGAAAGTCCGATTGGCTGTCTCTCTTTGATCACGGTTAGAAAGTCTGAGAACAGTCTTTACCCATAGAGATCGTACCCTGTATGACATGCGTGTCAACGAATAAATAATCATTCCTGGTTGCTGAATGCCGTCACTATCCCATCTCTTGTCTTGAGTGAGTGATGGATGTGATCTATGAGAAGAGATCTATTGGGTCTTGTCCTCAAACCACGGAACAACAAATACAACCTAAACAATAACAAACAACTAACAAGAAATTTTATTTTTAAATTTCCAAACTAGAATGGCAATGTAAATAATGGGCTGTGGCAAGGCTTCTTATTTTTATTCCGTCAAAACGCACCTTCACCGAAATGCAGGATTTTTTTTATCACTTGTGGACCAAACATTTTGGTGGAGACTGGAATAACTTTCATTTTCTTGTTAGAGTTAGTTTCCTTTCTTTTATATTAATCAATCAATCAATCTTCTTATTCTCTGGTTCTCTCTCTCTCTCTCTCTCTGTCTCTCTCTCTCTCTGTCTCTCTCTCTCTCTCTCTCTCTCTCTCTCTCTCTCTCTCTCTCTCTCTCTCTCTCTCTCTCTCTCTCTCTGTCTCTCTCTCTCTCTCTCTCTCTCTCTCTCTCTCTCTCTCTCTCTCTCTCTCTCTCTCTCTCTCTCTCTCTCTCTCTCTCTGTCTCTCTCTGTCTCTCTCTCTCTCTCTCTCTCTCTCTCTCTCTCTCTCTCTCTCTCTCTCTCTCTCTCTCTCTCTCTCTCTCTCTCTCTCTCTCTCTCTCTCTCTCTCTCTCTCTCTCTCTCTCTCTCTCTCTCTCTCTCTCTCTCTCTCTCTCTCTCTCTCTCTCTCTCTCTCTCTCTCTCTCTCTCTCTCTCTCTCTCTCTCTCTCTCTCTCTCTCTCTCTCTCTCTCTCTCTCTCTCTCTGTCTCTCTCTCTCTCTCTCTCTCTCTCTCTCTCTCTCTCTCTCTCTCTCTCTCTCTCTCTCTCTCTCTCTCTCTCTCTCTCTCTCTCTCTCTCTCTCTCTCTCTCTCTCTCTCTCTCTCTCTCTCTCTCTCTCTCTCTCTACTCTCTCTCTCTATCAGTTTTTCACTTATCTATTATCTTACTGTCTCCTCTTACTTCACCCTGAGATCACGGCACGTGGTGGAGGGGTGGATTTTAATGAATCAACAAAGCTATAATGCTGTAGCAACCATATATTATAAAGAAGGTGATCATGCAAAAGCATTCTTTACATTATGTTACATCTTATTCTTCTTTATTTGTGTGTCTCAACAAATGAATTTCCACAGAGGATTAGTGGAAAGCAGCTGAGGTCATCTTCCCCCAACGGCCGCCAGTGAAACATTTGACCATGAGCAAATATGTAAAGCTGTCGCACAGTTTGAGTCATCCTCTAAGAATACGAAAATCGTACCTTTAAAAGCCACTGTAAATGATTGCACGGCAGAGATCTTCGAGCGAAACGAGCCTGCCTTT
The DNA here is from genome assembly GCA_037039925.1 of Doris montereyensis. Lineage (NCBI taxonomy): Eukaryota > Metazoa > Mollusca > Gastropoda > Nudibranchia > Dorididae > Doris > Doris montereyensis. Next base: position 54,329 of record JAXRKP010001959.1, on the reverse strand, counting down.
CAACATGGGAAAGGTAACACTTAAGTCACAATTTCAAATTGGCAGGTCCCACTCCAAATTTTTATTAAAACGACGTAAACCTGGAGAAAAGATCTGTTTTTGTAATTTTCTTTTTTCTTTTAAAATTTTGTTTTATCAGTACGGTCCATCATTACTAAAAATTGATTTAGATGAAATTTAAATAATCCTGACAAAAACTTACTTCACACAACTGACACACATAATATCAAGGGGATTGAAACTGAGCACATTAGACGCATTCACAAAGACCTGCACACAACACTCTCGCACACACTTGCATCAAAATTACGTAAGTTACAATAAATGTGATATCATTTGTAAACATAACACAGAGTAACAATATAACTGAAACTTAAAAACATCTTAAAACCCATCGCCTTAATTGTAAATTTTAATGTATTTTTTTCATTGAGTTATTTATGAGATGATGGCAAGGCCTTATGGGAAAAAATTTTCTTCAATCTATTTGCTTTAGCTTTCAAGCTTCTGAATCATTTGCCGAAAGGGAAAATTTCAAAACAAATGATTAGCTGGGTGGATGGGATCGTGAATTATTTTGAGGGCTCCTCTGTTTACAAGAAATAAATTTACCATATGTATATATTGAAAATCAAGACATGATCAGTGTCTCTGTTTTGTTTTTTTTCCTGTCACACCTTTTAATCTTTAAAAAAAGCAGCAACAACAATGAGAAACAACAAAACAAATAGTCTATAAATTAACCCTTTGCTGAATACTTGTCCCCCATAGACCCGTCCACTTTGAAGAGAAGAAAAAGAAGCTGACAGCACTTAAAAATGTGACATTGAAAGACGAGAGCTGTGCTCAGTCTGAAGGTAAGTGGATGGTTATAGATTACGATATATATATAGATCTCTTTGATTTCATCTAAAACGGATGGTTGTATAGTTTCAAAGATAATTACTTTGCAGATGGTTGCATACATTGCTATGGAACAGAAAGCTTCTCAGTTTTTACAGGTTTTCACATAAGATATATGCGAAAAATATCATGTGTTTATTAAAGAAATTATGAAGTGCTACATCTGAACTCGTATAGAAGGAGGACATGAAGATACAGCTTGTAAGCTAGTGGTTAAGTGAGAATAAATTGAGATTGTGAGGAAAACTGAAAGTGCCTTCAAGGCCATTGTGGTACATAGAGCCATGGCTTATCCTAGTTTCCATAGTGTGAAGTGGAATGGGTGATAATAATCACCTCCTGGACAGAACATTAGTCTGACGCAAGTTTTTACTCTTAAGTTATTGCTTGTACCCATTTGAACCTGGGTCGAGTGGGGAAAATGTGTGTTAAGTGTGTAAAGCGTCTTTCCCAAGGAACACAACATCGGACTTCGCTTTGCAAAAATGAAAAATAGGAAAGACAAATATGGCTTGCATACAATTCCAGAAAATATGGAAAAGAAAACAGAATTTCTCTTCTCTCAAAAATACTAATCTTCAATGTCAAATTGGTACTTCTGAATGGTTCTGAGACATGGATGATGAACATAAATGATCTCATTGAGAAGGCAGCAAACATTCAAAAACACATGCTTATGAACATTTTAAAAAATCAAATTACAAGACCAAGTAAGAAATAAAGAGCTTTGGGAAGGATGTCATGAAGTAAAAGTAAAAAAGGATAGAGAGACAAATAAATGTTCTGAAGGTGAAGACGGATGGACCATATACCCATCTTTGTTGCTCTCTCTTTCCACTTTCAACTTTCTTTTTTTGACTTTTTCACCCAGTTGACGACTTTAAGATGAGATTAGCGAATGAATCTCTTGTCTGGCTACAGGAACAAAGCAGATCTCGTCATAAAATGGTAACTAAATGTCATTTTTCACGTTTTGTTCTCAAATGCTCCATTTTTTCTCCAAAAGTCATCCAATCTTTTAAAACATCAATTTATAGTGAAGATGGTTGTATGATACAGTCATGAAATTGTAACACTGATTTTGGCGCTCAACCATGGAATTTTAACAGGATGTGGCCAACAGTAGGACTCAAACCTCCCTTGTAACAGTTTCCAACGACCGTAATAAGATTACTATTTTTGGTTAGAAGCAACATATCGACGGTGAAATTCGCAATTAGTGCAAGTCTCAAATTAGTGACACCTTTTTGCCCTGCTTTTTTAATATTAGGAAGGCCCTATGCTTCCTTTAGTCAGGATTCTGTAGCACAAGAACTAATAGAAATCCATATAATGACCATCTGAGCAAACTGTATCCCTATTGGGTCTAGTTTTTGATACTTGCAAAACCGTGTATCCCTATTGGGTCTAGTTTTTGACACATGCAAACCATGTATCCCTATTGGGTCTAGTTTTTGACACATGCAAACCGTGTATCCCTATTGGGTCTAATTTTTGACACTTGCAAACCGTGTATCCCTATTGGGTCTAGTTTTTGACACTTGCAAACCACTTGGAAATTGTATCCCTTTTGGGTCTAGTTTTTGACACTTGCAAATGGTGTATCCCTATTAGGTCTAGTTTTTGACACTTGCAAACGGTGTATCCCTATTGGGTCTAGTTTTTGACACTTGGAAATAGTGTATCCCTATTGGGTCTAGTTTTTTTGACACTTGCAAACTGTGTATCCCTATTGTATCCAAACGGTATTGGGTCTAGTTTTTGACACTTGCAAACTTGTATCCCTGTTGGGTCTAGTTTTTGAAACTTGCAAACTGTGTATCCCTATTGGGTCTAGTTTTTGACACTTGCAAACGGTGTATCCCTATTGGGTCTAGTTTTTGACACTTGCAAACTGTGTATCCCTATTGGGTCTAGTTTTTGACACTTGCAAACTGTGTATCCCTAATGGGTCTAGTTTTTGACACTTGCAAACAATGTATCCCTAATGGGTCTAGTTTTTGACACTTGCAAACTGTGTATCCCTATTGGGTCTAGTTTTTGACACTTGCAAACTGTGTATCCCTATTGGGTCTAGTTTTTGAAACACTTGCAAACTGTGTATCCCTATTGGGTCTAGTTTTTGACACTTGCAAACTGTGTATCCCTAATGGGTCTAGTTTTTGACACTTGCAAACAATGTATCCCTAATGGGTCTAGTTTTTGACACTTGCAAACCGTGTATCCCTATTGGGTCTAGTTTTTGACACTTGCAAACGGTGTATCCACCATATTGGGTCTAGTTTTTGACACTTGCAAACTGTGTATCCCTATTGGGTCTAGTTTTTGACACTTGCATACTGTGTATCCCTATTGGGTCTAGTTTTTGACACTTGCAAACCATGCATGTCTGTAAAAATATATTAACAATTTTTTCTCAAAACATCCAAAATTGGGCTTTTTTTCACGGTTTTATGACTTTCACCGTCGATATAGTACTATTTATATCTTAGATACATATGAGAAGCTCTTGTGTGCCAAAGTCTATACCTCAAGGAATGTTTAATTCACGTGTATATATATATGAATCTAAGTGATTGAACATTTTATTTTATTTTTCATTGAATACAGAAAAAATCAGCCGATGCCTCTGAGCCTTGCTCTGTAACCTTGTCTACAAAACTCCAATGTGCGTCCTTTTGAACAAGAAACCATTTGTTGAAACCGAAAGGAGGAATACAAGTAGTTTGCTGTAAGTACGAGAAATGCATTTTTTGACTTGCTTCATCCATCCCGCCCCATCCCCCTCCTTTGTTTTCCTTATCAATTGAATACTCAGTCCTTCACTATTCTACTATTGGCTACCTCTCTTTCAGCTCAATGGACAGGCGGTTGGCGGGCACTGCTGGTAGGTCCTACTTCTTTCCTTTCACTCTTTCCCTTACCATTCATCTTGCTAAAAAAAAGTATTATCTCTTAATTCACCCTGAAATCACTGCATATGGTGGATGGGTAAATTTCAATAAAATAATCATCTCAGTGGTCCCTGCGATTTGTTTGAACACGACCGTAGGTGGTTGGCGGGCTCTGCTGGTAGGTCCTACTTCTTTCCTTTCCCTTTTTCATTTATCTTTCATCTTGATGTTTCCTCTTACTTCACACTGAGATCACAGCATGTGGCGGACGGAGCAAGTTTCAATGAAACAGACAAAGAAATGAACATGACTTGACTATTTTCCCTCCAATGGGACAACTGTATTTGTGTGAAGGAAAGATGGGCAGAGTCAGGGTAAATTATCGTTACAACCCTCCAAGTAACCACAGCACACAACATGCCAATGTTTGAGGTGGGAGGTTTGATTCTGAGCCTCCGTGGTTGTGGGAGAGTTGGCGGGTGCATGCCAATGTTTGAGGTGGGAGGTTTGATTCTGAGCCTCCGTGGTTGTGGGAGAGTTGGCGGGTGCATGCCAATGTTTGAGGTGGGAGGTTTGATTCTGAGCCTCCGTGGTTGTGGGAGAGTTGACGGGGCTACTGGTAGGTCCCGCATTTCTTTTCCTTTCACTCTTTCATCTGTTTTCCGTGTTGCTGTTTCCTGTTAATCCATCCTGAGATCACTGCACGTGGTTGATGTGGTAAATTGCAATGAAACAACAACAAATAGCCTCCATATTAAAAGTGACGCTGTCTAGATAGAGAAGTAACAATGTTCCTATGCAAGTAAACAAGTTTTATGAAGGAGAGAAACAGAAAAATCAAAGCAGATGATAGGTTGACTTGTACGACATGGAAAGAGGGAGGGATAAAGCGAGACAGACACACAGAGAGACAGACAGACAGACAGAAGAGAGGAGGTGAGAGAGACAGAGAGAGGAGAGGAAGGAGGGATAGAGAGGAGGAAGAAGTGATATATATATATAATATACAGAGAGAGAGAGAGAGATAGAATTAATCGGTGGGAGGGGGCAGGTGGAATTACTTGATTGCATGAAATTGAAAAGGAAAGAGAGTTTGACAAAGCAATTGGTTCAGTATATTATCTGTTACAAAATTGCATAAAAACACATGTACAAGATTCTGAAATGGTAACTTTTTCTTTGGGATTATTCAAATTATTTTTTCAATTTCTTCACAGACCTGACAATTCTTTAGAGGAACCTTCTCAACAGCTCACTGACATCACCAGAAGTATGATGGCATTATGTCAAGGACAAAATGAAAATTTGTCAGAGGTAACGTTAGCAAATCTTATATTTATATCATTATTGAAAGCTCTGTACAAACTTCATACCGGCACGCAAAATTTAACTTTTATCTTCACTCACTCCTAGTTGGAAAGTCGCAAAGCTGTCTTGCTTTCTTTCTTTTTTTCAATATAAAATCTTTTACAGTTATATTTCTTCACGTTGGGGCTTTATTTGGAGCCTTCCTTACTTTCAATCCTTTTGCTTTCCTCTTACATGACATGGTGGTGTGGGTGGCCTAGAGAGAGCCTGAGATCACCACCACTTCAAAGAAACAAAAAAAAGCCTAGAGAGAGTTTGCAGACTTGGAATCATGAGATCCTGGGTTCGAATCCTAGAATCCTAGCAATGCTGGGTCAGATGTTGTGTTCCTTGGGAGAGACAGTTAACATGCATTTTCCCAACTCAACTCCGGTACAAATGGGTACAAGTACCAGAAGGTGATTATTATCACCTTGTCCACTTCATGCTATAGAAATTGAGACAGGCTCTGGCTCTATGGGTCGTAAGGACCTTCGATGAATTTTACCTACTTACATGAAATAGTTGATTTGTTTAACAAATATAATTGATTGATTGACAAACTTTTTCAATTATATTTTTTTCTTTATTTTCCGCAGATGATGCTGATGAGAGTGAAAGGCATGGGACGCCATCATTTTCCGGTGGTTAGATAACAAACAACTTTTGGTTGTGTAATCTTGTTTCTGTAAAACTTTTTTTTTAATTTAAAAAAGAAAAGCAGAATATTTTATTATATGGTCGGTTAAACTGCTGAACGTGTAAATCTGCCTGACGCAACTTTTCAGTCATAAACCATCAAACAATATGTCATGCTTTTTGGAAGAAAACGAAAATATTTGTTTAGATCATGTGTGTGAAAATGAGTTTTATTGGTTCAAGGCTCCAACATTTATAAAAACACAATAGAAGCATGCATTTGATCATTTTAAGGACAAATCTCATATCCCATATATTTTGAATGAAATGTTTGGACACTTGATGAGAGAAGGAGGGCTACCAAAAACCGTGTATCAAGGAACTGTCAGAGGAGGCAGGAGAAGAGGCAGACAAAGGAAGAGATGGGAGGACAATATCACTGAATGGACCGGCCTGAAGCTAGGTGAGCTGATGAGACGGGCGGAGGACAGGAAGGAGTGGAGAAGACTGGTTAATTGGTCATCGGTAGTGCTCCAAAGGCCTCTGCCATGGGACAGATAGAAAGAGAGAGAGAGAGTTGTTACTGGGCGAGGCTACTTTTAAGAAAACTGACATAAAAGATTTCACTCTCCTTATTTCTCCTATTAAAATATCACAGACAATTTCCTTTTTTGGACCTACATGTTATTTAATCAACCGTTTATAAGCACTCGCCATCACCAGCCGTTCAACCTGGTTGTGGGTATTTATCTAAAAGGAAATTACGTTGTGATTAATATGCTGCTAGGACTTAAAATATACTCAATTTTTTAAAAGTAGATGCTACATTCAAGCAGTTACAAGATTAAGCACTTATATTGTATCATCTTCATGCAGTCAATCAATAAAATCAATCAATACTTAAAAAGTGTTTCACAGTCAAATCAAAACTCATTGATCATACAATAAGGCTTTCTTAATTCATTGGAATATGATACATGGTTAAGAAGAAGTCATTTCAATCATAAATTCATAAAATCTTATGATAAAAATGATTTAAAATATCTCTGTTTGCCTGTTTTTAGCCCACTTCTTTGGCTTATTTTGATTTGGTTGAAAAGTGGGTGATAGCTGTCTTTCTTTAAGCTACCAATTTTCTTTTTATATGAGGTGTTATGCAATGTCTCCAAGCAATCAACAACTATTTTTTTTAGTATTTTACCTGTACTCTTCAATCATTCATCAATTATAACTGTCAGTGTCAGAATTCAGCATCAATTTAACTCCATCCATCAAACTCAAATGAAGTAAAATAAAGGCAGTGAAAACTCAAGTCGTGTGATGGCGTTTTTTTACGCAAGGCCATCCCGACAGGTAAATCTTTCAATTTGCGACACACCTATAGCCTTGTTGTTTTTCTAAGGATGTGGAAATATACCTCTTTAATATGTATTTATAAAATTATATATATGTAATATTAATATTGCTGAAAATTGATTTGTAGATGAATGTGTCTTAATTCATCAATTTCATCAAACATACTGAAAGTTTTTTATTTATTTATCATGTTATTGTCAACAATAACATTCCCATATATATGTACAGTGCATCTGAGCGTTATGAACAAAAATGAATTCTGATGATGTTTAACATGTTAGAAATTCTATAATGAAAAGAAATTTAAGATGGGATGAAACCCAGGAGAACCTACTATGTAAAGTAGAATGATGCTGGTCTTTCCTGTAAATTGTAATCCTTATAATTCAAAGTTCAGGTCAGGTCAGTTCCCTCCCTTCAACAAATTGTCATTTGTATCAGAATTATGATTCTCTGATTGTGGGCCTCATGTTACTGAGTACTAGCGATTAATTAATTACCCTGTGGTGACTATTTTGAGTCTGAATAGCATCTTTACAAGTTAGTTACTCCATGCTGCCAAAAACTGCCTTCCATTTCCTCATCTATCATGTTATTAAGTAAGGTAAAGTAAGTTCCATACCCAGAGTTGTGCGTAGGGTAATCAGGAGTAGAGTCCTGATTTTTCTAGGCTTACAGACTTAAGTGGAGCTTACAGCATAATGTGGTAATTTGCCATTGCTATCCACGCCATCTTTACTTTCGCCAAGTCTGAGTATACCTAGCTATCCAGTTTGCTGCTGGGTCGACAGGAGGGCCAGAAAAATGTGCCCGGACTAGGAATCAAAGTCGAGCCTCCTGCGTGGCAGTCAGATGCTCTACTGACTTAACTACTGGCGCCTCGACTACTTGTACTACTCAAGAGGTATATAAAAAAAATCTTCAATTTCTTCATCCGTCATTTGACTTTTATTAAACGTGTTGTGAACGTATGATGCCTCAGATAAGGTAGCAAAATTATGTCAAAGAATAACGAATGAACCAACCACAGTTTTTAATGAAAATGTTGCATCGTCATTGTTTATCTTTATGAATGAACAATTTGAAAGGATTTATTGTGAGAGCCAGATGAGAAAATATTGCCATCGTGATGCTTATCTTTCTTTATTGTTTTTTGACATGGCATTAAACAAAATCAGAAATGAAATCAGTGAGTTGAGTTGATTCTTTTAACTTTTCTTGTTATGTGTTGAAATCAGTTTCCTACCTTGTCATATATAGATTTGTGATAAGCACTGATGTAGTGTTCTACTTATTATTATTGCAACCTTTTATCTCTTTTAATTGTATGGCGTAGAGATAGTATTAAATGTATCTTTATTTCTCTTTTGAACCCTGAAATGATAGCATTCAAGTCAAGCATCTATCTTTTAATAACGTACAGTGAAAAGTTGTACCTAAACAAAAAGAAGAAACTTTACCTCAATTATAAATAATAAGAGACAAACAGAGATGGGTGCTGACACACAGGTTGCGGTTTGATCCCCCGTGGTGGCCCGGGTTTTTTCTGTCATTTCCTTGTATTTATCTCGTCTATCTTCCTTTGGGGCTTTAATATTATTCAATATCATTTCTTTCAAATAATAGAGAGTATCACTAGTGTCAATGGTGAAGGGATTTACAGTCAGGTCTAGGTTTACATTTGCAGTCATAAGGCTGTGAGTTTGGATCCTGCGATCTCACTAAACCTGGCAGAGAATGTGACCAATGGAAACACACTTAGTACTTTTTATCTTCATCCGTCCCTTTTAAATAAGTGCCAGTCTGAGCTGGCAAGAAAAAACCCTGCTACTGGCAAGCATCAAGCCTAAAAGATGATTTAAAATATATAAATATAAATTCATTGAGTTTGCACTTGTGCCCTAAATCTTCCCGTACCCTCATTCATCTCATAAGCTCCAGCTGTAGGAGCCAGCAGTCTAAATCTATTGGACACAATACACTGTTAGATGTCAAGACACAATACATTGTTAGATGTCAAGACACAGTACACTGTTAGATGTCAGGACACAATACATTGTTAGATGTCAGGACACAATACACTGTGAGATGTCAGGACACAATACATTGTTAGATGTCAGGACACAATACACTGTGAGATGTCAGGACACAATACACTGTGAGATGTCAGGACACAATACATTGTTAGATGTCAGGACACAATACATTGTTAGATGTCAGGACACAATACACTGTGAGATGTCAGGACACAATACATTGTTAGATGTCAGGACACAATACATTGTTAGATGTCAAGACACAATACATTGTTAGATGTCAAGACACAATACACTGTTAGATGTCAAGACACAATACACTGTTAGATGTCAGACACAATACACTGTTAGATGTCAAGACATAATACACTGTCAGATGTCAGACACAATACACTGTTAGATGTCAGACACAATACATTGTTAGATGTCAGGACACAATACATTGTTAGATGTCAAGACACAATACACTGTTAGATGTCAGACACAATACACTGTTAGATGTCAGACACAATACACTGTTAGATGTCAGGACACAATACATTGTTAGATGTCAGGACACAATACATTGTTAGATGTCAGGACACAATACACTGTGAGATGTCAGGACACAATACATTGTTAGATGTCAGGACACAATACACTGTTAGATGTCAGGACACAATACACTGTTAGATGTCAGACACAATACACTGTTAGATGTCAGACACAATACACTGTTAGATGTCAGACACAATACACTGTTAGATGTCAGACACAATACACTGTCGGATGTCAGGATACAAAACACTGTCAGATGTCAGGACACAATACACTGTTAGATGTCAGGACACAACACACTGTTAGATGTCAGACACAATACACTGTTAGATGTTAAGACACAATACACTGTAGATGTTAGGACATAATACACTGAGAGATGTTAGGACATAATACACTGTCAGATGTCAGGACACGATACACTGTTAGATGTCAGGATACAATACACTGTTAGATATCAGGATACAATACACTGTTAGATGTCAGGACACAATACACTGTTAGATATTAGGATACAATACACTGAGAGATATCGGGACACAATACACTGTTAGATGTCAGGAAACAATACACTGTTAGATGTCGGGACACAATACACTGTTAGATGTCACTGTCAGGACATAATACACTGAGAGATGTTAGGATACAATACACTGTTAGATGTTAAGACACATACACTGTTAGATGTTATGACATAATACACTGAGAGATGTTAGGACATAATACACTGAGAGATGTTAGGACACAATACATTGTCAGATGTCAGGACACAATACACTGTCAGATGTCAGGACACAATACACTGTGAGATGTCAGGACACGATACACTGTAGTGTGAGATGTCAGGACATAATACACTGTGAGATGTCAGGAAGCAATACACTGTAATGTGAGATGTCAGGACATAATACACTGTCAGATGTCAGGAAGCAATACACTGTAGTGTGAGATGTCAAGACATAATACACTGTCAGATGTCAGGACACAATACACTGTAGTATGAGATGTCAAGACATAATACACTGTCAGATGTCAGGAAGCAATACACTGTAGTGTGAGATGTCAGGACATAATACACTGTCAGATGTCAGGAAGCAATACACTGTAGTGTGAGATGTCAGGAGATAATACACTGTCAGATGTCAGGAAGCAATACCCTCTAGTGTGAGATGTCAGGACATAATACACTGTCAGATGTCAGGACATAATGCATTGTCAGATGTCAGGACATAATACACTGTCAGATGTCAGGACATAATACACTGTCAGATGTCAGGACATAATACACTGTCAGATGTCAGGACACAATACACTGTGAGATGTCATGACACAATACACTGTGAGATGTCATGACACAATACACTGTGAGATGTCAGGACATAATACACTGTCAGATGTCAGACAAATACACTGTCAGATGTCAATACACTGTAGTGTGAGATGTCAGGACATAATACACTGTCAGATGTCAGGAAGCAATACACTGTAGTGTGACATAATACACTGTCAGATGTCAGGAAGCAATACACTGTAGTGTGAGATGTCAGGACATAATACACTGTCAGATGTCAGGAAGCAATACACTGTAGTGTGAGATGTCAGGACATAATACACTGTGAGATGTCAGGAAGCAATACACTGTAGTGTGAGATGTCAGGACATAATACACTGTCAGATGTCAGGAAGCAATACACTGTAGTGTGAGATGTCAGGACATAATACACTGTCAGATGTCAGGAAGCAATACACTGTAGTGTGAGATGTCAGGACATAATACACTGTCAGATGTCAGGAAGCAATATACTGTAGTGTGAGATGTCAGGACATAATACACTGTCAGATGTCAGGAAGCAATACACTGTAGTGTGAATATGCTGTAGAGATGTCAGGACATAATACACTGTCAGATGTCAGGAAGCAATACACTGTAGTGTGAGATGTCAGACATAATACACTGTCAGATGTCAGAAAGCAATACACTGTAGTGTGAGATGTCAGGACATAATACACTGTCAGATGTCAGACATAATACACTGTCAGATGTCAGACACAATACACTGAGATGTCAGGACATAATACACTGTCAGATGTCAGGACACAATACACTGTGAGATGTCAGGACACAATACACTGTGAGATGTCAGGACACAATACACTGTGAGATGTCATGACACAATACACTGTGAGATGTCAGGACACAATACACTGTGAGATGTCATGACACAATACACTGTGAGATGTCATGACACAATACACTGTGAGATGTCAGGACACAATACACTGTTAGATGTCATGACACAATACACTGTTAGATGTCAAACACAATACACTGTGAGATACACAATACACTGTGAGATGTCAGACACAATACACTGTTAGATGTCAGGAAACAATACATTGTTAGATAGGACACAATACACTGTTAGATGTCAGGACACAAACATTGTTAGATGTCAGACCAATACATCAAACAAACATAATACAAAGGAAGAAGTCAACAACACATTCAAGTCTATCAATTGTTCTTTTTATATTGTTATATTCATTAATGTTAGACTTATAACAAATGCAAATTAATACATGTAAATATTATTCTCTCTCTCACATAAAAAGTCAATTTATACTGTATAACATCTGTACAGTTTAATTAGATAGGTGGAACTGTAGAAAACATAATTTTGTGCTTAGATGGTAGGAGAGAATACACTGAGAAGAAATGACATGAAAATAACATTTAATATAGGACACTTACAATTTTGAACTACAATGTTAGTGATTTTTTCTACTGACTGCAACTGTTAGTATTCAAACAATGCATAAACAAAAGAGACCAGGGAAAAGAAGTATTATCACCATCAGTGAAACTGTCATAACGTGCAAGTCCCTGATACATTGTGTTTATTTATGGGGATTTGTTCTTCATATGATCAAATGCACACGTCTTTCATGTCTTTATAAACATTGGAAACCTTTTTCCAATAGCAAAGCTCCAGTAACGCACATGTGTCTAAACGCATATTTCTGTCTTGGAAACTCTAACCTCATTTACTTGTTTAGATTTTTCAAAAAGTTCAACTTTAACCATGCAAGTCCATTTTTTAATTATTTTTTCCATTTATTACATTCTTTTTCTAAAGTAATTATTCATTGAAATCCAAAAGCATTACATATTTGCAGCATTGAAATCAAAAAGCATTACATAGCGTTTAGTATTCAATGATCTAAATCTAATGCTTCCTTTACTTCTCCTAAAAATTTACTGTCAGTCCAGGACAGCTAGACAGCTTCACCGACAATCTGTTTATATGACAAAAAGATGTAAAAGGGGGCAAAACAAATCACTAATACTTTTCGACATACAAAAAAAGATGTCAGAAAATACACTGTCAGATGAAAGCAATAAAAGCTCTAATATTGTATGATTTAAGAACACAATGATGAATTTTTACTCTGTATAATAGATGTCGCAACACAGGGCAGGCAGACATTTTGGTACATTTACTTATATATCAACTGGCAAACTTGTTCATTTAATTGGAGGCAGGAAAAGGTTTGTGGTCAGTAGAGCTGCCTGTCAGGCCAGAGCAACATACAACTGTACTGTGAGATGTCAAACATAATACACTGTCACAAAGCTAACACCCTGACAATATCTTTCAAGCCCTACCTACAGCCTGGTGCTCATTCACCCCTTTGTAACAAGTGAGGATAGGAGGTGACAATGACTTTCACATGTCATGAAATATTTCTTGGGCACATTCAAAGATGTGAATCGTGTGTGATACAAGCAATTATTTGACATTCACTGTCAGATGTTTAAAGTTAAATAGAGACAGTAATAATACGATGAAATCAGGACTGCTACATGGCATAGAAAGTGATATAATATGAAAGAATATAATAATGTAAAAAACACTTGAGATGTCCCCTCCATCCACCATATGCAGGACGAAAGACTGAGATTAATGAAAATAGTGAAAAATGAAAACACTATGAGATATCATGACACAATGCACTGTGAAACTGCTCACTAATAAAAATAATGCAAACATATAAAGAGAGTCAGGCTTTTTATGTCACATAACAGTTAATCAAGCAAACAAACATACTAAAGGTTATCTAGCACAGATTGCCATCAATTGTCTGTCTTTTTGTTTCAGTTGTTTTATAACAAATGCTAGTTTAGTTTGATTTCTTTTCTTTTCTTCTCCGCATGATTTTTTTAATTTAATGTTCTTCTCTAGTTTAATTATGATTATAATTATAGTATACCATTGTCTTAGATGGGAAAAAAAGAAAGAATGAAATAAAGAAAAGAAGCCATCTTTTTGCAAATGTTTGGATTTTATCTGAGATTGACACCACAGAAATTCAAATAAGGTTTTGTTTGTTTATGAGGATTTGTTCTTCATATGATTCACTTGCATGGTGAATTATAAACAGGAAAATACAAGAATCCAGTAACGCGTGTCAAAGACTGACAGGAAAGTAAGTCTGACCTGTTTAGCAGCTCCTGCCAACCAAAGAAGATCCATTTTTTAACTACAACTGAGCATAAATATGACACTTAAGAGGAAAATGGTTTCACAAGATTTTAAAAATAATTTTCCTTTTTCTCCTAGAAATTTGCAAAAAAATGTATTGTAAAGAGAAATAGAATGAAAAAAGTGTAAAACTGAAATAATAACATAGGCTCATCCAAATGGCACTAAAAAAAAAAAAAATAGAAACCTAAATAAATGTATAGACAATAAAGACATGTCCACTGTTTGCTATGTATGTACAAGCCAAGAGTGTGTAGAGTAGCTAGTGTGAAGTCTGTACAACTGGCAGGAGTGTGTTGAGTTGGAGCTAGTGTGAAGTTTGTGTACAAGCCAGGAGTGTGTGGAGTAGCTAGACACAACATACTAACAGTAACACTACAAGCCAGGAGTGTGTTGAGTAGCTAGCCTGTGAAGTCTGTGTACAAGCCAGGAGTGTGTGGAGTAGCACATGTCATGAAGTTTGTGTACAAGCCAGGAGTGTGTTGAGTAGCTAGTGTGAAGTCTGTGTTTAAAGCCAGGAGTGAACAGTAATAATGATGAAATCTGTGTACAAGCCAGGAGTGATATGGAGAATAGCTAGTGTGAAGTCTGTGTATCAAGCCAGGATGTGTGTGGAGTAGATTAAGTGAAAGTTTGTGAAAAAGACAAGCCAGGAGTGTGTGGAGTGCTAGTGTGAAGTCTGTATAAAAGCCAGGAGTGTGTGGAGTCAGCTAGTGTGAAGTTTGTGTACAATTGCCAGGTGTGTGTGGAGTAGTAGTGTGAGTTTTTGTACAAGCCAGTTTAGTTTGATTTCTTTTCTAGTGTGAAGTCTGTGTACAAGTCAGGAGTGTGATTATAATTATAGTGTGAAGTCTGTGTAAAAGCCAGAAAGTGTGAAAGTAGCTAGTGTTTGAAGTTTGTGTACAAGCCAGGACATGTGGAGTAGCTGGTGTGAAGTCTGTGTACAAGCCAGGAGTGTGTGGAGCAGCAATACAAGAATCAAGTCTGTGTAAAAGCCAGGAGTGTGTGGAGTAGCTAGTGTGAAGTCTGTACACTACAACTGAGCAGGAGTGTGTGGAGTAGCTAGTGTGAAGTCTGTGTACAAGCCAGGAGTGTGTGGAATAGCTAGTGTGAAGTTTGTGTACAAGCCGGGAGTGTGAAATAGTAGCTAGTGTGAAGTCTGTGTACAAAATAAGGAGTGTGTGGAGTAGCTAGTGTGAAGTCTGTGTACAAGCCAGAGTGTGTGGAGTAGCTAGTGTGAAGTCTGTGTACAAGTCAGGAGTGTGTTGAGTAGCTAGTGTGAAGTCTGTGTACAAGCCAGGGGTGTGTTGAGCAGCTAGTGTGAAGTTTGTGTACAAGCCGGGAGTGTGTGGAGTAGCTAGTGTGAAGTCTGTGTAAAAGCCTGGAGTGTGTGGAGTAGCTAGTGTGAAGTCTGTGTACAAGCCAGGAGTGTGTTGAGTAGCTAGTGTGAAGTCTGTGTACAAGCCAGGAGTGTGTTGAGTAGCTAGTATGAAGTCTGTGTACAAGCCAGGAGTGTGTTGAGTAGCTAGTATGAAGTCTGTGTACAAGCCAGGAGTGAGTTGAGTAGCTAGTGTGAAGTCTGTGCACAAGCTAGGAGTGTGTTGAGTAGCTAGTGTGAAGTCTGTGCACAAGCCAGGAGTGTGTTGAGTAGCTAGTGTGAAGTCTGTGCACAAGCCAGGAGTGTGTTGAGTAGCTAGTGTGAAGTCTGTGCACAAGCCAGGAGTGTGTTGAGTAGCTAGTGTGAAGTCTGTGCACAAGCCAGGAGTGTGTGGAGTAGCTAGAGCAAAGTCTGTGATGTAGTTTTGAGTGGATGACGAGTAGCGAGTCTCAGGTTAAACGTAGTATAACAAAAAAAACAGTGTGCAATTTTTAAATCTGTCAAACTGTCAAGGTCTGAGGGATGATCTTTATTGAGCATAGATTTATACCAGTTGATATCATCTCTTCACTTCTTCTCCTTTGACCCGCCTATGGAAATGGGGACAATTTTCTTTACAATTACATTCCTGGTGATTGCTGAATGAATGCCGTTGACTCTGTATCTTTTTTAACTTTTAAAACAATGACATTAATAGCGATAAAAATAATAATCATAAAAATATTGATAAAAGCTATGAAAATGATGATGACGATGTAAACAGATCAAAGCTGGCTATCTTTACCTATTCTGATTGAAGAGCAGCAAGAGAGATTTTTATTCCATAAAAAATACTTCAAAATAGATCTACTTGTGTAAAAGAATGAAAAATATACATTAAACTTCAACACAAAGAAGACAAAAATAAGAGAGAGTTAAGGCTTTATGTGTGATAAACGCATATTGGATACATAAATCAACCATACTCTTCATTTTAGTATTATGTAATGAATTTTAAAATATTGTGTGAGAACATTGAATAAACCAAAGTATTTACACCTAAAAAGATAAATTTTTCCAAAAGTCATTGATTCACATTGATTTACATTTGTTACACACATTATTCAAAATAAGTTGAAATGAACAATATCATAATATATATATAAATATATACTTAACATTTGGTACATAATTATTATACTGTATCATGCACAATGTTATACAAAACGAACAATGACGTGAAAATTTGGCCATTAAAGGATTTAGAGGTCCCAACAGGTTACAATGACAATAAATTCCTTGAACGCGTAAGTGTGTTAGGAGTATAGAGAACCCAGGATATTATGATGATGTTGATGATCTTAAACACATGCAAGCAATACACACATGCGTAACTCACTTAAGTTTTAGTTAAAAAGGTTCAAAGAGAGCCGACTTAAAAGTTAGCATGACATGTGAGCACCATTACCACCATCTAAGTTACACGATGTTATGGAATTCAAAGTCAGAACAGAGAAGTGAGTCAGAGTTACCTTTGAACATACTAGTACTTGCAAGGTGGGATTGGTATTCACCGGTTGGCTGTGAATTTCACCGACATTAAAAGGGAACAAGATTCATTTTTGACACTGTTACAATACAGCGTCACTAGAAATTCATACGACGGTTATGGATACAACAGTAATGACACGTATTGCTCTGCTTTCTGTAGATCACGTTTTATGGCGATTATAAGTAATTGAATCGTTTGTGTTTACTAAATTTCATGGATGTTAACATGGCAGGAATGTTTCTACACTTACAACAAAAAAAAAACAACAAAAGATCTGACGTGGGAAACAGCAAGAATGAATGAATGCGATCAACTTGTTTTCACCATGGTATTATTACTGTCATACACTACACAAATAATGAAATATGTATCAGAAATTTATGATGAAACCCTGCAGCCTGAATAGGTTAAGGAGAACAAAATTATGTTATTTCCTATGTTTTGATTCCTTTAAATGATTTTCAGCACAGTTGGGAAAACAACAACAACAGCAATGCCAAAACAAACCCCCACACACAAGCTTGACGTTATTACAGTGAATTCCAATCAACCACAAACTAGGAAAAAGGAAGACGTTACGGTAACATTAAGAGACAAAAACATCATTCCACAAACCGCTTCTTGCAGTTTTGAATCTACAAGTGTCAATACGCTCACTACTACTGCACCAAGAAGAAAAACAGCCAGCAATTACTACATTATACAGTGACACAAAGGAAGGCAGGAAACATATCAGAGTTGGTTTTAGAAAACACAAAGTCAATAGACCAAAACATGTACTGTGTCCACACTAAGACAAGACCTTAATAAAAATCAAGACTTTCCCACTCGGCCTGGTGAAACCAACTAAACACATTTCAGACCTCATCAAGCATTTACGCCAGATTGCTAAAGATAGAAAAGAATGAAGATGCCCAGTCTCAAAACTTTACAGGGCAGCCCAAGCAGAAGAATTGGATGAGACTTCAACGGATCGGGCCATAGGTAAGGTCGGTCAAGTCAATAGACTGACAAGTGCAATAACTAGCATAAACAGTTATACAGATATTATTGTAGATGCACTTCTCTGAATATGACTTGTCTTTTTCATACCTCCTCGAAAACAGAAAAGACCCCCCCCCCCAAACTGTATAATATAGTTCTACGCGTCATAACATGGATATACATATGTCATTTATTTAAAAAGAGGAAATATGAAGATTGAATTGAAAAGAAACAGTAGAACCTACCAACCACCAGTGTTACTTTAAATTGTCTTTGTCAGTGGTTCTCAACCAGGGGGGAATTTTAGAGTTTCAGGGAGGGGAGAATTACCACAGATTGATCTGCAACGTAACACATTATGATTGAATACACAAAACAACTTTAATCTGAGTTTTGATATCTGTCCATCACCATGTTTAATTGCTATTAAATGTGTAAAACCGCACTATAAAATCAAACACTTTGAGGCTAGTTCTAAATCGGTTTTCAGCGCTATACAGATGTAATTTATTATTATCGTTATAATAAAATAAATATCTTTATGTAAAGGTTATGTACAAACATTGAAAAAAATAACAACTTTCAGTGGTATATGCATATTATTTTGAATGCACCATTTTTCGACAGGGGAATGACAATCTGCACCATGGTGAAAGGGTGCATGGATCAAAAAAGGTTGAGAACCACTGGTCTATATTAACTTTGCTTCAGGGCCAGATCATTTCATTTCAATGTCTTGAACACTCTTTCTTCATATTGTGAGCTTATGTGTCTGTAAATTGTTTTTATATTCTGTGATTAAACCATGATGTAATTCAGTGGGGCTCACCCGATCGCCTAAAGTGGATTAAGCCATAGGGACCCACAAGTGGCTCCAAGCCATCTGAGGCTGTAAGCAATTTTGTCGTCATTCCAAGGGCTCTCTCGGAACTCGAACGACCCAGGTCCCATAATGAAGAAGAAGATAAAAAAGGAAGGAAAGAGACAAAACATTGCCTTGACAGCACAGAAGCGAGTGCGTCACAGCCCAAACTGAAAGGAAGCCAAAAACACAGAGAGAGATGTTTAGGTCAAAAGAAAACTTTTATTAAAATTCATCTCATGACAATTTGGTCAACACCCTAAGCAAAGTGTCTAAGTCTAAACCCTCCACATCCAGTCGGGCTAGCATTAGCAGCAGGTGTTTCATAACCGTTTGCTTTTCTCCTTTACATTTCAGTCCTCTTGATTTGGTTTGGACAAACTGGTGAGTGTTATACTAAATTTGCCTACTATTATCACAACAACAAAAACAATGACAGATCTAAACTGAGATTATCTATGAAAATCCCCTTCATCAGATTCAGACTTAACATGACCTGACTGAATGAAAGAGAAAAAAACAAAATCCCACCTCAAAACCAGGTAAAACCACATCAGTTCAATTTCAGTTACAAGAAAACAATGCATTTATATATAATGATTCATGTTAGGCAATTTTAAAATTTCATGATTGAATGTAAATTTGAACTTCAATCATGACAGTTGAACTGATATGACTGCAAGAGTAAAAGACATCATGAAAGTGTTAAAAGGAATACAAAGATGAACAGCGTATCCAGAGACACGCAAACATGGATCCAGGTAACAGTCATTAGAAAAGATACAAAAGCGTTGCTTATATGGGCACCATTCATACAAGCAGTCATGAGAGTAAGTACATAGCAATATAAAAACCAAACAACAAAAACCAGTTAAATCATTCACCAACTTAAATGACAATCACTTCAAATGGTACTCACAAACATTATCTCAAAGTGTGAAAATGTGTTCTAGATGTATTACGATTTGACCTCCATACACAAACATTATCTCAAGTTGTGGAAAAAACATTCTACAGATATATTACAAAATTGACCTCTAAGCAAAACGCATATGTAAACAAATAAAAAACCCACATCCGCCCAAACTTCATACATGCACAATGAGTATATTTCACACATTCTCCTGACATTAAGGATCTCTTCAGAGTATCCTCCCCATTAGACAAAAAAAAAAAATCCTCCAAAAGACACAAAAAAAAGAAGCAAAAGATGACAAAAGATAGCGTTTGATTTTCCCATGTATATTTATGGCAAGGAGTATAACATCCATCATTCTCCATTGAAGCCAACCTATGGCAATGCTAAAACAAAATCTTATAAGACATACTGGGATGTGAAGAAAAACAACAAGAACAATCAAACAACAGAAACCATCCGCCTCCCTCCCTCCAAAAATACCCTTTATCGACCATGTCAGCTATAAATGCGGTTTCAGTACAGCCATGGTATGCTGGGCAAGACAGGAAAGTTATCTATACGCTATGTTTTTTTTACACTATCTATTAGTTACACTCTTGGCAGGAAAAAGTTTCTGTTTGGTTATATTTTTAAAAAATCTGTAAAGAGATAAGGAGAATCCTATAAAAATTTTGACAAATTGTCCCCACATCTATGAAAACCTGTTATGAACTTTACAAAACTGATCAACCCTTCAATTAAACGAGACGCGACAAAGGTCTGAATAATGAAACACATTTTTTCTGTGCTTGCTTCTGGTATAAAAAATTGTCATCATGGTTTGCTGAATTTAAAAAGATATAATATATTATCTTATTTACTATCATAGGCAGTATCAATTTTTTTATATTTGTGAATACCTTGTAAAATGGAACAAACCACAAACAGAGAATTTTACATCAAGACAAGAAACTATAATATTATAATGTTTTCTAAACAACGTAAAGCTTGAACAATAAGTTTTCAGCAACAAAACAAACCAAAATAAAAGTGAACTAGTTGAATGTAAAATTCTCTTATCCAACTAAACGGATGCCTCTTCCAGCCCCTGCCTCCTCCTCTTTTTCAGCAGTGCGTTGTTTGATTGCTGAAGGTTTTTGATGGTAAGAGCCTGATCGTAGTCGACCCTCATGGTGGCTAATGCATTTGTCATCTCCTCCTGTGGACAAAGTAATGAACAACGTATCACAATAAAGGCAAGCATTATTAAGGTGACTGGATTCTACCCGAATCAAACACAGAGAAATTCAAGTCAAAAATAGCTCCATCCCCATTTTTCCTTTGGCTATGATGTGATTCATAATCCCCAAGTGCTGTGCCAAAAATCTTTCACGTCCATTAATTTTCCTTTTTTCGATCTGTAGTGGTTAATGGTTTTTGCCGTTCCAAGCTTGTGGCAACAACCTTCTGCCAGTGCCTCCAAATAACTCTACTTTTTTGTTCTTCTCTCACTCTTTCCTGTCCAGTTTTCATGACCAATGGAACATTCCAGGTCTTTTTTTAAGACATGACCATAAAGTCTACTTTTTGACTATGTTCTGTTATAACGTTTTGGTTAGCTTTAATAATAAAAAATGTAATCTTTATTGTCCAAAGAAGGCAATTTTCTTTTGTTTACATTTTTTTCATGTTACAAAAACACATTTAATAATGATAAACATTTATAGAGCGCTTATTCCGCAAAGAGATGACTATCTTATTGTATGTGAAATTCATATTATATTTAAGTATTAAATTGATTACATAATATATATTAACATCTATCAACATTCAGTGACCATACATTTCCAAAAACTAAATCACAACAAAAATGAAGAAAATAAGAGAAAATTCTTGGGGACAATGCAAAAAGGATATAATATCAAAGTCAACCCCCCCCCCCCCCCCCAAATAAAAAGCATTACCTCAATATGACAAATGGAAAGAAAACTTGATAACATTACAAAATCATGAAATTAAGAAAATCATTTTATCTACATGTTGATCACTCCCAGGAAATGGAGAACAGTGGATATCATTTTCCGGGCAGTGGACAGGTAAGCACCTGTACGGAGAGTAGGCCGGTCTTGGTTGACCAAAGGCTAAGGGGTTAACCCTGACAGAAAATAACAACCTGCTGCCTTGCAGGCTGGTTTTGAATGGCTAAAGGCTAAGGGAGTTAACCCTGACAGAAAATAACAAGGCCTGGTAGGCCTCAAGGTGGCAGCTCCACCATCTACCTAGGGTACAGTGGGCTAATTCCCTGCTTATCCAAAACCTAACTGATGCAGAGAAATAAATATAATATAACTGGCTTGATCTTTCGAAGACGAACTTGGAAACGAATACGGACTGATTTTTGGAACATGGAATGTTAGGGCAATAAATGGAAAAGAGTTAGAATTAGTTGAAGAAATGGAAAAATTCAAAGTCGATATTTTGGCCATTATAGAAACAAAGAAAAAAGGACAAGGAATAGAAAATGTAGGACCGAATCATATTTTAATCTTTTCAGGAGAAGATGTCAAAGATAGAGCTAGAGCAGGAGTAGACTTCCTAGTGCATAAAAGGCAAGAAAAGCTGGAAATTTATATGCCCACTACTATTAGTGGTAAATATTAAACCAAAAGGACGAGAAATTAATAGCTTATGGACCAAATGAAGACGCAACTAAAGAAGAAAAATTATATCGAAAACGATTTACGAATAGCTGTAGAGAATCTTAAACACAAACAGGAACTAAAGCTTTTAGGAGATTTAAATGCTAGAGTAAGCAACAATGTAGAAACATCAGGAGGAGTAATAGGTAAAGGAGGAGAGACAACAACTTCTCCAAATGGAGAGAGACTAATAGATTTTTGCCCAAAGAATAACACGAAAATAGCCAATACCTTTTTCTTCATAAGGATATCCACAAATATACAAGAGTCAATGAAGACAGGTGTGAAAAGTCAATGATAGACTACATAATAGTTAGCAGCTCCCTTTTTACAGTAAATTGGATGCAAGAGTACACAGAGGAGCAGAAATATTTGGTGATCATCACTTAGTGATTGTCAAAATGAGATTGACTGAAAGAAAACAAACAGATGAGAAAAGAGAAGAAAGCTACTAAACTCAAAATAGAGGAACTAAATAAACAAGTAGTAAAACAGGTATACCAATCTAGGCTAAAAGATTTATCAGTGAAAGACAGATGGATCTGAATGATAGCACAATAGAAGAAAAGTGGTAGATGTATAAAGAAACACTCCTCAGTTGTACTGAAGAGGTCTGTGGTAGGAAACAAATTAAAGAAGATAGGAGAAAAACAGCATGGTGGAATGAGAATGTCAAGACTAAGATCAAAGAAAAGAAGAATGCCTGGAAGAAATACTTGCAAACAAAGAGACCAGAGGATAGGATAGATTACGTGAATAAAAGAACTATCGCCAAAGAGGAAGTGAGGAAAGCAAAACAGGAACAATGGGAAGAGTTCAGACAAAAACTTCAAGAAAGCTATCAAGGAAATCAAAAGCTGTTCTGGGGAACAATGAAGAGCATGAGAAAGACCTTCCATGCCCAATACGACAAATTAAGAACGCCAAAGGAGAAATAATGAAAGAAGACAGCGAAATCATGGAAACGTGGAGAAAGCATTTTCACAAATTACATAATCCCTCCTGAACGTATGAAACAAGGAGTAAAGATCATTTAGTAAGAGTAACAAGTGAGGAGACAGCTGAAGATGTAGATATATCAATGGAAGAAACCCAAACAACTATAAGAAAAGTGAAATTAGGAAAAGCCCCAGGAGCAGATCATGTTTATCCACAAATGATTAAAAGCCAAGGGAGAGAGGCAGACAAACTACTACATGCAATATGCCAACAAGCATGGAAGTCCAAACAGGTGCCAGACGACTGGGAAAAGGGAACGGTAGTACCAATACATAAGAAAGAATCAACTATGGAATGCTCAAACTATAGAGGGATATCACTACTTAACGTTCCAGGAAAAGTAAATGCCAGAATACTGGAAATGAGACTAAGGAAAAGAAGACTAGGAAGAAGTGTACAAGACCACATATTTACAATTATTCAAATAATAGAAAAATTCCTTGAGAGAAACATTGACTTGCACCTGTGTTTTATTGACTTAGAAAAGGCATTTGACACTGTGAGGAGGGACGAACTATGGCATTCCTTAAAAGAACACAATGTAGAGCAAAATTTAATTGAAGCCATTAAAAGCTTTTACAATAAACCAACATGTGCAGTGAGAGTAGCTGGAAACATTTGCAGAATTTGATGTAGATATAGAAGTAAGACAGGGTTGTATCCTAGGTCCTCTTTTTGTTTATCACATTAATGGATTCAGTTGCAAAGGCATCTTCAAAAAGAAAGAAAATGAATGTAGGTATATGGAAGCTCAAACCAGTAAATGTATCAATGCTTTCATTTGCCGATGATTTAGTTCTGTTTGGAAAATCAGAAAGTGACCTTCAGTCGAATATCAACATTATGAACTAGGAATCCAGCCACAGAATCCAAAAGGCAAGTGCAATATATAACCATTTAGGAAAAGCATTTGTAGGTAAACAAGTATTGTCAACAAAACCAAAATGGCAGTATACAATACAGTTTATTGTCCTACTCTCCTTTATGGCAGCGAAACCTGGACCTTAGACAGTAGAGAATACAGTAGAGTACAGGCAGCTGAAATGACATATCTAAGAAGAGTAGTAGGGAAAACTAAAAGAGACAAAATCAGAAGCACAACAATAAGAGATCAAACCAAAGCAGATGGCACAAAAACTAAGATAGAAACAAATCAATTGAGATGGTTTGGGCATGTAAACAGAATGAATGACAATAGAATAGCTAAATCAGTATACAGTGCTAAAACGCAAGGTAAAGACCAAAAGGCAGACCTCGGAGAAAGTGGGAACAAGATATAAAAGAGGCATTGAAGCATAGAAATTTAACTTTTTTGAAGGAAACAGAAAATGCTAAGACAGGGCATCCTGGAGAAAGATCATCTCGGGTTTCTGAACCCATACACCGAAAGGTAGAATGGGAAATGATAAAGAAAGAAAGAAGGATATCATTTTAGGCTTTTACCTTGCTAAAACAGCTGAAAAACAAAAAAACTACCATGCGATCAATATGATACAACACAGATTGTGCCTCTACGCTAAGGAGTCCACATGGAACCCAAAGCAAATGTAAGTTGTAGCATCAAAAAGCTGAGAAGACACATTTTAAACAGAAAATTACAAAGCATCTTGACAAGTACAGTTTTGTCTTCAAAGATCTTAAAAACAAGTAATGTACCTGAACTTCCATCCAAACATCTTCCTCCTCTTTCAAAACTTGTGCAGATATCAATGGTGTCTGTGGTACCAATGTGTTTTCCTGTGCGTTAAAAAAATAAACCCAAAATAATTCATTAAATCTTATTCTTTTTTTCTTCCATAAATTGACTAGCTGCTGTAAAATCTAGCACAAACAACAGCAACAAAAAGAAAAAAGAAGAAAAAAAAAGGTACAAAGCAATAATCATAGTTTGTCAAATTCTGCAAATCCTTATAGTTTCTTTCTTTGTTGCAATGCTCTTGAATTTTCAATGAATGATTTGCGATATTTTTGTACAACAACTTTTAATGTAATCAATTCACACAAAAGTTATCATATGGTTCTTTGATTAAGAACATGATTGTTTCTAACAACCTATAGAAAAATCCTTACTTAATTCATGAACCATCTCATTGACAAACAAAATGAAGACAAACAAAAGTGTAACTCACAGCGACCCATTTGTTTTGAACGACTTGAACAATATCCAGCCTTTTGTCAGGATCTGTTTTCAAAAGACCTCGGATTAAGTCTTTCGCTAAAAAATGGAAGAAGACAGAATGATGTTAGATTAACACTAATTGTTTAACAGACATACAAATTCGTTAGGTAGAAGATACACCAATTTGAAATCCCCCCCCCCCCCCCCCAAAAAATGCTTCTTTTTAAATTTCTGAATCCAAAACTTTCACATGTGTTCATGTACCTTCTAGGCTGACACGACTCCATTCCGGACTGGGAAATTCATACTGTCCGGTTCTAATACGTTTTTTCATGCCTGGAGAAATTGCTGCACCATGATTGCTGTAGAAAGGTGGGTAACCACACAAGCTGAGGAGATAAATACAATTAATATTTCAGAGTAAATCAATCACCTTATGGCAGTTTTGGTCATACAATGTTTCCATAGCCATCAATACATGCATGGCTGCTAACCTATTAAAATTGAAAAATAGACTTTGACTGCGCAAACTAATTCTCATTTGCAAGACGGCTTGTAACATTCTACGAAAATATGGATAGGATAATTTAACCTGAATTTACACACTTTAAGGCGAATTACGACCGTATAATTGAGAACTCAGAATGGCATCTCCGGACTTTCACCCCAACTTCTCTGAGTCTCTGTCATTAACTCAGACGTTCTTTAAAAAAATATAATACAGTTAACCCCAAATAAGTACTTTTCAAAGTAATTACACATTCTTAAACTCATGCCAAAAATCATACTAAAGATGTTTTTTTACATACGTAGTCGCTGGATACACGCACTCCTTTAGGGCGCAGGAAAAGCGGTCTTTTATGCATACCGTGTGTTTATATGAGAACATTTTTATTGTATTGTAAAAATTTGGTCAGCAGATGTAGACGTGTCTTTATGCAGAGTGTGCTTTATGAAGTATGTTTTTATCCAGCGGCTACTACTGTACTAGTTGGTGGCTATGTATTTCCAATGAAAAAAATCCCCCACTGTGAAAGGCCTCAACTTACAACATCATTTAGTATATCTACCATACTATACTAGTAAACCTCTACAACTATAAGACAAGGGAAGACTAGACCAGTTACTACTGCATGACGAAGACTAAAGAAGTTGAATGAAGAAGGCACACATAATATTCCTGGCTTTCACCTACATCCCAACTGCCACTCCACCCACATATTTTCTCAAGATTTTTTAAGAACTAAATCAACTTTTTGAAAATATCTGAACTTGCTACATTTCTGAAACTCTGTGTATGATTTTTCCCTCAAGTACAGATAATTCTCTTATTTCTCTACCTTGTAAAAGTGTGTTTTCTCCAGATCAATGAGCTTAATCCTGTAAGGGATATTTGTTTCTGACAATACATCCTACATCTCTATATATCTTTAAATGCCTTTAAAAAATCATTCATGTCTCCATATCATATATAATTTGCCACTCTGCAAACATATTTTCTACTGTGATATAAAGAGTTTAACAAAATACTAAAGAAAATAAAGAAAAATTTTTGTTTAGAAAGCGACTCATATGTCTGCAAAGTACATTCGACATGTACATCCCACTTACTAGACAGTACTCACACTAATCTACTGTTGTCATCTAAACCAAATTATTTTCCCCTTTCTACAACAAAGAAGTAAGTAAGAAAAGTTCCCCCAAAGCAATTATGACCCATAGAGCCGGAGCTTATCTCAGTTTCTATAGCATGAAGCAGAACAGGTGATAATAATCACCTCCTGAACAGGATGCTAGTCTGCCGCAAGTCTTTACTCCCAAGCTGGTGCTTGTACTCATTTGCATCTGAGTCTAGTGCGGAAATGCGTGTTAAGTGTCTTTTCCAACAAACACAACATCAGACCTAGCAGTCCCAGCACTGCTATGATTCAAACCCAGGACCTCGCGATCCCAGGTTCGCAAACTTAACCGCAAGGCAATTGATGTCACACACCAAAGAAGACAACGTAAAAAAATGTCTTATGGGTAAAATAAAAAGTGAGACGTTTCTATTGATTTTCCCAATGCAAGTGTGTCTCCTTTATGTGTCTTTTTTCAACCATCTTTTACTTCATACAATAGGTTGAAATTTAAAAAAAGAAGAAAAGTCTAAAAAAAAAATTAAATGTTGAATGTACGGGAACTCACAGGATGTACATAATGACACCTAATGACCACATATCACAAGATTTATCATATTTTTCAGGACCAAGGACTTCTGAGCTGAAAAAGAAAGATAAAACACAATGTTAAATTTCAAAGTTACAGATTGTATTTCTAAGAGAAATAAACATGCAAACACAACCTCAGTATCACAACTGAGTAACAAAAATGTTCGAGAGGAATCAGTTCGGAAATTTCAAATGATAGATAATATTTACAAGTTATACCCAAACTTATACTCAAATATCTAAGAGAAATAAACATGCAAACACAACCTCAGTATCACAGCTGAGTAACAAAAATGTTCAAGAGAAATCAGTTCGGAAATTTCAAATGATAGATAATATTTACAAGTTATACCTAAACTTATACTCAAAGAATACACTAAGTTTACTTTCAAATAACCCCCCCCCCCCTCAAAAAAAAACACAAAAAAACTAGAAAGAAATACGACCAGCAAGAATGAAAACACAATCAAGAAAGGGTTATGCAGCGTACCGACGTAATACGGTGTGTAACAAGGTGTCTGAAGTGATTTCTGCTGCCCTATTTCCTTTGCAAAACCAAAATCTGTCAGCTTGAGAAGTGCTTCATCTGATTTGTCGGAGTACAGCAGGTTTTCCGGCTGCAATAAACAGAGTAGGAATGGGAAATTTAGTTTCAAGCTACAAAAGACCACAAAAAAAGACCCACCGGCTTATTAAATTTGTAAAAAGTTGGAAGCCTGTCATAAATCTTTTCAATATGGCAACTAGGACAACATGAAACAACCCTTTCAAGCCCACAGCTACCAGGATGGAATTACTGAATCGATTTTTTCCCTTCTGAAATGAGAAATGTTTAGCTTTAAACAGAATATCTGTGGGTTAAATGGAAACTATATGGACCTAAAAGGAACCTTATCAGCAGTAGTTACATATCTTTTTAAAAGAAAAAACAAAAAGGTTGTTGAACTAATTGCATTTCCAAATTATCATCAAAGCAGGATTTATTTGGGAATGTTATATAAATGATCCTACTTACAAGACAACTTTGATCGATTTTTCTTTGGGAGGAAGAGGTATTTTTAAAGTGACAAAGAAATAAAATGTTACTGAGCTAAAGTGGATTTGCTTCACATTGGTGTTCATTTTTATTCAATGATTTATAATCATGAACATGATATTCTCTTTCACTGCTTTAACCCATTTCCCCCTGTGACAATCTAATTAAATTCCCATCCACCCTATTTACAATTTTTTTTTAAAATGGATGAAATCATTGACTGCTATTCCTGGAAAATTGCACTTTCAAATGAGTCATTTGATTGCAGCCAATATATATTGAAGGAATTCTTAACGGGTATGTTTTGAAATTTATAATTGCTCCTATCATATCTGTTAAGTAAGAAAAGCTACAGACAATTCCGTTTGCATTAATGGTACAAGATGGTATCATAAACATCAGCAACCAACAATAAAAAAAACAACAAAAATATATATAAAAAATAGAATAAGTAAATAAAAGAAGTTTTAATTTGATTTTACCCACATCCACAACTATGGTGATCTCAGGGTTTTTGGAAGGATTCTAAATTTTATCCTGAGTGCCCTGTAAAGTAAACAGCCAAGGGATATTTAACGTGCACAGTGTGTTGTAATCTGCACACAGGACCTCCTTTTTTATCGGACATCTCCGATGGGACTAGGCACCGACTAGGGGGTAGATTTTGCTCAAAGAAATTCTTGAAAAATTTTCAACTCTTGGCAGAACTCGAACCCACTACGTTACCTCTGGACTACCAAGTTCCTAAATAAAAGAAGTGTTTACCTTCAAGTCTCTGTGTGCGATATTCATGGAATGTAAGTGATAAATGGCCTTGGCAATGCTTCTGATGATTGTAGCCGCCTCTGTGGGAGTAGACGTGAAACAAATGGCAAACCATAACTTAAAGACATTCAAACAATTTGTGCCGAGTTTTCTTGTGTTTTTAAACCACACAATAAAAACAATTCATCAAAAAAATTCCGGATTTTTTTGTAAAACAACCCATTGTTCTTTTAGAATGTTACAAGAATAGATACAAACCTCAGAACACCCCCCTCCCCCCAAAAAAAAAACAAGAAAAGAAAATCTCAACTAAAGACACAGCAAACCATTTTAATCCATTTCAAGAATGCTGAAATTCTGAGGTGAGAATGCTATACACAAATGTACCAAGAAAGATATATTGTTTTGGAGTGAAAATTTTCCCATTTGTTTATATCCATTTAACTCATGTATAGGTGTAATGGACATGGTGTGCTGAGTTGAAATTTGTCGTTGTTTTTTTTCTGCCGCTTTACGGTTGCCATGGAAATGGTGGCCATCCTTGAATTTTACCCTAAAATTTCACCAATTTTTATATTGGTAGGCTTTTACATTTTTCGACAAATTTGTTTCAAACTTGGCACACACCTTATTTGATACAATATCTAAATTTGGTTTGATCGGATTTTTGTTTTATTAGTAACTTTTGTTTTTTGAATGTTTGAAAATAGCATATGAGAACAACCCAAAAAGTATACAAAAATATTGTACAAAAAATTCAATTTTTACACAACTATAATACATATATCTAAAAAAAAGTATCTCATCGTTTTTGTTTGTTTTCCCCCACTCATCATTCATACCAAATTTCATGAAGATACGTTGAGAAATTTTTAAAAAGTAGATATGAACAAATTTTTTTGAGAAATCGTAATTTTCTCTTATTTTTTTGTCATTTCAATATATTTTTTCTCCCATAAACCTAACAAAAAGAGTAGAGATAACATCTTTAAACATTATAAAACCTTGAAAGGCTCTCAACTACTTCTTATCAACACTGTTTCAAGTGCACCAGCACATTTTTACTCATTTCGATATAGTCCCTTTTGATTATAGGTGCGTGGAATATATTCCGTACTTTCTGTAAGATCTAGTGCAATATTCATAATAGATCCTCAAAAGAGTTTTAAATGGATAGCGAATGTTGTGACGATCAAAATATGTACCAACTTGCTATATATTAGATAATATTTCTGGCTTGTATCGTATTACAGCTGTGTTGAAAGATAGACCTGTATTGTATCATTTCTAAAAACTTGTGTATAAATTCAAAGAATCAATACTCAGCTTCTTTTATATCATTGTGATGGGAATGAACTGCTCTATCAATTAGTATGATAGACTAGATTTGTCTCATTTTCATGCAAAAATGGCACTCCCAGAACCCTTCATAGAAATTCATATCTTGTGTATTTCTTGAAAGAAGCTGATTTTGTGTTTCATTTCAACCAGAAATCTTCTTTTGCTGATAAAATCTTAATCAACAACATAATGTGTGCATCTTAACATCACATTTTTGAATTGACTACATAGACAGAAAATGCTGGCACAGCAATTTTGTAACAAATTTACTTGTTACATATCATTGATTTGAGTTTGTGAATGCTTAAATTTAAGAGTTTTGTGTCAGTTTAGTCAAGTGTAGCCATGCTGTTGATCTATTTTTATGCAGACAATACGTGCCTTTGGTGGATGTCAGGCGCTCTATAAATGCATTAATACCATTATTATTGCTGAAAGGCTGATCGTGTAATAAATCTATGATTCACAACACCAGGTACAGGAATATTTACATGATACTGCACAAAGTATATCACAAAAAAGATCTGTGGAAACCTCAACAGAAGTTTCTAATAATAAACAAAACTAGGCGGTCACATACACATATTAGTCAATTTCTTAAGCACATATTGTATTGTTCATAAAGTATGGGATATTTAATTAAAATGGTACCTCTCTCTACAAACGCTGTGTCTGCTCGTTCTGAATTCTTGTGAACAATTCTCCCCTTCCATACTGAAAACATAAGATAAAGGTTACATAATTTGCTCCT
>JAXRKP010001959.1:0-17500 GCA_037039925.1 Doris montereyensis | reverse complement strand
TCCCCTCCAGTTATTGCAGTCCCGTAAATTGCCTTTTATAGGAATCTTTCTTATTACACCTTCATTCCATTTATCCAAGTTTTCTATTCTGTTCATATGTTGGTTAAGAGCGGATGCAGTATTCTTGCTGCAAAAACGGGTTCAGCTTTAAAAAGTTCAGCGTTTAAGTTGTCTATCCCTGGGGCTTTTCCATTCTTTAGAGTTTTAATAGCTACTGTTATTTCATTTAAGCTAGGTGGTTCTATACTAATATTCAAATCTTCTTGTGCCTTTTAATGCTTGCCTCTGTTGGAGGTGGTGGCCTGTCTAAAATTTCCATAAAACGTTCAGCCCATCTTGCATCTTTTTCAGCCTCAGTCGTGAGAAGCTCTCCTTATTTGTTTGTAATAGGCGGGTCTGAAGCTCCTTGATATTTTCCACTTATTACTTTTGCAATTCTATAAACTCTGCCTTGGTCTCCCACTCGTGATGTTTCTTCTGCTTCATTGGCAAGTCTGTCCATGAATGATCTTTTGTCTTGTCTTGCATTCCTTTTGACCCAAACACCGCAAGGTAGAATGGGAGCTGATAAAGAAAGAAAAGAAAGCACGTTCCTTTTGACTTCCTTGTTTATTTCCTGATATTGTTATGAGAATCTTTCTTTCAATCTGCTTGATTTTGCATCAAGTATTTTCTTCTAATTTCCTTCCTCTTTTCAATTGTTTTCCATGTGTCATTTGATAGTCATTCTTTTCTTTTGTGTCCTTTTGTTCCTAAGCATATTTTAGCTGTCTCTAAGTAGGCGTGTTTGATAGTGTTCCATCTGCTGTTGATTACATTTCCATCACATGATTTCTCATCATCCATATCAGTCAGCACCTGAAACCTATTCTTCAAACTTATCATAAAAGTTTTGGCTGTATTATGACCTTTAAATTTGTCCATGTCGTATCGGACTCTGCTTTTCCTGTTGTATTTGCTTTTCTTAGTTTGAATTTTAGATTTGCAACCACTAGATGGTGCTCACTTGTAACGTCGGCTCCTCTTTTCATTTTCACATCAAGAAGGGGTCTTCTCCATGTTCCATTTATGAGAAGATGATCGATCTGGTTTCTATCCCTTCTATTTGGTGAACACCATGTAAGCTTGTGAATCTCTTTATGAGGAAACAAAGTTTCACCAATAACAAAAAGCGTTAGTGTTGCTAAAGTCCAATGATCTTTCTCCGTTGTCATTTATAACGCTACATCTTTCTTTTCCCATAGCTCTTTCATTTGTTCTATTGTTGCAATCAACCTTTGCATTTAGGTCGCCCATTGTAATTTTTGTATCATGCTTTGGTATTTTCTCCAGTTTAGACGTTAGTTGGTCATAAAAATCATGTCTTCATCCCTACTTTGGTTTGTGGGGCTGTAACATTGTATCAAAAGATTGACATGCTTTCCTTTCATTCTTATCTTTATCAATCTGTTGTTAATGGGTTTCCATTTCATCACATTTTTTCTCTTTCTTTCTTCAATATAATGGCTACACCCTCTGAGTGTTGGTTATCATCCCTTCCAAAATAGAGAACAGTTCCACCTGAATTTGAGTATTGGTCTACGAAACAAAAATTGTGAGGAAACAACCACAACTGATACATTGGCGTTTGGCATTTAACAACCTAACAGAATCACTGTTAGATCTGCGATTGGCACTCAAAGAGTTAATTGTCCATCATATCCTAAGGAACACAGCACCAGAAACAGTAGGGCCTATTGGAGACTATTGTAACTGTCATCATCTTGACATGTGACACATCGAAACCTTACAGTATTCAATGTGATTGCCGGGACGATCCTGGAGTTCTCGTTGAACCCAAGGTGTCTTTACTTTAACATTTACTACTTATTATAAATTAATGACATTGTAGCAATCTAGATCTAACTCAAAAGAAAAATCAAATGGAGTTTTACAACAATGTGAAGCGTAGCGAGGCAGTTAGCTTGAGGGCATGATTCATCTTTTGACCTGTCACTTATTACGTTGATATGATATATATATATATATATATATATATATGTATATATACATATATGCAATTGTGTGTTTTTGTTTCTGTGTCTATCCATTCTGTAAAGTGGAATGGTTAGTTCATTAAACAAAATGTCCTGAGTCATGCTTGTGACAAATGAAGACAATGTATGAGAATCAACCGACATCACATGTCAAGAAAGAAACCATATAAGGGGTGAGTAAGGGAAATAAATTATGGTGTGTGTCAACCATAATCATCCCTGTCCGGACGCATGCATGGCATTGGCATCACTAGATGCCCCGGTCAACACTATGCTTGACTTGACATGCACTACGTGACCCATCCCTCTCTACATGTACTGGTACGTTCATAGATCTAGAACCATGAAGCCTAATAGTTTCATATATACCATACAATTATAACTTATGTAACCTCTTATGAAATCAGTTTACTTTGAATCTTGGTCATTTATTAGTTATAATACAAACTATGATATATTTCTGCACCTTATAATATATACTTTTATATATATAAAAATATCTACCAAGATTCCCTTTAAGACGTAAAGATAGCGTTTTTTCCTCAGTTATGATTGGCTGACCAATCAGAAGCTAGTTTTTTAAGCTTACAATTACACGATCCAATAAATGAAGAAAACAAAAGAAAACACTTGTAAGGCTAACCTGTTGGCTGACCTCAATATCGATTGATAATCTCGCACTGCTGTGTACGAGGCTTCCATACGCTGCACCAATATTTTTCTTCATTGACTACGGTGACATAGCGGGCAATTCATTTTTTTACTGTTATCGTGTTTATATTGCATTGTTTACTAACAATAACATCTATTACAGCCTACTTTGTTAAACATGAAAAGGAATAATACTGCAGTTGGCCCATTAGTAATGAAGAGGAATATGAAAGGTATAAATACTAATAGATAGAAAATGGGTCAGGACTGAGAAATCTTCAGTGTGTCCAACCTTCATAAATATAAGCAACAAGGAGACATAGAAACAAGTAAACACTAAACAATGCTGGACGAAACTAATACTAATAGAGCCATTGGTGCAACGACCCATCACGCAATGTTCATCAACAGAGCAAGCCTTATAACAACAATAAACAAAAAGAAAGAAGAAAACAAAATACAACTGTCATAGGAGAGAGAGGAAGGAGGGATAGAAAAGGAGAGAGAGGAAGGAGGGATAGAAAGGGAGAGAGAAAGAGGAAAGGAAACAAAAAGGAGACATAAAGAGAACGAGGAAGATAAAGAAAGACTAATAGAGAGGATGGAAAAAAATGAGAGAGAGAGATAGACGGAGAGATGAGGTAACATGTAGAGCGGAATGGGGGGGCACGTCGTTGCATGGGTCAGGCTTTAATCCAGTCATTAAATAATAGCGTGGCTGGCTGTGTTGAAATTTATGCAGTAGAGTTGCAATGAATACCATTTATCTTTACTTCTAAAGGAATCATTTTCATTCTCACATGATCTAAATAAAATGATGGAACTATATAATACTAAAGGAAATGTGCAACCGCCTTTCACAAATCCCGTAACCGAGTCCAATGTGCATAGGTAACACATTCCCATAATGAAAGAAACAGCCCCCCCCCCTCGGTTTATTGCTTTCACAAGTATCGCCCAGCTGCGGCAACAGTCTCCCAGATCTAACACCCCTGCTTAGCTACACGCTTCCCATGCTTTTGAGAACTCCCTCCCTACCCTATGTCTATCACTAGTATCACCCTCTCTTCTCCTTGACAATGACATGATTGACCATCGTTTTGTATTCTTAGTTGTTCCTTCCTACAGTTCATGGTAGTCCACCTCCTCCTAAACAGCCCCCACCCCTTACGCAATCCAGCGGTTTTACACATCTTCCCCCCCACTTCTGGATGTAAGTCTTCCTTTTTAGTCCTCTATACAGTATGAAGATAGACTCAGGTATTTTTTAATGTGAAATGGGCCTGTTTTAGAGATCAAAGTTCCTTTGTTGCTGTGCGCTGAACTCAAATGAAAGCTTCAATTTTCCCCTGTACTTTCAACACTCCAATCTCTTCATTCTTATGTGAAAAGTGAAAAAGAGGTGGAGATGTATTTTGACGTATGTGACATTTGAAAATATAACCATCAACACAATGCTCCCCCCGATTGATCAACCCTGAACATGGTTTCTTTCTATTGCATGAAGGTCACGCCCTCCAGTCAGGCTGACCATAGGTGTGCAATGTGATTGGCCACTGATATCTTTTATTAAATATCAATCACTATTTCTTGCTTATGGGTGGAGCTTCTTACTAAAGTAATTGACATCTGTCCAGAGGTTGCGGCAGTCATACAAAGACTTTGGTTGTGTCCACTTTGCTGAGTCTAGGGTCCATAGCCTACATTTGATATATAGAGCTCCTGTGTGTTGTTGTATCTCTTTATAAGAAATACATTGAGTGTGCGTTATGAGTCGAAATGAACTATCACTTTTACCCCTTTAGAATAATAGACTTTCTGTTTGGCGTGGTGTGGGTTGATCAGCGTAATTGGTCAGAATAAAGGCATTCCCAAAACCCGTCTTTGAGTGCACTGCAGTGCAGTTATACAGGACCCGCCACTAACGCTTTGTCTTGCTGGAAAGCCGGGAGTGATTCAAATGTACGGGACCCGCCATTAGCGTAGGTGTGCTTAGAGTAACCAGCTGCATGCAAAGATACGGGACCCGCTTTGAAAAAGGTTAATACGCATATTAAATGATTTTAATCTGGCTTCGCGCCACAGGATTGTCACACTGGGTTTAACTCTACTAGGTGTGAAACAGCTGCCCGAATAATGCCAGGCATCCCTTAACAAGGGTTAAGAAATAACAATTAAAAGAAAAAAGACAAGAAATATGACTCCATTACACAGCATCCAGCATTATGCTGTGTAAACACAAAATCAGCCATTTGGTTGAGGCAACCTTGTCATGTAGGGACATCAGCATTGTGAAGGTAAAGTGAATCTTAAGCACACAGCATGGAAGTCAAAGGATGTAAACAGCAGGTCACAGATTAAGTTAAAATTTACATCACAAGAGACTAATCATCTTAAAAAGATTGATGTCAGGAAATGTCACCATCAAACTTCAAAGATATCATCTAGACATTAGATCTATCTAGCTCTTGATCTTTGGATCAAATTGAAAAAATATAATTCAGAGTAATAATCAGTGTAATGTAGATTCCAATACTAATTATTCATACTAAAATAGAATGTAGATCTAGATTTCTAGATATGTTGTAATTTCATCATGATACTGTTAACAAATTATTGATATAGATCTAGATCCTAGATTCTATATAAATACCCAGAAACATTTTAAAATCAGATTAAGAATGAATATGTTGACCGAAACGTCATAAGTATGTCCAGATAAATCTCATCCAGAATTTACACACACACACACAAAACGTACAAGAATCTTGAATGTCAATCTCCGATTCCTTACCTTCAAGGCATACTTTTGTTGTGACGTTCGAGAGTAACATTCGTGTACCTTTCCATTTATCCCAAGCCCTAAGACAGATCCTGTGAGTCGATAATCGTCTGATATGGGGTGTTTCTTTGGCTGTAATGCCTTTACATAGCCCTGTCCCATCATTGTGCGAAATTTCACTTGTTTTCACTTATTTCCTCAGCGTAAAAAGTTTACATACAGGGGATATGTCACAAGAACTTGGTCCCAAGTCCCAACCGGAAAATTTGTACCGGAAGTGAGCTATTTATCTAAAAATAGATTTCTTGCTATTTGACTAGAGTTATGAAAACTGTACAATTTTCTTTTCTTTTTATTATCGAGCCGAACCGGAACTTGTTTGACACACACCTCTTCCAGCCCACTAAAGGCATACATCTCTGTGTCAGTATCTCCGATTTTTTATTAGTACATATAATTAGAATCTAGATCATGGCTTTTTGGTCTTTTGCTTCACACGTATTGTCTGCATGGGGTTGATGTATTACTTCCGCATTCGTTATCCCAAGTCATGTGACAGTGATGTTGACATTGTTTATCCGCCGCCGAGTCATAGACTTAACCATGGCTTATGTTGGCGATAGTATTCAATTCAATTCAATTCAAAATTGTATTTATAGTCGGCAATTTTATCATACAGGTTTACAGAAATAATACATATACATATAATCATATAAGCTCTGAAGAGCTTTTAGCCGACTTAACAATATATAAAATAGCAGAAATGCAACGACACGGGTCAATAAACTAAACATAGTTAAAATAGAACACATGTTATTTAAAAGAAAACATTAAAAAAAATACACAAACAGCTATCCACATGCAATACAAGTACATTCTTTTCCATTCCAGCAAGACACGAGATTCTTAAATATATTAAAATTTGAAACTTCTCTAATGTGTTGTGGCAACTCGTTCCAAAGGACAGTTGCTGCATATTTAAAAGAATGGTTGCCATACATCGTACTCCTCACCCTTGGAATTTCAAACATATTTGAATATCTAAAATTATACCTTTGGTTTTTGAATTGCACCAAGTTGTCCAAACATGGTGGTGCAAGGTTATATGCCATTGTTCGCATTCTTCTTATTTGTAAGGATGGAACTTTAGCGATGGTTAAAAATTGTTCATATGAGTTCTCATAGTTTTGATAAATAAAACGTAGTGCGCGCTCTTGAATTTTCTCTAGTTTTTTCGCATTTGTTATTGAGCAGAAATGCCATGCTAAAGGGCAGAAATTGAAATTTGAAAGCACAAAAGTGTGAAAAATTGTTAATCTATTTAGTTTTGATAAGTGTCTACCAATTCGTTTTAAGACATGTAGTTGTTGAGAGGCTCTTCGGTATAAATTCTTAATGTGGTTATCAAATTTGAGTTGATAATCAATGGCAATTCCCAGAAGCTTTACTACATCGTCACAAGAGATATCAATACAATCAATTTTGAAAATGTTTTTTTTGTGCAAATGTTTTCTTTCCTATTGCGATAGCTTGGAACTTATTTGGAGTTGCTTGCATGCAGTAAATTTTAAACCAATCTATCAACATATTGCTTGTCTTTTCTAACGTATTTATCAACACGTCATACACTGGATGAGCAAAAGACAGAGTGTTATCATCAGCATAATTATATAATTTACCATCTTTTCTTAAATGAAAGATATCGTTTATGGAAATATTGAACAATAGTGGTCCTAAAATGGAACCTTGAGGAACACCATTTTTAATATCTGCCCATTCACTGGTTACACCTTTTAGTTTTATTTGTTGCTTTCTGTTATATAAATAATTGTGGAGCAATCTAACGGCTTCTGTTGATAATCCATATGCAGATAATTTGGACAAAAGAATATCATGGGGGAGGCAATCAAAGGCTTTTGATAGATCCATTAGGAAGGCAAAACACAAAATAGTTTTGATCTAAAACAGATTTCCAATCTTCTAAAAGTCTTAACAACGTTGTTTGGCAGCCATGTCTTTTTCTAAATGCACATAAATAGTTGTGGAATATATTATCAAAATGCTCAGATAATTGTTGGGATAATACTTTTTCATGTATTTTAGATATTACAGGTAATATGCTGACAGGGCGGTAATTCGTTACATCTAAAGGGTCTTGCTTCTTAAAAAGAGGTGTAACTTGGGCCAATTTCAGTTTATCAGGAAACACATCACTAGTAGTCGAGGAATTAATGAGAGTGGCCATTTGGGAATGTATAACAGTAGCATCAGCTTTGATAAGTTTGGCTGAAATAGAGTCTACTCCAGTTGCCTTTTTTATATTGATTTTGTTGATAATTTTCATAATAGTATCAGATCCTGAAACTCCTTAAACTCGAAAACAGGAGGGTTTGGTATATTTTCTTTGATCTTTTGAATACTAGGGTATGTTTCCGGGTCAAAACACACATCATTACCTATATCTTTGGCCACTTAAAAAATATTCATTAAATGTTTCACATACATCATGGGCATTATTCAGAATTTTATTTTTGGCTTGGAGCACAAATTTCTGTGGGCCAGATTTAGTTTTCTTTGATAGGAATGGTTTCACTGTCGGCCAAAAGTCTTTTGATTTTTGGCTCCCAGCACACCTTTCCAGGAAATACTGCCTTATCGATTTCCTTTTAATGTTGTGACAATATTTCTATGTCTTCTGAGATTTTCCCAGTTTTCATTAGTTCTATATTTCCTATATTTATTGCTTAGCATTTGCTTTTTGTATATTGATTTTCTAAGCTCTTGGTTCATATCCGGTATCGATGTTTTACGCGGGTATCTATATTTTATGGGCGCATGATTATTTATAACTTGCAGTACACCCTTTTCAAAGGACTCATAATTTTGGTTGACCGTAGATTTATCGTAATTCCTTTCGTCAATATAAACCTTTTTTTTCAAGGTCTTCTTGATACAAATTTGAATCAAAATGTTTGAAACTTTTGAAGCTCATCTTTAAAGGTCTAATGTTCGGTGTGTCAATTTTTATAGATGTTGAAATGATGTAGTGGCAATCACTTACGCCTGTATTGAAATTAACTGGTCTACTACACATATCAATTTTGTTTGTCAGTATGACGTCAACAAAAGATGGTATACAATTTTGTTTAAAACATGTTGGCTTCAGAATGATGTTACGCATATCAATAATATCTAAAGGCTTTGATTTTTCTACTCTATTCAAATCGTAATTAAAATCACCAATAACAATAAAATTATCCCATTACTTTAAACATTTATCCATCATAAAACTAAAATCTTTGCTAAAAAAGTCACTGTTCATTGAGGGTGATCTGTAGACGGCGAGCAAAATCCACTTCGTCCTGTCCAGCGTGACTTCCTATACCATGCGTCCCCCTTGGTCACTTTCTATGTCTTTTCTACGACATGCCGCGATGTCTTCTCTCATCCAAGTGGCAAGGCCTCCTCCACGCTTTCTATGTCTTTTCTACGACATGCCGCGATGTCTTCTCTCATCCAAGTGGCAAGGCCTCCTCCACGGGCATCACGGTCACGTCGCTGTAGTTTAAAACCCTCCACTTGAAAAAGATGGTCCAAAAGGTTGAATCTAATTTTGTTTCCGAAACGATTAAAACGTCCACTAATTTGTATGTCAGATAATATGTCTGTAATTTCCATGAATTTATGTCTTAGACTGTTGATGTTTAGGTGGCACACTCGGAACTCGTGTGGGTTTTTTATATTCTGGCATTCCTAAGGTTTGAAATGTACACTGTATTGTGTTTTCTTCTTTTTCTTCATTTAAAAAGGCACAGTTGACATTAAAGTCGGTCTCATCTGTGTTAATATTGCTTGTATTGAGTGGTGAACAAATGTTGCCGCGTGTTAGTGTTGGAGTCTTTTCCAAACCTTGACCAGTCTTATCGTCATTGATCGTGATGACGCGGAGTGTAGACGGTGGACGGGGTGGGTGGGGTCGGCGTAGTGGTCGGTGGCAAACGTGAACTCTTATTGCCCTTCGTTTCCTGACACCACCGCGACTGTGTCTTATTTGTTTATTTATAGGTGAAACAGAATGCGGGACACCTTGTAACAGGGCGATAAAAAACAGCTGTGAGTAGTAATTGTAAAATGGACGTACACAGATACAAATGGTTACCGTGTGTAGATCTAGCAGAATCCATTGTACTAATATAATCATAAGAATTTCAGAAAGCTTGGCTAAGAATGTTGAATATCACAGAAGAATACTTATGAAAACTTGTAAAAATTATATCAAAAGATGTACAACACGAAATGAAATACGAATATATATTAAAAATCCAGGTTGAAAATATAGCAGATCCTCTTAAAATCCAAAGATCGAAAAGAAATGAGGAGCTAACAAAAACACAGCTGCCGGTTAGGCTACTACACATCAAGGTGCTACATGTACCATCCTTTGATTTTTTTCCATCATACCCCCCCTTATTATTGAAAAATAAATACCTTCATGAACATTGTAAAGTATACAGATTAAATAAATCGTGTTTATGACTATGTCAGTATAATTCTGTCATTGTTAGGCAATGTGTGGATGGTATCCGATTCAACTGTCTCACTATCTCTGTTCTGTATTTTCCTTCAATTAACCCCCCCCCCCCCCCACTCTCCTGATGTCCTGTGAGCAAATAAAAAAAAACACTCCGTGCACGTTAAAGATCCCTTGGCTGTTTACAGGACAATCTAGACATGTGTGGTGTTCTCACCTCTGACACAAACTCCCTGCTGAGTAAAGGAAATTCCAAATGAGAGATTAGATTTAGTATGATAATATGCCTATTATCTTATAGTTACAAACTAAGGCATTACTACTGGATCTACACTAGTTTCTTTCAATCTCCAACGAAACAATAAGCACCAAA
Organism: Doris montereyensis; assembly: GCA_037039925.1. Taxonomy (NCBI): domain Eukaryota; kingdom Metazoa; phylum Mollusca; class Gastropoda; order Nudibranchia; family Dorididae; genus Doris; species Doris montereyensis. Next base: position 7,127 of record JAXRKP010001959.1, on the reverse strand, counting down.
TCCACCTACCAGTAAAATGTTGATACTGGAAATCTCCATCAAAGTGCAGAGAACATAAGATACTGTACTTCGTGAGCTTGAAAATGTAGATCTAGATGTAGTCTCTTAATGCATGCAACCCACTTTCAAAATGGGTCAGAGGAGTTAAAACAAGTAAAGCAGTCGAATGAGCTCAAAGCAAAGCGAATAGATAATATCAACCAACGCAAAACAAAATATAAGTCTTCTTCCAGGCCTGTACTAACGGTAGACGCATCGACGTTGCCAACCGATGTAAACACTAAAACACCATTGTTACGTGACCAATATGGACGATGCAGAGGCCCCAACGTATATATGCGCTGTTATCATATATAATATATATTATATCCAATATATATATATATATATATATATATATATATATATATATATATATATATATATATATATATATATATATATATATATATATATATATATATGCCTACCAATCTAGGTATATCTGTGCATGCATACATGTATGTAAGTATTATGTATGTATGTGTGTGTGTATGCATGTAGGCCTAAGTATATATTATGTATGTGAGTATATATATATGCATGTGTGTAGGTATGTGTATGTACCGGTATGTATGTATGTATGTATGTATGTATGTATGTATGTATGTATGTCTGTCTGTATGTACTGTCTGTATGTGTATGTATGTATGTATGTATGTATGTATGTATGTATGTATGTATGTATGTATGTATGTATGTACCGGTATGTATGTATGTATGTATGTATGTATGTATGTATGTATGTATGTATGTATGTATGTATGTATGTATGTACCGGTATGTATGTGTATGTATGTATATATGTATGCATGTACATGTATGTATGTATATGTATATATAGGTATATATATATATATATATGTGTGTGTGTGTGTGTGTGTGTGTGTATATATGTAAGTATGTATGTATATATGTATGTATGAACGTACGTATGAACATATATTAGTATGTATGTAGGCATGCATGCATGCGTGCATGTTTGTATGTATGTAGGCCTACGTATGTACGTATGTATGTATGTATGTATGTATGTATGTATGTATGTATGTGTGTATGTATGTATGTATGTATGTATGTATGTATGTATGTATGTATGTATGTATGTATGTATGTATGTATGTATGTATGTATGTATGTATGTATGTATGTATGTATGTATGTATGTATGTATGTATGTATGTATGTATGTATGTAATCATAATAGATGGATTTATATAGTGCCATTCACCTATAGTTGGTCTCATGACGCTTCACACACTAAAGACAATAAAGGAGCATAATCAATACATTCGAAACTGAAATATACAATAGAAATAACAATATAATATGCACTGATTAATGACGCTTGAGAATAAAATCTCGTTAGAGTTAATGCTCAATAAAATAATGATGAAAGCATTGTTTATACCATTCGCTGAAAGATAACTTTTCAGGGAAGACTTGAACGAGGTTTAAAGAGTTCACTCCTTCATGACTGTCAGTCAAACGATTCCATAGTTTGAAAATAGGTTAAAATTGAAAATGCTATTTCGCCGTACGATTACAGTCTTGTTTATGATTGAGTAAGAGTGACACAGAGGTACTGGATCGGAGTTGTCTTGTTGATACTCTATAGAAATAAACTCTCTACCGTAAAGTGGAAAGTATGGATCATTGAGACATTGGTTGATATATGTCGTTATCTTACAACTTATTTCATCGGAAGCCAGTGTAGCTCTTTCATTATTAAGTGTGATATGGTTAGTCTTTCTTTTCTTTGCTTTTTTCTTTCTTTGTCAACGTGCTGCGCTCTTTTGAACTCGCTGTAATTTTATTTATACGTTTCTGCCACCTCAGCTAAAGTAAGTTACAATAATTCAGTCTATATGTGATAAATGAAAATGCTAATTTACTTCCTGCATTTTCTGTGATAGGTATCATAAAGTGCCTAATATGAATAATTTAGCGTAATAACAGGGTTTTCTAAGGTAGGAAATATGATCATCCATTGAGAGAACTGGAGTCAAATATTTTTATGACGCCAATGTTTTTAGCTCCGTCTTTACTGGAATCAAAGACTGTATAATAATACTAAGACTGTTTACATACCGTATGAAGTGAGGACAACGTCTAGTTTGGGCAGGGCATATCTGACGTCTCAAGATGGCACGTAGAGTTAATATGGAGTACGTTCCAAAACTCTTGCCAAACTTTAAGAAACATAACTTTCTAACTAAAAGAGATGGGGTTTTCAAATTAGCAAATTTGAAGGAAACGGTTTTAAGTTATGGTATTTTTCTCTCTGAAATTGAACAAAGAATTATCGATTCTGCTTTTTAATCTATATATACAAAATAACAACTCTTCGTCGACCTGCATTGTAGAGGTTTTTACGGTGTTGAAAAGATAACACAATCAAGGTTGTCAAAGAAGGCTATGACAAATCGCTTTTTACGAGTTTTTTGAATTTCAGAGACATGAGAAACTGTGCATTTCTATTTTGGTATGTGTTCCCGTTGTAAATTATGCCTAAATGCGATTTATATGTGTTATCTATTCGTCTTTATAACTTTAAAAGGATTATCATTGCTGTTAGGTACATTGTGTTGATGTAAATTCGGGTATTGCAATTTTATATTTTTATCATTTCAACATATTATTATCAGCTGTGTTGTTATTGTTATGAATAAAACGTGTCGACACTTACTGTTGTGAATCCATTTGATTTAAAACCAAGACAAAGTTCGATATGTAAAGGTTTGTATTGAAAATGTTTCACTTTGTAGTTAATTAGCACGACATTTTTAAATTTAAAGTATTACTCGCATGCACGTGATTTCATGCTCATTTCCCTGAACATTGACATAATACGTGTAATTCGTCACCTTGTTCCTTATTTCATTTGAGACAGCGGCGTCAGTCTTATAATAGTTATCGTTTAACCTTTCAGGTCATTTAAATCTTTGTGTATAAAAGTCTAAACCTATAAACATCAAGTTTATAAATCTTCGCCAGATTACAAGTAAAGACATGAAGGAAAACTGCCCCCCCCTGAAAAAACATAACTTTTATTTGTAACACCAAATCTAATCCTCTGATAGTGATATCATCAAGCCCTTTTATTTAGCAAACTCAGCAATAAAACTCCATTGTATAAACTCGCTCCAAACACAGGACATAACCATTCGACGAAAATACATGAATAAGATATACAATCAATGTGTCTACTATAACACAAATTTATTGATGCCATTGTGCGACTGATTTTTGCTTCATTATGATAAACACATATTATCAACAAAAGGATTAAGTCAAGTGAAGTGATAAAACAACGATTTCCTAAGATGAATGAATGACGCGACGTAACTGCTCTAGTGATCGCATTGTTAAGCTACAACTGTAACACTGAAAATTTCAAGCTTAAAATCACAGGCCGCCAATTATTAAAAAGAATTCGCCACTAGAATAAAATTAGGAAGATAAATGGTCAAATATATCACACAATCTTTACGTCAAAGATAATATAAGACGGTATGCAACAATTCAAGACTGGACAACAGCTAATTTTCGAGAAATTTGAAAGACAACGTGGGCAAGAGTTTCGTAACGAACTATAGATCTAGATTTGTCAAGATGTACACGATTTTTTCCTCACAGGAGCCTATTCAAAGTTAAATTTAGAACGGTGGGAGAGGGGGTCATTTTTATGTATTTGAAATACCACATTATAATACAGAAAAAGTCTGATCAAAAAACATTCGTAAAAAATTAAAATATCTAGGTTGGATTTTGAAAAAACTACATATTATTCAATATTTAATGCTCACTACTGTAAGTGTAAACTTCTTCTTCAGAAATACAAAACATTAAAGCCATAAAAATGTATGTATCACTCCTTCTTTCGTGTTTCAGTGAAAATACATTTATTTTTTAAACGGAAATATATCATTTGATTTTAAATTAAATATCAAAAATGAAAAGGATGTGTTTTTCATTACTTCAATTTTAGACTGATCAAAAATACGAAATGGAAAAACGGACTGCCGGACCGGAATTTGGATTAAATATTGAAATTGTCGGGTTTACGAGATCCGGTTTAATGCCGATTGACAAAACAAACAACAAAATGATATACGGATTGAAAAGGTTCAAAGCCTGTTCAAAATTTTGGTTTGATGTGAATCTTTTTGTTGTTGTGATAACAGCCAAAAGATTCACTTTGGTAAAACCGGTCTTAGATTATGGTAGCTATGTTTGGGACCCACACCATCAGACCTACATACAAGAAATAAAATAAAAATGCAACCCGCTTTGTAACTAATAAATATACATATACTAAAGGAAATACCAAACCAACATGAACCTTTAGAAGAACATAGCACCAGAAATAAGATTTATAATACCTTTAAGGTTATAAGTGGCCAACCACTTATTCCATCAGATCAACATACTTACTACAAGAACAACCAGATCAGGCTGTCAAACATACATAGTTTCCATATTCAAACATTGATTGCCACTTGCACTCAGCTGTAGAATGGACTGCCAACAGAAACAAAAAAACTCAGCCATAGTACCGAAGACTTTAGAAACAGAATTAAATACATCACTTTAAAACGAAAATTGGATTGATATTTTTGGGTTAAATTCAAATATGCGCGCGACAGTAATACTCACAATTGAGTTGGTCGCTTTATGAAGAAGACGAAGAAGAAGAAGAAGAGGAAGAAGAAGAAGAAGAAGGAGAGGGAGAAGGAGAGGGAGAAGGAGGGAGAAGGAGGAAGACTGATATATATATTTATCCACCTCAGAATACTAAACAAATAATTTTGGACAAGCCTGCCCTAGGAAGTTGAATAACGTAAACAAAAACAAGCGTTTGTTTAGTTTGGTGTTTCGTTGTTACTATTTTTTTTTAAAATCTCTTATGTTTTGATGTTACATCGTTGAATAAATCTTTAATGATAAATTTATTCTCTTTTCCGACATTTAAATGTCTTCATGTTTGATTGTGTTTGAGAACTTTCTTCTTCTTCTTCTCCTATGGTGGAGAAGAGGTCTACATTGTAAATCTTAAACAGGTTGACCACACCCATCTGCCAAGGGGTCCCTGGGGAACTCGCAGCTTTCACACGCTTTTGATGATGACCTCACCCATGCACACAGTATATCAAATATAAATGTTCCAAACTGAATCGGATCACAAGGTACGCATCACTTTAAATGGCTTGAAGACAAAGTTAATTTGAGAAACTCTAACATGGTGCTGGCATCTACGGCTTCGGGAGGCAGACTATTCCACAGACGAACAGTTAAAGGAAAGAAGGAGTTGATATGCGCATCGATCCTAGATTTGGGGACAATGACTTTTCTGCTGTGCCATCTGGTGTTTCTTGTGGCACGTGTAATTGAGTTCTGCAAGAAGACGTTTATCGTGTTGGTCATTATCTACACGTTGTTGTCATCTTGTTTCTTTTCTTCTTATATCCAGTCGTTTCGAAGCCAAGTTTCTGAACAAGGGACTCAACATTTGTATGAGGTTAAAATATTTAAATATACACCTTGCTGTTCTTTTTTTTGCACTGCTTCAATTAAGTCTTGGTTGACAAGGTTAGTCGGATTCGGATCCGACACTTCACTGGCATATTCCAATATGGGTCGGACCAGAGTTTTGTAGTAGTCTGACTGTATAGGAATCGGACATAGTTTTAGATTACACCAGAAAAATAAGCTTATTTTATTTGCCTTGATCGAGATGTATGTGATATGTTTTTTTTCTGTGAAATCTTTCGATATTTCAATGCCAAGATATTTTCCTGAATCAACGTGTTCCAGAAATTGTTCGTTTAGGGAATCTTTCTTTCTTTCTTTCTTTTGTCAGGTCCCATTCTACCTTTCGGTGTATGGGTTCAGATTCCCGAGATGATCTTTCTCCAGGATGCCCTGTCCTGGCATTTTCTATCTCCTTCCAAAAATGTTAAATTTCTATTCTTCAATGCCTCTTTTATATCTTGTTCCCACTTTCTCCGAGGTCTGCCTTTTGGTCTTTACCTTGGGCTTTAGCACTGTATACTGATTTAGCTATTCTATTGTCATTCAGTCTGTTTACATGCCCAACCCATCTCAATTGATTTAGTTCGATCTTAGTTTGTATGCCATCTGCTTTGGTTTGATTTCTTATTGTTGTGTTTCTGATTCTTGTCTCTTTTAGTTTTCCCTACTACTCTTCTTAGATATTTCATTTCAGCTGCCTGTACTCTACTGTCTACGGTCCAGGTTTCACTGTCATAGAGGAGAGTAGGACAATAAACTGTGTTGTATACTGCCATTTTGGTTTTTGTTGACAATTCTTGTTTACCTACAAATGCCTTTCTTAGATGGTTATATATTGCATTTAGATTTTGGAATCTCTGGATGATTTCTTCTCTTAGTTTTCCCTCAGAGTTAATAATTAGTCCTAAGTAATTGTAGCTGTGAACTTGTTCTAAATTCTCCCTGCCCAATTTAAGATTTTGTGTTGTGGTTTCCTAGTTACTAGCATTGTTTTGGTTTTCTTTGCATTTACTCTCATTCCTCTTTTATTTAGTTCATAATGTTGATATTCGACTGAAGGTCACTTTCTGATTTTCCAAACAGAACTAAATCATCAGCAAATGAAAGCATTGATACATTTACTGGTTTGAGCTTCCACATACCTACATTCCTTTTCTTCATTTTTGAGGATGCCTTTATGACTGAATCCATAAATGTGATAAACAAAAGAGGACTTAGGATACAACCCTGCTTACCCCTATATCTACATCAAATTCTACAGATTTGTTTCCAGCTATTCTCACTGCACATGTTGGTTTATTGTAAAAAAGTAATGGCTTCTATTAAATTTGCTCTTCATTGTGTTCTTTTAAGGAATGCCATAGTTCGTCCCTCCTCACAGTGTCAAACGCCTTTTCTAAGTCAACAAAATACAGGTGCAAGTCAATGTTTCTCTCAAGGAATTTTTTTAAATTATTTGTCTAATTGTAAATATGTGGGTCTTGTACACTTCTTCCTGGTCTAAATTCACTCTGATGCTCTTCAATATGATCCTCTACTCTTTTCCTTAGTAT
>JAXRKP010001958.1:30000-77500 GCA_037039925.1 Doris montereyensis | reverse complement strand
TCTCCTTTGATTTTTAATCATGTCTGGATAAACTTGATCTGCTCCTGGGGCCAAAACCTAATTTCACTTTTTTTATAGCTGTTTGGATTTCTTTCATTGATATATCTACATCTTCAGCTGTCTCATCTGGATTACTTGTTACTCATACTAATCAATCTTTACTCCTTGTTTCATATGTTCTGGAGGGATTATGTAATTGTTAAAAATACGTTCTCCATGTTTCCATGATTTAGCTGTCTTCTTTCATTATTTCTTCTTTGGCATTCTTAATTTGTCATATTGGGCATGCTTTGGTCTTCCTGGCACTCTTCATTGCTCCCCAGAATAGCTGTTGATTTCCTTGAAAACTTACTTAAAGTCTTCCCATTGTTCCTGGTTTGCTTTCCTTACTTCATCTTTGGCGATAGTTCTTTATTCACGTAATCTATCCTATCCTCTGGCATCCTTCTTTCTTTTCTTTCATCTTAGTCTTGACATTCTCATTTCACCATGCTAATCTTTCTTATCTCCTTTTACCACAGACCTCTTCAGTACAACTGAAGAATGTTTCTTTATACATTTGCCACTTTTCGTCTATTGGGCTATCCTTCAAATACATCTGCCTTTTACTGATAAATCTTTTATCCTAGGTTGGTATGTCTTTTTTACTATTGGTTTATGTAGTTCCTCTATTTTGAGTTTAGTAGCTTTCTTCTCTTTCCTTTTCTGTTTATTTTCTTCAGTTAGTAATCTCATTTTTGCAATCATACGGTGATGATCACTAAATATTTCAGCTCATCTCTTTACTCTTTCATCTATTGTACTGTAAAAGAGAAGCTACTAACTATTATGTATAATACGAAGGAGCCACAGTGGAGTGAAGTCAAAGGCGAAATATGACAAATAAGTGACAACTCCCCTAATAAAGACAAAACAAACACGTGACGTTTCGGGTATAACCCTTCGTCAGACAACAAACGAGAAATATCTAGAATCTAGATCTAAGTAATACCTCCGGCATCACACAATGTGATGTCAGAAGAAAAACATATGACAAAAAAGATGACTCTAGATCTAGATATATTAGCAATTTAAAAACAGATAAATAACGTAAACAATAGAGAGATGTGGCAATGTGAACTATCTAAATAGTTGTGAATAATACGAAGGAGCTTTTCATTCCTGTTATGCATTAGCAGGCCTACTCCTGCTTTAGCTCTATGTTTGACATCTACTCCTGAGAAAATTAAAGTATGATTTGGTCCTACATTTTCTATTCCTTGTCCTTTTTTCTTTGCTTCTGTTATGGCCAAATGTATGTTATGTAGTCTATCATTGACTTTTCACATAAAGCACCGGTTTTGTAATGTATTGATTTTAGCCGTGAAATAGAGGATGAAAGATAGAATGATTGATTGATTGATTGATTGATTGATTGATTGATCTTTATTTAAAAAGGGAAACAATTGTGAAAGATTAATTGCATTGTAATTTATCTATTTTGATTTAAAACGTGACCTGAACAAATATAGACATCTTATATTATATTATCTTATCTCATCTCATATGTCTTCATTTACTCTTGTACACTTGTGGATATCTTTATAAGGAAAAAGGAGTTGGCTATTTTCATGTTATTCTTTAGGTAAAAAAATATTTCTCCATTTGGAGAAGTTGTTGTCTCTCCTTCTTTACCTATTACTCCTCCTGGTGTTTTTACATTGTTGACTATTCTAGCGTTTAAATCTCATAAAACCATTAGCTCCTGTTTAGGTTTGAGATTCTCTGCAGCTATTTGTAAATCGTTTTCGAAGATATCTTTTTTCTTTTTTGGTAGTCTTCGTTTGGTCCATAAGCTATTCATAATTTAATTTTTCTTCCATTTGGTTTAATATTTACCTTTAATAGCCATGGGCTTATACATTTCCAACTTTCTAGCAGCTTTTCATTCCTGTTATGCATTAACAGGCCTACTCCTGCTCTAGCTCTATGTTTGACATCTAGTCCTGAGAAAATTAAAGTATGATTTGGTCCTACATTTTCTATTCTTTGTCCTTTTTTTCTTTGCTTCTGTTATGGCCAAAATGTCTACTTTGATTTTTTTCCATTTCTTCAGTTACTAATTCTTTATCTTTTCCATTTATTGCCCTAATATTTCATGTTCCATAAATCATAGTCCGTGTTCGTTTCCATGTTTGTCTTCTAAAGGTCTAGCCGAGTATATTGTATTTATTTCTCTGAATCAGTTGATGTTGGATATGCAGGGGATTGGCCCACTGTACCCTAGGTAGCTGGAAGGGTTGCCACCTTTGGGCCCCTACAGGGCCTTGTTACTTTCTGTCAGGGTTAACTCCCTTAGCCTTTGATCACCCAAGACCAGCCTACAAGGCAGTAGGTTGTTATTTTCTGTCAGGGTTAACTCCCTTAGCCTTTGGTCAACTAAGAATGGCCTGCAAAGCAGCAGATAGTTTTCTGTCAGGGTCAACTCCACTAGCCGTTGGTCAGCCAAGACTCGCCTGCAAGGCAGCAGTAGAGTCGTGGAGGGCGGATCGCCTAATCCCCGTACATGTGCTTACCTGTCCAATGTCCGGCTTTCCTATCATTAAGCTCTTATATTCATTCCTATAGGGCTATTTACGACAAGAATACTTCACTGCATTCCTATAGGGCTATTTTCGACAAGAATACTCCACTTCATGCAATTATAACTGAGGGACACATATCGAAATCGATCTGGTAGAAAATAATTCAAGGGAAATAACCCAACCTTAATCGTCAAATACTGTCAACAATACCGAAAGTAAAACAGATAACTATAATAAAAGATTATAGTGAATGTGCATTATCTTTGCCAATCAAATTGTTTCGATAAATCCTATTTTGATATGATTACAGGTAAGAATAAAAATTAAATTCATCTTTAAATCTAGGCCAATGTCTACAAGTTATTGACTTTCAAAGAGCTGTTTTCAAAAGTGTTCCTTGTTCCTGGGTATAGAGCCGGTGACAGTTTTTAACATTTCATGTAAACGCCAAATTTATCCGGGTTTCTGCGTCATGGTGGAAAGCTTGTGGTATCACCTGGTCAAGACTTCAAAACTAGCCCGGTTTATGAAGTTTTGTTTTCGATATCAACTAAATTGCAACAATGTTGCCTAGAGGTTCTAGACAACGTAAGGAAGGAAATTCCCACATCAGTTTACGTGCAATCCATCAGTATTTGAATAATGGGACGTATCCAAGCAGCTCCTCAACCATGGACAAAAGATCAATCCGAAAAGAGCGGAGAGTTTCAAGATAGACTCAGGGGGTCAGCTGTTTTATATTGCCAAACCAAAACGACTTGACGATGAACCACCAGACCCAAATCCTGGTTCAAATAGAGATAACTACAGGAAAGCTGTGTTTACTCCAAGAGAACAGTTGACACTTGCTGCACAACTTCATATCAACGCCAAAGGTAGGCTTAGACTTGGATGATCTTGAGATTGAGACTCAGAGGGAGTCAGTTATTATGTGACACCTTTTTTTTTACAGAGTAGTAGATCTTCTAGTGTCTGTGGACACATTAATTTGAGATTTGATTTCTTAGAATCTAGAATAGATATTATCTAGACTCTAGGAATCTAGATCTACCCACATCCACAACGAAGTTGATCTTGGAGTCTTTGGTAGGATATTAAATTTTGCTCGGACTGCCCTGTAAACAGCCAAGGAATCTTGTACACGTGCACAGTGTTGTGATTTGCACACAGTGACATAAGACCTCCTTTTTATCGTTCGTCTCCAATGGGACTAGTTGATCCACCTACCTGGATCAACGGATAGATTTTGCTTGAAAACAATGGAGAAAATTTATCAGCCGTTGACGGAGCTCAAATCCACTTTCTTTTGGTTGAGAGCCGGAGACCTTACCTCTGGACTACTGAGTCCCCTTGATTTGAGAAGCTCTCATCTGTAGTCTGATACACCCAAGAGACTTAGAGATTTACCTAGCTCTCTAGATCTTACTGAGGTAAACAATAAGGCGTCTAGCTCCTACTGGCAATCTGTCCCATGATGCATTGCATGATTTCCCAGCGGCTGTTTTTTACTATATATATATGGTAGTGCTGTTCATTGTATATATTTCATATGTATATATATATATATAGTGATAGCGCAAGAAGTACCGGATGTGCTGACTTAACAATTTGATTTTATATCTTAGATCTAAACATGTATGATTTTTTGTGTGAATCAGCATATTTAACTATCCCCACCCATAGAGGGGCGGGGAAGGGAGGGGGTTCAGGGTAAGGGATTGTCGATAGATTTCTTCCGTCTCTAAATGTAGCTACGTCGACACCGAAAACGAGTACAAAATTGACCCATTTTCTTTTATGCCACTTAAGTGTAAAAATACCACCTTCTTCTTTATTTAATTATAATAATTATAATCACATTTGTTGCCATTGCTTTTAACTTTTCTCGCAAATGACCACATAGTGTTGCCGCTGTCTCCTTCCTCAAATAAATATGTGTGTGTGTCCTGAGCTTACAGTATTCGTCACATGGCCCTTTTGCATATTTCATAACAGAAATGTATATTATGTGACATCTATGACTTTATTCTCTTTCTATGAACATGCTGATGAATCAAACATGTTGGTTTTCATTACTTGCTGATGTGCTAAACATGTTGGTTTTTGTTACTTGCTGATGAGCTAAATGTTGGTTTTCATTGCTTGCTGATGAGCTAAGCATGTTGGTTTGTATTATTTGACAGCAGATAATGTCAACTGTTCTTTGTGTTTCTTTCCCAGGAGCACACATGGGTACCGAGCGCACATTGAATGCCCTTACCTCCAAATATTATTGGGTTGGAATGTCAGCGACTGTCCGCAAGGTTCTTAAAAACTGTACTGTGTGCCTGGCAAATCGACCACATGTATCATTTATTCAGTCCTCTCCAACAGTGGGTCTAGAATCATCAAAGCAAGAAGAATCACAGGAAAATATGACACCAAATGTAACCATAACACTTATAGCGAAGGCGGAACCAGAGGCCGTAACTGATTTGCCGTACGTCATAAAAGAAGAGGTTGAAAATCCTCCGAATGCTGACCCAGATCTGGACTTTGACCCGAACTTTATATTAGCGGACGATGACAACTTTATCTCTGCTGCTAAAATACTGAGTGCTCAACGTTTTTGGGAAAAGGTACTTTAAGGGGAATTTTACAAAATAGTAAGGTGTTAATTCCTGAAAGGAAAGACGGCTTTCCTGATCCAAAAATGTTTGTAGGGATCAGAGGAGCAAGTTTATGATCATTTAGAAGATGAAATAAATTTCAGATTGTGGTAAACTTGGAGCATATATTATGTTGAAGATAAAAACAGTAACTGGTTTGAATGAGAAAATTATTTGCGAATTAGTGAATGATCATGCATTTTTCATATTATTCAAATTTATTGATCATCTGAATATGATATAATTTTTTCTTTTCAATTTTTCTCTCAGGTTGAAATTCTCATCCTTAGCATCCCTGAGCAAAGTAAGCGGAAGAAAACGTCTTATGTAATGGTGGCCATGGATTCCTACTCTAAATGGCCAGAAGCCACAAAGGTGGAATGCATCAATGAGAAAACAATCTCACAGTTTGCAGTTCAACTTATTGCAAGGTTGGACTTGAGTAGTTTCGTAGATACAGTAATGCAACTTTATTTTCTTTTTTCTTTTTCTTTTTTTTTACCGTCATTTTTGTTGCGGTAGACATTTGAATTGTCTGTTGACACTAATATTACAATACAAAAACTATGCAACAAGTGAGATTATTGTTTTTCTCTGAGCCATCAAAACAATGTCATGAAAAATGTGAGCAAAAATTTGTATCTTTTGACAACGTTTTATGTAGTAAGAGTACCAGAAAAATTTTCATTCTCTACAGATTTACACCTTTGACTTCATTTTTTTGCCAACTTCAAGGATTATTCCAGTTTCCAAGTCAAGTGAAAACACTTTCTTTTCTTTGAAGCTATTGCGACGCTTGATAATATGATATGTCTAAGTTTATATCAGCAATTTTAAATCAAATTCATGACAGACATGTTCTTGTTTACAAATGCTAGACTATGCACTTTATGGAGACAATCCGCATCCTGATCTGACCTGCTGGCAGAGAGATAGAAGAAGAAGTAAAATGCTATATTGTTTGTATATATAACCGAGGTGAATGAACACATTGCAATGTCATCCAGACATGAGATGAAAAAAGATACATGTGAATGATGGTCATTTTTGTTCCAGCTTCCCTGCTCCTTACTCTGTGACTCATCCTCTCAATTCAGACTTTCAACTGGCACATGATCATGGCATGCATTAGGCGACACTCAAAACGCCGACTGATCTTCCCTGTCTACTACAAACATTACACATAGAAACATAGTGGCATCATTGCGCAAATGTACAGCCATAGCTACATTGGAATGTTCACCATAACTTATGTGTTTGAATGACCTGCCGGCCTCTTCATTGCGACAAATTTGTCAGATTAGATTCAATTAAGTTCATTATTTGTCATGTGTGTTATCATTTTCCAGATATGGGGTCATGGAGCAGTTAGTATTGCTGGAAAATGAGACTCTTACAGACAGTTGTCCAATCACCAATGGAGTCTCGGAAAATTTGAACATGTTTGAGATTAATGTGTCTTCGGAAAACTACAATCCTTATGGTGAGAACTACCGTCTAATGTTGATACAGCCTTGCCTCATCCTAAACTAAATTTTGATTCTCAAACGTTGACATATATCTGATTTCATAGGGTTTTTTTATATGTGTGGCTTTTTTCTTTTCTTTTTCAAGTGTCCATAGTATTTAGAAAATTTCAATGGGATAAAAGACTTCAGCTTTTGGTGTTTATCTACGTTTGTCCGCTTACATGAATCGTGAATAAAATATCGATGGTGTCAGGCACAAACCGGCCAAGTCCGAAATTTACAATGTTAAGAAAAATAGCTATTCATCTTTACAGAAACTGCTGAGTGTTTCAATTTCTATTATGTCTCAAAACGGCCAAGTCCAAAAAGTTATAATAGATTAATTTCATGTCCAAAGATAATTAGATCTAGCCCATTGTAACAAACTTTCCATTCATCTCATGTGTACAAAATGTTTGGATTTAAAACCAATATTCAAGAGAATTATTCAATTTTTTCTCCTGTAAAACTAGTAAATTTCGACATGGCTGGTCTGTGGCCGACTCCATCAATATTTATAGTCAAAATCTATCTATTTTTAATGAGAGAGACTGACAAAAGCTTGTTGCTGTAGCTATCCCTCAATGATGGTCATCTTTGGTTTGTTCTCATAGTTAGAATAAAGAGGAGTCACAGGGATGTAAATCTTCAGATGTCCTCTGCTTTCAGATTATTTGAAGTTTTCTACTTATTTATAACATATTTTTCTCTTTTCTTTTCGTTTTCTTCCCTTTCACTAAAATACTTCTATGTTCGCTATTACGAATAAGTGAGATAGTTTAGCACAGCAGGATAAAATTCTAGACTCCAGGCCCATCACCAATTTTCATACTAATCATAAGTGGAAGCATGCTGCTTCATTTTCACTTTCACAGCGAATTACAATTTCCACACTGACTCGTGATGCCCTACTACTCATGTGAGAAGATTTCAGATTTAAAATGGGAACCTTCTAAATTTCTTTTCAGATTTTTTAGTCTGAAATCTACTGTGTATTTGTTGTGGAAACAGGCTTTGGGGGGGGGGGGGGGGGCTTTGGGACAATATATAGCCTATCAATGTTGAGATGCACTGAATTACCTCTTGCCTCTCTGTAGTTGTACAGTTCAGTTGTGAATGTGATCTGCAGTTGATGATTCTTCATCCAGGAAAATCGAAGCTCCGTCTTACATGTCCTATTGCGTTATTTGCGATTTATGTTATCCTATTTGTGGATTATTGTGATTGAATAGTTTAATTTAGAGCTAGATAAGATTAAGATCGATCTGCTTTTTTTTTATGACGGCTTGACAGCCCTAGGCCATGAGAGGTCGTAGCTTTGTCCTACAAGGAATTTTGGGTTAGTACATCAGCGTATAAATAGATCTAGATCTAGCTTCTTAACACTAACAGATTAAAATTATTTCTTGCCCAGCGTTCCAGATAAATTGAGATCTAGATCTACACTAAATTCTAGTCGGATAGAGACATCTTAAAAATAAGCGCCACATGGTTGATCTAGATCTAGATTCTTCTAGGTCTAGCTTCTAGACAGATAGGCTATTTTACGATAGATCTGGATTCAATAAAAAGTAGAAAGATCTAGATCTCAAATTGTTATCTAGAGGCTTAGAAACTACCAGAGTAGATTTAGAGATCTAGAATTTGTCCCATCCATTTTCTTCAATAACTTTAGTAGAGCTAGATCTAGAGTTAGATTTCTAGATCTTCTTCACCTGGTAGCCTAGTTAATAGAATCAGAATTGATTGGGAATTTTGCTACAGTATTAATGTTATAATAACAAGCAAACCTTCAAAACCACTAGCTCTAGATCTGGATATCTATGTTAAAGGAAAGCTAGCTCCAGAATCTAGACTAGATCTAGACAATTTAACAAATTGGAGATGACCTGTCAAAAGTTACGGGGTTTTTTTTATCAAGATTTACCAGTAGATAAGATTGATCTAACTTCTAAGAACAAATTCAGGTGGGAATGGCTGTCAACTAAAGATTGTAATGATGAATTCCTTTCTAGTTATATCAGGAAGATTGAGAAAGATGGCATTGCATGGTGCTGTTATTGTAAGCATGAGATTAAATACGGTACAGGAGGTGTTCGGTGTCTGAAAGTTTCACATTTCAGAGACTTTCAGATTTTTTTTTTCATTTGCCATTTACATCCCTGGAGTTAGAAGAAAGAGGAGTTAGAACTACAGAGGATTGTCCATGAGCCCTTGTGGAGCCATATGTGTGTCCTCACACGGAGATGTTTAAACATAAACATATAAGATTTGTAGATAAAGAGAACAGATTTGTTAAAAAAAGTATTATTTTCCTTGAAAATTTTTTTTTTCCTTTGGTTTCATAATAAGTCTGGACTTCTCTCCTGGTTCTTCGGCAAGTTAATTTACCTGTCGCTCTGCTTACTGTGTTTCCCTATCTTGGTCTTCTTTTACCTGAATTTCATTCAGCCTTTTTCAGTTAATCCTGATGTTTTCCGGGGCTTTTTTTTCCATCAGACAACTCTTGGATGTGCATCAGTAAAAACTTGCACTATTTTGTCTGGAAATATCCGGAGAGCTGGTGTCAGTGTCTAGACGTTTGCTTGATGCCTATACGGATGTCGGTGTCGTCTCGGGTAGACTACTCACCCGCATATCTGCTCATGAATCGGTACGTGTCAACTCCATAGATTGTCTGTGTGTCATACAGTGTGGCTATTTGGCAACAATTCTGGTAACATTTGGGGCACACTTTTGAACGGAAATGTTAAACCTCATAGTAGAGAGAGAGAGAAGAAGAATTAGTATCCATGTACAATCTGTTTTCATTTGGCAGGGTCAAATCACTATCTACCATGTAAAATGGGGCGATGTTAATTTGTTTTCATTTGGCAGGGTCAAATCACTATCTACCTTGTAAAATGGGGCGATGTTAATGTTTTCATTTGGCGGGGTCAAATCACTATCTACAATGTAAAATGGGGCGATGTTAATGTTTTCATTTGGCGGGGTCAAACCACTATCTACCGTGTAAAATGGGGCAATGTTAATGTTTTCATTTGGCGGGGTCAAATCACTATCTACCATGTAAAATGGGGCGATGTTAATGTTTTCATTTGGCGGGGTCAAATCACTATCTACCGTGTAAAATGGGGCGATGTTAATGTTTTCATTTGGCGGGGTCAAATCACTATCTACCATGTAAAATGGGGCGATGTTAATGTTTTCATTTGGCGGGGTCAAATCACTATCTACCGTGTAAAATGGGGCGATGTTAATGTTTTCATGTAAATACGTAAAATGTGATGAATGCTAGGTGCAAATTTGAGCTTTTCATAGCAAAACCAAGAGTATATTTGTGTGTGACCCCAAAAACAGGTAATTTAATTATCATATCATTCAATTTTTGAGAGCAGAATATGGGTTAAGGAATCTTTGTTGATCATTGATGTGCCTTGCAACATTTTACCGTATGAAAATAAGTTTTCCCTGTCCTCACATTTTTGTATTTAACAAGAAGTACCATGAAATTGTGTTTAGTAGCATGCATGGGCAATTGCACAGAAATGTAAATATCCGTAAGTCTATGTGTGCTAGATAGACGTCAGTGAGAGGCCTGAGAATGGATTTTGCCTTATTGAAATGTAAATTTGTCTTCTGTATTGATTTGTTGTTTGATTTTAATTATTTGAAATACTCTTGTCCATTCAATCTTGATGTAGCAAGTGTAGCATGTATTCAGAAGTTTAATGCACATCTATATAGGAATGTTCATTGTACGATTAATGCACATCTATATAGGAATGTTCACCATTCATTAATGCACATCTATATGGAATGTACCATGTACGATTAATGCACATCTATATAGGAATGTTCACCATGTACGATTAATGCACATCTATATAGGAATGTTCACCATGTACGATTAATGCACATCTATATAGGAATGTTCACCATGTACGATTAATGCACATCTATATAGGAATGTTCACCATGTACGATTAATGCACATCTATATAGGAATGTTCACCATGTACGATTAATGCACATCTATATAGGAATGTTCACCATGTACGATTAATGCACATCTATATAGGAATGTTCACCATGTACGATTAATGCACATCTATATAGGAATGTTCACCATGTACGATTAATGCACATCTATATAGGAATGTTCACCATGTACGATTAATGCACATCTATATAGGAATGTTCACCATGTACGATTAATGCACATCTATATAGGAATGTTCACCATGTACGATTAATGCACATCTATATAGGAATGTTCACCATGTACGATTAATGCACATCTATATAGGAATGTTCACCATGTACGATTAATGCACATCTATATAGGAATGTTCACCATGTACGATTAATGCATATCTATATTGGAATGTTCACCATGTACGATTAATGCATATCTGTATTTCACCATGGAATGTTCACCATGAATGTTCACCATGTATTATTGCACTGCACATCTATATAGGAATGTTCACCATGTACCCATACTTGAAAACCTCTGTGTGACATTTTGTTCATTCTTTGTGTAGAGACCCAAAATTTCCCAGCCGTCCTCCCCCTGAAAGAGACTCGCACAGAGAGAGATCATGCTGAACCAATTGCAGGTGCAGGTGGCAACTGACAAAATGATGAGTCGATTTACCAAGTGCTCCCTGCTCGACGTCAAACGGGTGATTGTCCGCCATAATGCGGAGTCTTCGTCTGTAACACCATCGCAAGATGAAGATGCTGAGAAAGCCACACCTGGTGTACGTCGGTCGGGTAGAAAATCAAAGAAATTTCATCGGTTGGCTGGTTTTAATGATGATTCTGGACCTGTACGTGATGAAGAAGAAGATGACGAGCGTACAAATGAGGAGACAGGCTTACTTTGTGATAAGAATTTAGGTATGAACTGTAACAGTTTTTGTCATGTTTTCCCAAATTGAGTTTTATACCATTAATTCTTTATTCTTATCCTCGCTTCAGCTCAGTTTGGTGTTTTTATGAATTTGATATTGAATTTAAAGGCTCACACTGTTTTTACTTTTCGTTCAGATAGCAAAGTGATCTTTATCTCATGGAAATTGTATTAACATCTCATATTTCGGTGGAATATTCATTAAATTTTGTCCATGATAAGTACATGTGAATTCAATTTTAGGATTTCTAGTCTTGTACAATATCAATACATTAACAGGTTTGCCAGGCAAAAAGATTTGAAATTCTTTGTAACTGGACCTTTGCATATAGGAAGGTTTAATGACACGTCTTAATGATCACTCTCACTATGGAAAAACTCTTTGAAAGATAATGGAAAAGAACTGCTACAAAGGGGATTACTCATTTTTATTATGTTCTCTAGGTTTTTTTTCCTGTAGACTCGTTGTCACATGGGATGTTTTTTCTATTTATTAAGGGGCGAGTAGTAACATTTCTTCAGCGTGTTCTTTTCACAGTATTTTCATTCTTTGTATGATTTCATTTCAATTTCCATTGTTTATGCTTTTGCATCATAAAAGAACTTGATTTTATCTTCCTCTCAAAATACCACCGAAATTTCGGCAACCGTAGTCCTAGAGGATGATTACGATTATTGCTTTGTCCAAAAATTAACATGTTTTTTTCTGTATTCATTTGCGACAGATGAGAGTCCAGTTGTTCCTCCCAAAAGAGAAAGTTGTTCCATGGCCACAACAAGTCTGCTACTGCTGAGAGTAATGCCTCTGCAAACCCAGTTACACGGAGAGGTCCGAAAGCAAGCAGTGCTAAAGAAAGCAAAGAAGAAGAATTGCGGGAAGGAAAGACATTTTAGAGAAGGTAGGGTAGATCCATGCTGTTTTGGTGCTTCTTGTCTTATAATTTAAAAAGAACGAAAATAGTCCATCTTTTCTAATTATTTTAGATTTCTGCTTTCATGTTAAGTGGTGTCGGTGGCCAAGTGGTTGGTTGCCGGACTGGAAATCATGGGATCCCGAGTTCGAATCCTAGCAAAGCCAGGCCCGACGTTGTGTTCTTTGAGAAATACACTTAACTTGCATTTTCCCCACTCTACCCAGGTGCAAACGGGTACAAGCACTAGCTAGGGATTAAAAAACATGCGTCATACTAGCCTCCTGGCCAGGAGGTGATTATTGTCACCTGTTCTGTTTCTCACTATTGAAACCTGAATAAGCTCCAGCTCTATTGGCCATAACGGCCTTGAAGGAACTTTACTTTACTTTCATGTTAAGGAATTTTTTTTTGCTTTTGAGTTTAGGTTTTTGCTTTTAGTATCTACATGTGTAACTGTCAAAATACTGTCATCCTATAGCATTGAAAAGTTTGTAACGTCCTTGGTTGCCATAGAAACGGCTGCCATCTTGGATTATTTTTTTTTGAATATTTGAAAATACCATATGTTGTGAATGTACTAAAACGGCATTTTTATTACAAAAACAATACTTTCTCAAAAAACTTTACAATATATTTTAAACATCTTTCTATTAACATTGACAAGAGGAACCTGTGTGCCAAATATAATACAAATTGTTCGGTAAATGAGGCGTAGGAGATAGAATTTTAGTGTGAAAAAACTACATTTCCAGAAAAATACAAGTAAAAAATATCACAGAAAATAACACAAAACAAACTCTTCAGACCGGTAAAGATGATTATAAATCTAGATTTAGATGTGCACTGTTGAGAAAAACATCAAAATGACCAGTTTTTTTTCCTGTATATCCTATGCTTGCACGCATGTTTACATACACACTGACCTGCAACGCCTCTTACATCACACAGCGATGGGCCGAAGCGGCGAGCGGTGTCAGCAGAACGTGACCCGGTGTTGCCACATTTGGCAATTAACCGCCAATGTACAGGTTTTTACTGCCATCTTTTCAGCCAGTGTTAGGGTCATTTACGTCCAACATTTTGACTGTTTTACCGACCCTCTACAAAATATTTCGTTAAAAAAAATGTATACGTCATATGGACATTTTTCTGCCATAAACTTATAGATAAATGATCGTTCTACCTGAATATGCCAAGAACAGAAAATCAACCTTTTGGTCCCAAACTCGCCAGTCTATGTGGCGCGCCCCACCCTCGCTCCCCCTTAAGGTAGAGCTGCTAATTTATGTAAAGCATTATGTGACTTTTAGTATGCAAGTATCTTCTATAACATATAATTGTAAGGGATCAATTGCACTGAAATTTTCATAGACCAAAAATCTCAAATGTACTGAAAGAAAGTGATCAAGGGTTTACAAAAGGTTTGAGATTTTCTCCCACATACAAAAATTTCACTTTAAAATTATAGAATGTTTGTCTTTGGTATGGCATAAATTTGGTATATAAATGTACAAAAGGATTCAAACATATCATCAATATTTTGATTTTCAGCTTTTCAGACCTTGCAATGTGATAGCACGAAAAGGATAGAATGGTTGTCGACATTTTTTTTAGCCGTCTGTGAAATACAGGATGATTTCTTATCAATGCACATTGTTTTGAGCCATCTGTGAAATACAGGATGATTTCTTATCAATGCACATTGTTTTGAGACGTCTGTGAAATACAGGATGATTTCTTATCAATGCACATTGTTTTCAGCCGTCTGTGCAATACAGGATGATTTCTTATCAATGCACATTGTTTTGAGTAGTCTGAAATACAGGATGATTTCTTATCAATGCACATTGTTTTGAGACGTCTGTGAAATACAGGATGATTTCTTATCAATGCACATTGTTTTGAGACATCTGTGAAATACAGGATGATTTCTTATCAATGCACATTGTTTTGAGACGTCTGTGAAATACAGGATGATTTCTTATCAATGCACATTGTTTGAGATCGTCTGTGAAATACAGGATGATTTCTTATCAATGCACATTATTTTGGGCCATCTGTGAAATACAGGATGATTTCTTATCAATGCACATTATTTTGGGCCGTCTGTGAAATACAGGATGATTTCTTATCAATGCACATTATTTTGGGCCATCTGTGAAATACAGGATGATTTCTTATCAATGCACATTGTTTTGAGACGTCTGTGAAATACAGGATGATTTCTTATCAATGCACATTATTTTGGGCCGTCTGTGAAATACAGGATGATTTCTTATCAATACACATTGTATTGAACTTTTCTATGTCTTCCATACAGATGAGTATAGACATGTTCTATCTCATACTCAAAATATTCATGAGCGAGACACGTTTCCGCCAAACAGCTCACAGTCGTTTAAGCAGGCAGTTAAAGTTAGCTGTGAAGGTTACACCCTGATGGATGATGCACTTGTCTTTGATCACAGACGAGTGCAGAAAACTGTGGTCATGACTCTGAAAGAACGGGGTGGATATAATGAATGAAATTCACACCTCAAAAGGTAATACAATTAGTATTTAAATCTTTTAGCTGTAAGACAATTAGTACTAGACTCAAGCTTTTTTATACGTCTGTTTTTGTGTGCGTGCTTGGTTGGTGTGTTTTGAATTTTTGTTGTTTGGTTTTAAAGGAATGTTTTTCTCTTGTTTTGTTTGTTTATTGTTGTTGAGAGGGGGGGATGTAGGGTTGTTTGTGATGTAGATGGGGTACTAGATATTGGAACAGCATTGAATTTTATATTCTCACTCGAGCAATGAAGAAAAGTCATTTACCTATAAAAACTTTGTTTTTAACCATTGAATTATGATTGATGTATTTTTATAAAATGAAGCACATTAATCTGCTCTTCTAAAAACTCAGAGGACCACCTGGCCAAGAAGAGGATGCTGGATGAATTGGAGGACTCCTTTTCTTTTGGAAAGACATGACATCTGATGTTGATGCTTTTGTGAAAGCCTGTCCGTGGTGCAAGCATGGAGCTGTTAGGAGAAAGTCGACCAAAGCCAAAAGATTGGCGGAAAGATTGGGATGACGACGACGAAAATGAAGAGCAGTCAGACGATGAGGTAAACAAATTTGTTTTGTTTCAAATTTGTTTGTGGTGTAAATAAGGTGCGCCTGCTCTTGTGCGGGGCCATGGCCAGTGACTCCATCTTGATCTTTGTGGTAGAACAAAGTTCAACTCCTGTCGCTGAGTTTTGACGTGTCTTTGGTTCCAAAACATTGTCACACAGAAAAGTTGTTTTCAGATCAGTCAAATTTGATTTTTTTTAAAACAAGAATGCCCGTAGACAATGATGATAATGATTACTCTTTTACCACATTCTTTTTTTCAACGATGAAGTACTCAATAGTTACCAGGTGCAGGGTGATATCAAGTACTGCTACCTGAGTTATAAGGGATCAAAGTGAGTGGCATTCAGCTTTATTGTTTTATATAGAAGTGTTCATCTGATGCACTAGGAGAAAAGATTTTAGATTCAATAGCTACAGCAACAGAAGGGAATAGCCAATTTCAAAAATCGGTGTTGGCTTTGATTTTTTCTTTACCAGGAAAGTATCATGAGTTCCAACTGTGAAGATTTCAGTCCATTACATGGCATAGACTAAGAGTATTTCACAAGTTGTGTTTGGGATACAATGACTTCAATTATTTCTACACCTTTAAGAAACTGCTTTCGATTTTCTCACCTGGTTGCTGTGAATCATAGTTTCTGTCACTTGTTCTCCGTCATCAACTTCATTTCTTAACTCTATACTGCAACTTTTCCGCTGAACGTTTTCATTGACACCCAATGATGTTTGTTCCCATGTCCAACTGACAGCCAATGATGTTTCTTCCCATGTCAAACTGACAGCCGTTGATGTTTGATGTCAAACTGACAGCCAATGATTTTTCAAACTGACAGCCGTTGATGTTTGATGTCAAACTGACAACCAAAAAATTTTGTTCCCATGTCAAACTGACAGCCAATGATGTTTGTTCCCATGTCAAACTGACAGCCAATAATTTTTGTTCCCATGTCAAACTGACAGCCAATGATTTTGTTCCCATGTCAAACTGACAGCCAATAATTTTGTTCCATGTCAAACTGACAGCCAATGATTTTTGTTCCCATGTCAAACTGACAGCCAATAATTTTGTTCCCATGTCAAACTGACAGCCAATAATTTTTGTTCCCATGTCAAACTGACAGCCAATGATGTTTGTTCCCATGTCAAACTGACAGCCAATGATGTTTGTTCCCATGTCAAACTGACAGCCAATGATGTTTGTTCCCATGTCAAACTGACAGCCAATGATGTTTGTTCCCATGTCAAACTGACAGCCAATGATTTTTGTTCCCATGTCAAACTGACAGCCAATGATTTTTGTTCCGTGTCAGATTGACAGCCAATGATTTTTGTTCCTGTGTCAGATTGACAGCCAATGATGTTTGTTCCCATGTCAAACTGACAGCCAATGATGTTTGTTCCCATGTTAGACTGACAGCCAATGATTTTGTTCCCATGTCAGACTGACAGCCACAGACTGACAGCCAATGATGTTTGTTCCCATGTCAGACTGACAGCAAAGGGTGTTTGTTCGCATGTCAGACTGACAACCAATGATTTTTGTTCCCATGTCAAAGTGATAGCCAATGATGTTTCTTCCCATGTCAAAGTGATAGCCAATGATGTTTGTTCTAATCAGATAAGCGAAGGGGAGATGTGGGCAAAGGCTTCATATCGAGATCTCATGAGCTACCTCAAGAATGGCACGTTTCCAAAGCCCCTGTCTCGAGCTGAGCTGGTCGTCTTCAAGAAAAAAGCCAAGAGCTTCAAGCTGGTCAAGGGATATCTCTACTACTGTCCAGTCTCCGGTGCTAAAGCTGTATCCAGAAAAGTTTTGTTGTCAGATGAACAGCGGCAGTCGGCACTTCATACAAAGCTCACGGAGGTAACGATTTGACACAATCTGAGATTTATTTCTCATTATGTGAGTGTTTTATCGAGATGTATGACTTAAAATCGTTCTCTTTGAGGATTCGTTTTTTGCCTGCTTTATTTAGAAACTTCTTTGGGTTTCCTTAATTTATAAATATCTCCCTCTGTCTATGTGTTTCTCGACTCTCTCTCTCTCTCTCTCTCTCTCTCTCTCTCTCTCTCTCTCTCTCTCTCTCTCTCTCTCTCTCTCTCTCTCTCTCTCCCCCCTCTCTCTCTCTCTCTCTCCCCCTCCCCCTCTCTCTCTCTCTCTCTCTCTCTCCCCCTCCCCCTCTCTCTCTCTCTCTTTCTCCCCTCTCTCTCTCTCTCTCTCTCTCTCTCTCTCTCTCTCTCTCTCTCTCTCTCTCTCTCTTTGATGTGCAATCTTTTCTCTCTGAAAATTAACAACAGTCCTCACAAACTTCACAAACCAGAGCTTTGTCATTTGAATCATGACATTGAAATGCAAAGTGTTTACTGGCTACATTGTTCCTCACAAGACCTGTTCAACTGGATCTAATTCAATTTGATGACAAAAAATCCCTTAAGTATCAATCTTTTGCTCTCTCATGATCAACAAAATGTTCTAACAACAAAATGTTCTAATAGATCAACAAAATGTTCTAATAGATCAACAAAATGTTCTAGATCAAAATGTTCTTCAACAAAATGTTCATTTGAATCATGATCAACAAAATGTTCTAAAGTGTTCTAATTTTCATCTGGTATTTTACAACCAAGTACATTGTTCCTCAAGTGTTTTGGGCAAGACCTGTTCAATGTGCTGTTGCACATCCACTTGAAAAGCTTCAATTTATGTGGATGAACAAAATTGCTTCCCTTATGTCACAAAATATTGTTGCTCCAATCATAGATCAACAAATGTTCTAATAGTCAACAAAATGTTCTAATAGATCAAGAACAAAATGTTCTAATAGATCAACAAAATGTTCTAATTGTATCTTCAACAAATATGTTCTAATTGATCTTCAACAAAATGTTCTAAGATCAACAAAATGTGTCTAATAGAACAAAATTGTTTGTCAATAGAACATGTTCTAATTTTCATCTGGTATTTTACAACCAAGTATGTGTCTTCAAACCCCACTGTACGTTCCCATATTTTGTGGGCAAGTGTTTGGGCAAATAGAACATTTAATTCAATGTACTAATTTTTTGGCCGTTATCTTCATAGAACTATAATATTGCTTTTGTGTCACATTTTGTATGTTGTCTTCATAGAACTATAATATTGCTTTTGTGTCACATTGTATGTTGTCTTCATAGATAGACTATAATATTGCTTTTGTGTCACATTGTATGTGTCTTCATAGAACTATAATACTATATTATCTGCTTTTGTGTCACATTGTATGTGTCTTCATAGAACTATAATACTGCTTTTGTGTCACATTGTACGTTGTCTTCATAGAACTATAATACTGCTTTTGTGTCGTCACACTTTGTAGTCATTCATTTAAAGAAAGACGCAGCTGATGGTATGCTCCTCTGCTGCACAGTGAAACTATACTTTGAACTTTGGATTTGATTTGATTTACCCACATCCGACTAAGGTGATCTCGAGGTTTTGATGGGTTTAAAATTTTGCCCGGACTGCCTGAAAACAGCCAAGGGATCTTTAAGGTGTTGTGATCTGCACATGGGACCCCCTTTTATCGTCCGCATCAATGGGGTTAGGTGTTGGTCCACCTACCTGGACCAGGGCAATAGATTTGCTTGAAGAACTTGAGAAAAATTTCCAATCGTTGGTGGAGCTTGAACCCACTACCTTTTTGTTGAGAGGCTGACACCTTGCCTCTGGACTACCCTTTTTTGTACAGTCACTACTTTTGCTGGTTTGTATAGATCCAAGTGAACATTAAGATGATAACTACTTCTAATCTTTCCTATTGTTTTGCTCTCTCTTTAATATTTTTCTTTCACAATCCTGTGTTTTTTTAATTCACTCTGCGATCACCACATATGGTGGACAGGGTAAATTTTAACTGCCTTTCCTTTGCATTAAGCAAGCGGTCAGTAGTTGCTTGATTCACTCTGAGATCTCATGAGATGGATGAGGTAAATCGTTAATCAATATTGAAATCTTTGCTTTTACTATTGCTGTCTAGGCAATCATCTCCTGAAACCTTCCATGATCACCGAGCTGAGAAAAGTGTTTTCTGGCATGGCATGGGCGTGACGTGGAGCGTTTCTCAGTCTTGCTGTCTGCCAGGTGTGTCGGAGAAAGACAAGAATGCCTCAGATGAAGGTGTGTCAGAGAAAGTCAAACAGTTTCAGGATTATTTCCGAGGAAAGGTATGTAATAGTTATTCGTCCCAGTACAGTAAAAAGAAGTCTCAGTTGGGGGGGTTTTTGGCACTTTGTGTGGAAATTTTAGACCTGTTTAATGGAAGCTTAAAACAACATTCTCTCGCCATTCGTCAATGTTGCTGTGCAGGTGATTATTGCAATACAAACAAAGCCCTCGAAATGATTATGGAAGACGGTTTGTGAGATTTTGACTGTACAATTACTTTCTTTCGTTTATTAAGCTAAGATACGATTATGAAGCATTTCATTAGTGCTTACATACAAGATTGTTTCTGTAAGCTCTACATTTTTTGACTGGTCATGGGAAATCTTTGAAAACCCTGTCCCATTTTTATGACTGGTCATGGA
Source organism: Doris montereyensis (assembly GCA_037039925.1). Taxonomy (NCBI): domain Eukaryota; kingdom Metazoa; phylum Mollusca; class Gastropoda; order Nudibranchia; family Dorididae; genus Doris; species Doris montereyensis. The sequence goes on along the minus strand of JAXRKP010001958.1, from coordinate 57,264 downwards.
AATGCTTTGGCAAAACCTGTCCCATCAAACGCGCAGTTCAGGAAATGTTTCCATGGCTAGGTTAGGTCCCAGTTTTCCTGACTTCCAAGACAAAGAAAATAAAATATTTACACAGGTGTATCTGATGATGGATTTTGAAATCAAGCGAATATTGAAAAATTATGGTATGAACAAATGATCATTTGAACCTATCACTTCCTGTATAAAGGTCATAAAGGCAGCCTTAGAATTTCGAATTGAATCACTGAGAACTCAATACAATTGACTTCATTAAATTTTTCTCCATCATTTTTTTTTCTCTCATGCCTGATGTGAACGAATTTTAGTCTATTGGAGATGAGTCTGGACTTAGACCTACATCCATTTCATCATCATTACAAAGCAATCTGTCTGGCATTTTAGATTTACATGCATTTTAAGTTTACATGCATTATAGGTTTACATGCATTATAGGTTTACATGCATTATAGGTTTACATACATTATAGGTTTACATACATTATAGGTTTACATGCATTATTTACATGCATTTAGGTTTACATACATTATAGATTTACATACATTATAGATTTACATACATTATAGATTTACATGCATTATAGGTTTGCATACATTATAGGTTTACATACATTATAGGTTTACATGCATTATAGATTTACATGCATTTTAGGTTTATAAAAAAACAGGTTAAATGTATTACAAGAAGATGAACCTGACTCAATAACATCCAAAAACTGGCTATTCTGGGAACCTCCGAAAATTGAATGTTCTGGAAACCTCCAAGCATTGAACGTTCTTGAAACCAGACTCTTGACGTGTGTTTTTGTCAGTACAGTGTACTTATGGGGGAACATATCAGGGTTATCATTTATACTTGGATATGGCTTAAATGTCAAGCAGTATAGAATTCTATGGAGCAAGCACTAAGCATAGGCAGTCACTCCAAATGGGAAAGATATGCGTGTCTTCAGTGAAAAATAGATTTATAATGAATTGAACTTTGAGTGCATTGAGTTTTGCTATGGCATAAGATTTCCATGCTTTCATGTGTTTCAGTGTGAGAAACAAATGTGTATTTCATATTATATTCAGTCACTGATATCTGTTTACAGGAATTACCTTGTGTTCAGCCAGATGCAGTAGACTCATTGTTTCCACAAGCAGGTACTGTAAAATTTCAGTCTTCGTATTACTTTTAGAATATCATTTGTCACTGTTCATTTCAGGGAGGAAAAATACAGAGCATGACTCATTGCGTTGCTACTTCAATAAATGAGATATGTATAAGTGGAAGTCAGGAGGCAGGAATAAAGTTTGTTCCTTCAATTTGAATAATCTGCTATGCTGTATTTCTTCCATATTGTAAATTATCTTGTATCCTTGAATCCCATTCTGTGTTTGTTTGTCAGAGGACTGTGCTCACTGAAATGAAGAACGCCTGGTCATTATTTGCATAATAATATGACTATCAGTTTGTAAATCTATTTCAGATACGGAAGAGTCGGATAGAGCTGACACGTCACAAGTCCTGTCGCCGGGCAGCTCCACATCATGCAGAAGCAGAAGATGCATCATGTGCAGATAATGCAAGAGTGTTATCCTGGACGAGACAGGCAGGCCTTCTTCTGTCTCAAGGCCAGCCAGCAGGACCTGAAACTCAGCACTCACACCAGAAAAAAACTCCCCACCAAGAGCACCAACAAGAAAGTAGAAAATGAGCACCAAAAGAAAATGAGCACCAGAAAGAGAGAGAAAGAAGAGGAAAATGACAGTCATTCAGCTGTGAAAGCGAAGACGACCAGCTTGTCACAGTCATCTGAAAACGGTCAGTTTTTCAACCTCCTCACTTTAGAAGTGAATGTTTACCGCTCTCTTCTTTGAACGAAGAAACAATTACATTGTGATTTATACAATGTTACAGGAATGAAAAAAGGATTTTAGCTGGCTATGTAATCAGAGCCCAGTAGCTTGGTTGGTAGAGCGTCTGACTGCCAGCCAGATGACCTGGGTTCAATTCCCAGTCCCGGCAATGATTTGTTCTGGCCCTCCTGTCAAGCCAGCTGCAAGTGGGTAGCTAGGTTTATTCAGACTGTGCAAGGGTACAGGCTGCATGGAAAGCAATGGCAAACTACCACACTATGCTGTATGCCTAGAATTATCAAGACTCTACTCTGATTTACCCTGCCTTAAAAACATTTCTTTAATTTATCATCAGTACCTGAAATGTTTCAGTGAGTTAAAATTGTGTGCAGCCTCAGAAGGAGAAAAGACTCTCTTTTTACATGGAATTCGGAGAAATTATAGGGATGTTTGTATTTGATAACATACAGTATAATGAATGGGTTTGTGTCTAAAATAGTCTAGTGGTTAGTGGAGTCAATGTATGATCACCTGTCCCAGGTCAGACTACAGAAAACAGGATGCGCTCTGGCTGATGGACCAAAATGGCCTTGAAGTCATTTTACTTGCTTTAGTGTAAGGACATAAAGTTTGTAAGTTGTTGTAGACTGTTTGTCATACAGAGAAAAGGGAATATTTTTTGTTGTGTTGTCTGCTAACTATTGATAGAGGAAGGAAAGTATGCACAATTTTCATAAAGTTGTGTTGTCTGCTAACTATTGATAGAGGAAGGAAAGTATGCACAATTTTCATAAAGTGTTGTCTGCTAAGTATTAATAGAGGAAGGAAAGTGTAGACAAATTTCATAAAGTTGTGTTGTCTGCTAAGTATTGATAGAGGAAGGAAAGTATGCACAATTTTCATAAAGTGTTGTCTGCTAAGTATTAATAGAGGAAGGAAAATGTAGCACAATTTTCATAAAGTTGTGTTGTCTGCTAAGTATTGATAGAGGAAGGAAAGTATGCACAATTTTCATAAAGTTGTGTTATCTGCTAAGTATTAATAGAGGAAGGAAAGTATAGACAAATTTCATAAAGTTGTGTTGTCTGCTAAGCATTGATAGGGGAAGGAAAGTATAGACAAATTTCATAAAGTTGTGTTGTCTGCTAAGTGTTGATAGAGGAAGGAAAGTATGCACAATTTTCATGAGCAGAAAATTCTTTGAAAGTATTATGAGTGTCTTGGTTTGTTTCGTTTTTCAATTTTTTCCCCTGCACGTCTATCATCAAACAGAGAAACAGAATCCTAGTGAAACAACACCCACCACAGAAAACGTTAACGATGTTAATGACCAACGCGATGATGAGGGAGATAATCAGAGGCGTGAGACTCAGGAGGTAGAAGAAGAATTGAATGATGACAGAGACGAGATTGGAAGCCACCTGTGAAATTAGAAGTCCCTGTACGAGAGAAAACTTACCCACTGGGCACATGAAGGTGAGATCAGGATAAAGTGTATTAACTGTTGTTTAACTGTTTGCCCTTGTGACAAACTCTCAAATTGAGATTCAACATAAAATGGTACCGTTTAAGCTTTGTCCAAGTCTGTTTTGGTTTCATAATCAACTAGTGGACACTAGGTCATTCATTTAAGAAAATGAAATGGCTAAAGACATATTTGTAAAGTAGTTAGAAGTTGAAAATGAAATGGCTAAAGACATATTTGTAAGTAGTTAAAAGTTGAAAATGAAATGACTAAAGACATATTTGTAAGTAGTTAGAAGTGGAAAGTAAAATAACTAAAGACATATTTGTAAGTAGTTAAAAGTTGAAAGTGAAATGACTAAAGACATATTTGTAAATAGTTAGAAAGTTGAAAGTGAAATGACTAAAGACATATTTGTCAATAGTGAAAAGTTGAAAGTGAAATGACTAAAGACATATTTGTAAGTAGTTAAAAGTTGAAAGTAAAATAACTAAAGACATATTTGTAAGTAGTTAAAAAGTTGAAAGTGAAATGACTAAAGACATATTTGTAAGTAGTTAAAAGTTGAAAATGAAATGACTAAAGACATATTTGTAAGTAGTTAAAGTTGAAAGTGAAATGACTAAAGACATATTTGTAAATAGTTAAAAGTTGAAAGTGAAATGACTAAAGACATATTTGTAAATAGTTAAAAAATGTTGAAAGTGAAATGACTAAAGACATATTTGTAAGTAGTTAAAAGTTGAAAGTGAAATGACTAAAGACATATTTGTAAGTAGTTAAAAGTTGAAAGTGAAAATGACTAAAGACATATTTGTAAGTAGTTAAAAGTTGAAAGTGAAATGACTAAAGACATATTTGTAAGTAGTTAAAAGTTGAAAGTGAAATGACTAAAGACATATTTGTAAATAGTTAAAAGTTGAAAGTGAAATGACTAAGGACATATTTGTAAGTAGTTAAAAGTTGAAAGTGAAATGACTAAAGACATATTTGTAAGTAGTTAAAAGTTGAAATGAAATAACTAAAGACATATTTGAAAATAAGTTAAAAGTTGAAAGTCAATGCAGGCTCAGTTAAAGTCTGACAGTGGATTATTTCATGACTAAAGTACACACCTGTAAATCTGTAAGTTGAAAGTGAAATGACTAAATAAGATTAGCATATTTGTCTCAGCAGATTGGCAGTGCGTGTCTCAAAAAGTTGAAATGAATTAGCATGAGTGACCAATAAGCAGATTAGCATATGTCTCACCAATAAGCAATTAGTAGTGCGTGTCTCCCAATAAGCAAATTGTGTCTCAAATAAGCAGATTAGTATTAAAGATTAGCATGAGTATGTCTCACCAATAAGTAGATTAAAAGTGCGTGTCTCACCAAGTGAGTAAATGAGATTAGCATGATTTGTCTCAAATAATTAAAGTCGTGTCTCACCAATAAGCAGATTAGCATGATTACCAATAAGCAGATTAGCATTTGTCCAATAAGCAGATTAGTTAAAGATTAGCATGAGTCGTGTCTCACCAATAAGCAGATTAGCATTTGTCTCACAAAAGCAGATTAGCATGTTGACCAATAAGTTAAATGTCTCACCAATAAGCAGATTAGCATGAGTCGCGTGTCTCACAATAAGCAGATTAGCATGAGTGTCTCTAAATAAGCAGATTAGCAAATGTCTCACCAATAAGCAGATTATTAATTAAGCAGTTAAAGTGTGTGTCTCATAATAAGCAGATTAGTATGAGTGCGTGTCTCACCAATAAGCAGATTAGTATGAGTGTGTGTCTCACCAATAAGCAGATTAGTATGAGTGCGTGTCTCACCAATAAGCAGATTAGCATGAGTGCGTGTCTCACCAATAAGCAGATTAGCATGAGTGCGTGTCTCACCAATAAGCAGATTAGAATGAGTGCGTGTCTCACCAATAAGCAGATTAGCATGAGTCGTGTCTCACCAAACCCCTCATTGTGATGAGTGCCAAGGAAGTGAAAGGCGTTGCCCATCTCCCTTTCTCTCTCTTCATTTGCCTTACACATCAGAGTGGAAAACACACCCCTCACTAACGCTGACACCTCTCTAGGCTTAACACACACCACTCTATTAGATATCTTCACACACACTTCTCGTTTACTCCATACAGGCTCTTTTTTTCTTGACTCGTTTATTTCTTTGTCGTTGCCAAGATGTTTGGTGTAAAGGATTGATGTGTGGTTGCAAAGTGCGAAATAAGCTACAAATAATTTGGCTAGGGTTTGAATTGTTACTGGCGTTTCTTTTAGTTTCCACCATGGTACTAGATCTCGAAATCTTGATTTATATTTCACCTATCTTGCATTTTGCTGTTTCAACTGAATTCACCCTGAGATAACACACAATGTGGAAAGGGTAAATTTCATTGTAGCAAAAATACTAAACTGACATAAATGGACCAGAATGGATGGAGCTTGATGTCTTTAATAGATATATAAGCCAGAACCTTAGTTGTATCATTACTGATTGCGATCAAGTCATTATCGTATATTGTTAATTGACTTATTACACACTTTTCAATACTTAGTCTGGTCTAGAGACATTTAATTTAGCTTTTCATTTATTCATAGCAATGCCTTTTATTATGGCTGTTGATGTCCATGTCAGCACCATATGGCAATGGGCTTCAAGATTGAGTACAATTGTTGGCAATTATTATGATTGAAACAATCTATCAATGTTTTACCTAAGACTGCCAAGTCAATCATGAGCTAATCGTTTTGTCTATCTATCTACCTATCTATCTTTCGATCCAGATATCTTTTATCTCTCTATCTATTTTCCTTTCTTTCTATCTATCTTTCTGTCTGTCTCTTAGTTATCTGTGTCTCTGTTTCTTTTGCCGTGACCCTGTCAAAGTTTTATTCATTTGTTATCTTTTCTGTACATCATGGCAGTCCAAAGTGCCAAAAATCCCAAAGAGACGAGGACAGAAAATCAGATTGCAACGTCAAGTCAGAGGAGAAAATAATTTCAAAGGTGAGCATACATGTCATTTTGGAGCTCCATTGACTATGATAGCTTTTCAATCCACCCAACCCTAGATCTAGAATTCCATCTCATTGACTATGATAGCTTTTCAATCCACCCAACCCTAGATCTAGAATTCCATCTCATTGACTATGATAGCTTTTCAATCCACCCAACCCTAGATCTAGAATTCCATCTCATTGACTATGACAAAAGATCTAATTCCATCTCATTGAATGATAGCTTTTCAATCCACTCAACCTAAATCTAGAATTCCATCTCATTGACTATAATAGCTTTTCAATCCACCCAACCCTAGATCTAGAATTCCATCTCATTGACTATAATAGCTTTTCAATCCACCCAACCCTAGATCTAGAATTCCATCTCATTGACTATGATTTTTCAATCCACCCAACCCTAGATCTAGAATTCCATCTCATTGACTATGATAGTGTAGCGACATATTACATCCTTGTTGACTTTTAGAACCTAGGACTGACTAGGAGGAGTGACTTATTGGATGCTAAATTGGTGACCCCGATTCTGAACTCGTCCAGTTTAAAAATCTAGATCTAGATCTACCCTTGGCCCCACAAATCTACCTCTCTCTACTCTCTAACTTTGTTTATAATCTAGATTTTAGTACTGCTACAAGATCTAGTCTAAAACACGTTACAGTCAGTTAGGATCAGATCTAGATTTAGAGTTATTTTGCAACATTCAACATGTCTCAACCCCAGACCCAATCGACCGAGTCGCTACTTGCTGCCCTAGCTAGCCAACTGCATTCCCTACAACCAAGCAGCCAGGTCAATGCAGTATCTGTCAAGCTGCCTGAATTTTGGATCTCACTCCCCAGAGATCTGGTTTGCTAGAGTAGAAGCCCAGTTCGGCACAAAGAACATCACACAAGACCAGACAAAATATGACTATGTTGTCAGTGCACTGGATTTCAAAACTGCTGAAGAGGTGCATGATGTACTGATAAGCCCCCAGAATCTGAGAAATACAAAAGTCTCAAAAGAGCTCTGATCAAAGCATTTGGCAAATCTCAAGCTCAACGAGACAGTGAGCTGTTAAACCTAAACGGTCTAGGCGTATAGGAAGCCCACTGCCCTGTTAAAGATCAACGCATTAAACGATGATCCTCAAACCCTCAAAAGAGCATTGTTTCCTCTCCAAACCTGCCGATGTCCGCACCATCATTGCAGGTCAGGACTTCGATGATTTGGAAAAACTGGTAGAGGCTGCCGATCGGTTTGGGAAGCGCGTTCTGGTAAACATCCAGCAGATTGCACATGCTCCGACCAACCGTCTCCTGCAGGGTGGAGTCATTAGGTTCAGGTCCCATAACCAAACTCTAAGTGGGAACAAACACAGCATCTCCACCAGCCCCAGTTTGTTTCTACCATACCAAATTCGGCCCACATGCACGCAATTGTCAACCTGGATGGTTTGCATCACTTCTCCAGAAGTCGGGAAACACAAGGCCAGTCGCTAGGCGTGGCAGCAGCTGGCTCTCCTCAGGGAAACAACACGCTTTCAGTCGACCGCAAATCTGGTGTTTCATACCTCGTCGATACAGGAGCGGAGGTGTCTCTTTTACCCTGCTTCTCCCCAAGATCGTCAAACACGGCACCCTTCAATACAACTCAGCAGCCAATGGAATCCAGGGGGAACTGTATCAATTAATGTTAAGCCCTAAGAGACGATACACACATCAGTTTCACCTCGCTGACGTCACTCAGCCTATACCTCAGATTTTTTTATATCTAACGGACTAGCAATTGACCTCCGCGTTGTGTCACTTGACAACATGTCTATCCTCCTTGAAAAGTCTGAACATTCCCTTACACTCTCAGGTTTAAGTCTCAGCCTCCAATATTTAAACCTGCTGCAGCAGTTTCCTGAGATCCTTAGTCCACATTTTGACAACTCTACCAACAAACACGGCGTCGAACACCACATCGTCTCTAATGGCCCACCAACACATGCAAGAGCTCGCGTCTAGACCAAGAAAACCTGCTGCTAAAGCAGAGTTTTTAAAGATGGAAGAATTAGGCATTGTCCGCCGTTCAAAATCCCCATGGTCTTCACCTCTCCATGTTGTCCCTAAGCCTGATGGAAAATGGCGACCTTGTGGTGACTACAGGTGTCTGAATGCATCAACCGAAGACGACCGCTATCCTCTACACATATTCAAGATTTCACAACCATCTTGCTGGCTGTTCAATCTTTTCAAAAATTGTTTGATTAAAGGCTATCATCAGATCCCCATGGCCTCATCGTCTATAGCAAAGACAGCAATAATTACACCTTTCGGACTCTGGGAGTTTCCGAATGCCTTTCGGATTGAAAATGCTGCTCTTTCCAGCGCCTCATGGATGGAATACTGCGCGACAGACCTTTGCTTTCGTATATCTCGACGACATTCTGTTGCAAGTCATTCTCCACAGGAACATTAAGCACCTTCAGAGAACTTTTCACACTCCCTATCTTCCAATGGCCTGGTCATAAACAAAACCAAATGTGTTTTTGCTGCCAACGAAATCGATTTCTTGGGACATCACGTCAGTGCTAAAGGAATCACTCCTCTTCCTGACAGGATTGCTGCCCTTTCGTGACAGCGAACCACCCCGCAACCGCACGAGCCTACAACGCTTCCTATGGTTAATTTACTTTTCCTTCCTGGAATTGCTGCTAAGCCCACTTTATGCTCATGGCAAAGGACAAAAGATTGGGTCCAGCGTTTGTCAAGAAGCTTTCACAAAACCAAAACCCTGCTCAGTGATACTCTTACATCATCCTCAACAATAGTCTCACCGTGGATTCGAACAAGATTCCTGGGCACCTTGCCTTTTTTCTCCGAGCTTTCTGACGCAGAAAAGAAGGCATGATTCGACCGTGAACTGTTATCTTACAGTGCAATCAAACATTTTAGTTTTTGAATTACCTAAGACCACAAACCTTGACGACTGCTTTGAAGCCAATCATGACCGTTCTCCGCGCCAATAGACATTTGTTTTCATCTATCTATCTACCTATCTATCTTTCGAGATAAACACAATAGATATCTGGTTCTCCACGCGATCGGCAGGGACAATCATTGGGATGAAAACATCAACTTTGACCACCTCGCCCGTGACCAAGTAACAGCAGACGAAATCTCATACCGTATGGCCATCAAAGACATTGATATCTGTCTGTCAACGCTTCTGTGCGACACATCCATCTGTACTTCCCACCTCTTGGACCCGCATCGTGTTCAACAAGATTCATGGTCTTTCACACTCCGTGTTAGACCCCCAAAAGCAATGCCGTTTGGCATGGCATGCAACGTTTCAGATTGTCAGGCCTCTTTCAAATCACAGAAGCCTTCCCCGTCTGATAGTTTTGCTGCCTCCAAGATTTAGTTGGGCCCTTTGAAATACCCTATTCATGTGGCCCGAATCCCTCTCCCCGATGCCCTTTAACCTGTTCATCTTCTTCACCATTGGATTTCAAGATAAGTACACAGACATAATACATGTCAATTCACCCCGACCCTATGGACTGAACTCAACAAACTGCTTGGCATCCAAAAGCAAAACAACCACCGCTTTCCATCCACAAGCAATAGCAACTCAAAAACAACCACTCAATTGGTTTGAAGAACTTCCCATGGTTCTATAGGCCTTCGTTCTTCTTGGAAGTGGATCCTGACTGCTCACCTGCCGAACTTGTGTATGGTTCGACACTCCGCATACCTGGTGATTCCTGCAACCATGTGACACCCGTAATGAACCAGATATACCATTTTAGGCAACTCCAACAAATCATGCGTTCAATTCATGCCCCTGCGCCGAAGTTCCATGGAAAACAACCCTCTCACGTATCTCAACTTTAGCTAGCCGACTATGTTTTTCGGAAAGACTCACACAAGAACCAACGACCATATGACGGTCCATTTCGTGTTGTTGAGAAGGATGATAAATACTTCACCCTCGAGATGAAAGGCGCTGACATATGACCGCCTAGCGGCTTCGTCCTCAGTTAACCACTTGCCAACGTTTTGACCGCCCTGATCAATTCTCAACTCCAAAGCCTGCGACTGTCAATTCCATTCAAATCAACCGTCAGCAAATGACAACGTGACTGACAGCTTTTGAGGTTCATGATAGCAGACAGCATCCTTAATCGCTCCTACAGGAACTGGCCCGCTGGGGAGGGGGTTATGAACATGAGTTACATCCCTTGTTGACTTTTTAGAACTGCTAGGACTGACTAGGAGGAGTGACTTATTGGATGCTAAAATAGCTTTATACCACTTTGACTTGGGCTTATCTCATATTGTCTGAAAGTCGAGCCAAACTGTGGGCTGTTAGTGGTAGGTTCTTCTTCTTTCCTTACTCTTTGTTTTGTTTCATTTTGCTCTTTCCTCTTAGTTCGCCTAAGCTCACGGCATGTGGTGGACCAGGTAAATTTCAATGAAACAAGCAAACAGATCCAACTCACATGGACTCTCTCTACTAATCACGGCCATAAAAGGGTGGTAACTCACATGGACTCTCTGCACCAATCCACGACCATAAAGGGTGATAACTCACACCAACCCCTCTACCAATCACGGCCATAAAGGGTGATAACTCACACCAACCCCCTCACCAATCACGGCCATAAAGGGTGATAACTCACACCAACCCCTCTACCAATCACGGCCATAAAGGGTGATAACTCACACAACCCCCTCTACTAATCATAAAGGGTGATAACTCACACCAACCCCCTCTACCAATCACGGCCATAAATGGGGATAACTCACACAAATCACATCAGTCGATTTTTCATGTAAGTCAATCATTTAGTGACTGTGAGGAATGACTTACTCAGCTTCCAGTGTAGTAGAGTATTATGAACTTGGAAAACTAAATCTAGGTATTATAACACTAACGGTCATCATGCATAAAATTGATAAATTGGATGATCAGTAGATTAAAACAAAATCGTTATTGCTTAAGAATTTTTTATTTAATAATTTGTTAATTTATTTTGGGATGGGAATGGTTTCGTACAGTTGAGATTACAGATATTAAAAATGCAACAACATTGGTGTCATACAGGTGAGATATGCCCTTGATCTCCAAAAGATTAGCATGTCTGGTTTCAGATGCTTTCAAATTAAGAAGACAGTACACTATTCTTTAATCATGTAAGTGATTTAAATTCCCTATAATCACACAATACAAGTCCATATTTATACTTCTATACAATTAAAAACAACACAATAGAGTATTCAAAGTTTTTGTTTTTATACGTGATATCCTGGGTGGGAGGGTTTGGCAACACAATAGAGTATTCAAAGTTTTTGTTTTCATACGTGATGTCATGGGTGGGAGGCGTGGCAACACAATAGAGTATTCAAAGTTTTTGTTTCATACGTGATGTCATGGGTGGGAGGGCGTGGCAACACAATAGAGTATTCAAAGTTTTTGTTTTCATACGTGATGTCATGGGTGGGAGGGCGTGGCATACGAAGGCTGGTCTTCAATGGTTTGTCCGACAACAATAATTTTCCTCTATTTTGCCTCTGTTATCATCATTGATCATAATCAGGAAAACTCTTGGAATTTTGTTTCTGATAATGAGTCGGAACTGCGGTAGTTGTGTTAGGCCTAAAATCATAGCGTTTACTATGGAATCTTGGTAATGGTGTTAGGCCTAAAATCATAGCGTTTACTATGGAATCTTGGTAGTGGTGTTAGGCTTAAAATCATAGCGTTTACTATGGAATCTTGGTAGTGGTGTTAGGCTTAAAATCATAGCGTTTACTATGGAATCTTGGCAGTGGTGTTAGACTTAAAATCATAGCGTTTACTATGGAATCTTGGCAGTGGTGTTAGGCTTAAAATAATAGCGTAAAATCTTGGTAGTGGTGTTAGGCCTAAAATCGTAGCGTTTACTATGGAATCTTGGTAGTGGTGTTAGGCTTAAAATCATAGCGTTTACTATGGAATCTTGGTAGTGGTGTTAGGCTTAAAATAATAGCGTTCACTATGGAATCTTGGTAGTGGTGTTAGGCCTAAAATCGTAGCGTTTACTATGGAATCTTGGTAGTGGTGTTAGGCTTAAAATCGTAGCGTTTACTATGGAATCTTGGTAGTGGTGTTAGGCCTCAAGTCATAGCGTTTACTATGGAACCTTGGTAGTGGTGTTAGGCCTTAAGTCATAGCGTTTACTATGGAACCTTGGTAGTGGCGTTAGGCCTTAAGTCATAGCGTTTACTATGGAAGGGTTCATAGGAGTGTTAGGCCTAAAATCATAGCGTTTACTATGGAACCGTAATAGGGGTATTAGGCCTAAAATCATAGCGTTTATGACCCTTGTTAAAGCCTGTAACGAATCCACCACAAGCATTGGGTGCAAAGGGTTAAATAAATTCCGTCAAAATCAAAGACTGATAATAATTCCTTTAGCTTATTCGGTTGACAGTGTAATATCCATTCGTAGTATCAACCCCACATCCTCTTATTTTACTTTGCCCTTCATTTTATCAAAACTTCTTCAATTGTTTAATCAAATCTTGTGTTGTTTTTAGTGTAGTCTTTGATGAAATAAAGGAATTAATACTAAGTTGTTTTAGTGTAGTCTGGGATGAAATAAAGGAATTAATACTGAGTTGTTTGTAGTGTAGTCTGTGATGAAATATAGCAATTAATACTAAGTTGTTTTAGTGTAGTCTGGGATGTTGTTTTTAGTGTAGTCTGTGATGAAATAAAGGAATTAATACTGAGTTGTTTTTAGTGTAGTCTGTGATGAAATAAAGGAATTAATACTGAGTTGTTTTTAGTGTAGTCTGTGATGAAACAAAGGAATTAATACTGAGTTGTTTTTAGTGTAGTCTGTGATTAAATAAAGGAATTAATACTGAGTTGTTTTTAGTGTATTCTGTGATGAAATAAAGGAATTAATACCGAATTGTTTTTAGTGTAGTCTGTGATGAAATAAAGGAATTAATACTGAATTGTTTTTAGTGTAGTCTGTGGCGAAATAAGGAAATAATACTGTTGTTTTTGAGTTGTTTTTAGTGTAGTCTGTGATGAAATAAAGGAATTCATACCGAGTTGTTTTTAGTGTAGTCTGTAATGAAATAAAGGAATTAATACTGAGTTGTTTTTTAGTGTAGTCTGTGATGAAATAAAGGAATTAATACTGAGTTGGGTTTTTTTCTGTTTTCACAGAACATGAGTACAAGCATACAGGTATCAAACCATTTCCATGCCAACAGTGTCGGAAGAAATTCACGTCAGTCAAAGGCCTGCGTATGCACATGCGCAAAAACACACACAGGCCATAGGCCATACCTGTGAGTTTTGAGGATCTGGTTTTTTGGCACACTAGTTCTTTTCTTTTTCTCTATTTTTTTTTTTGTAAATGATTTTGTTTGTTACTGCACATGGTTTTCTAGACTTTTTTGTTGTTGTTGTTTTCTCATATTTGTTTTTTAGCTTTTCCTGTGTTTTATTATTCTTTTTGTATTACTCCCAGTTAGTGCGTGTGCCCATTTTCACCAGGGTAGTATGGGAAAATGCGTGTTACGTGTCTTTCCCAAGGAACATACCGTGGGCCCTAGCATCACGTTTTCTCTGAAAGGATCTACTAAACCTTTCTTTTTCTTTCTTATCATTTATTCCTTTTTGTGCGTCCTGTTTTCACGTCCTGATTTTTTTCACGTCCTGTTTTCACTATTTCATCTTGATTTGCTTTGGGTTTTTTCTGTTTATATTTCTGTTTGTTTTTTATTTCTTGTTAATTTGTTTACAAAATCTGGTGGAGGATAAGACCCAAGTGTCTTCAAAGGGAGATAAATTCCCCTATATCTTTACTGCCTTCACCACATGGGCCCCGGCTCCCTGAGGCTGTCAGTAGATAAGAATGGAACTTCTAGTCATAACTCCTGGATGACTACATGTCATATAGTCATATATTTATGTCTTACAATTTGGAGTAGGGGAAGGAGGTACCAAAGTTCAAAGATACATTTTACATATATTTACATGTCTTGACATCATTTCAGCTGTAACATCTGCGGCCGAGGTTTTCCCAGATCCGCCTCTCTGCTTTACCACATCAAAACCCACGACAAGAGTGGCCTTGCCCCTATTGTCTGTGATGTCTGTGATCGGACGTTTACAACCGACCATCGGCTGAGAAAACACAAAAGATTCAAGCACCCACGCCGAAATCCCCATTTACAAATGTGATCAGTGTGGACGGCAGTTTACAGCTAAAAGTGAGGCCATTGTTTGTAAGCTTTTCTCTCCTGTTTTATGCCATGTCGCTGTACATTGCATATGATCTTTTCAAAAGTTTGGCTAATGGACATGTTATCTTTTTTATTGGACGTTTTTGGTTCATTTGTGGTCTTTGAATACACGTGGCACTTGTAAGTAAGAAAAGTAACGGCACAAGCCTGTCTATAATTCTGATGGGCATGTGAAAGAAAAGGTAAAGAAAAGAAAGATGCCTAAAATAGATAATGAATGTGTTATTTTCATGGAAGGGATGAGAGAAAACAAAAAGGCATTAACTTTTCAAAAGTACACACATACAACAATAATGGAAATGGATTGTTGTGGTTGAGTGGGTGGAAAGTACACATTGCTTTTTGGCAACACGTGTAGTATGGGAATGGAAATGGAATGGAAATGGATTGTTGTGATTGATTGAGTGGGTGGAAAAGTACACATTTCAGTTTTGGAAATGGAACACCATAACAGTTTTGCAACAAGTGTTGTTGGAATGGAAACAGATTGTTGTGATTGAGTGGGTGGAAAAGTACACATAACAGTTTTGGCAACACCTGTAGTGTGGAAATGGAAACAGATTGTTGTGATTGAGTGGGTGGAAAAGTACACATTACAGTTTTGGTAACAAGTGTAGTGTGGAAACGGAATGGAAAAAGATTGTTGTGATTGAGTGGGTGGGGGAGCAACTGGTGTAGCATTGACACTATCTCTTCCTGAAGATTTAATTTTTTTGTGGTAATGAGAATTGAACTGATGCTATGTCTTCTTTTGCTGTCCCGCCCAGAAGCCTGAAGAGACATCAAGAGGCTCATCAGGGGAATTCGACGCTATGAGTGTCATCACTGCAAGCGGGGGCTTTTTCAGAAAGGAGTATCTCAACTATCATTTGGAATCTCATTACAAGGATGGGGTAACCGGTACAATGACTACAAAGGTAATAATTAGGAAAGATGTTTGTGCAAAGCACTGAAATGTCTTGATCATCTTTCCAATGTCTGTTTATTGGTGGGGCTATATAAATAATCTGCTTCTTCTTATCATTATTATTGAATTTGATTTAAATCTATTATGAACTGCATGCACGTGAACATCAGATAGGCTAAGATCTCCAGATGAAAATTCAGTTGAAAACTTGTCAGTCGTTTGCAAAGCATAGAAGTCGAATACACATTAGCAACAGGTTTTATACGTGTTTAACATAAAAAGCCCGTCACGTTTGTATTTTAGTTTAATTAACGTTTTTGATCTTAGCCATCATTAGTGGTACATAAATCATTCTAATTAATGTTGTTTCTGATGTTAGCCGTCACTGGTGGTACATAAATCATTCTAATTAATGTTGTTTTTTATCTTAACCGTCATTGATGGTACATAGATCATTCTGGTGTCTTTATCTTCACCTTATGTATGAAGTCAATTTTAAAAACATCTATTTTTTATTTATCTTATTAATGCTGTTACATGGCAAGAAAGTTTGTGTTGCTTTATGTGTGGTGGCTTTGGTGGGATCTGCTGATTATTCTATAGTGGAAAGGGTAAATGTCAATGAAACAAACTGCTACATAGAATCTTGATTATGTTTGATGATTCAAACATTTTATCTGTCTGTATTTCAACTTTGTTTTTTGTTTTTTTGGGTTGTTTTTTCGTTTTTCTTTTGTAGCAGAGGATGAAAAGCGTGCTTTGATGCAACAGCAAGGAGACAAGGATACAGTCATGTCTATTATGTCCCTTGACCAGCAGACTGACCAGGATAGAGTGTATCATCAGCTGGTGGAAGTGTCCCATCCTTCCCATCCTCAAGAGTGGACAGAGGTCAGTAAACCTTGCCTCATAGCTCTCTAAGAACTCTTAAGATCTGATTCTGAGATCACGGTCATGGTGGACAATTTTGACTTCAAGCAAACAAAGAAAACAAACCTAGATTGTGTTAATTTGTATTTTTCTCCTAGTACACCTAACATTTCAACTGCCTCAGACTCAGTCTTACTTTCTCTTGGTTGTTGGAACGTTTTAATGTGAATTCTTGCTTCCACCCCCACACTTTTGTACAAATCATAGAATGTTTTTATGTGAAGTCTTGCTTCCACCCCACACTTTTGTACAAATCATAGAATGTTTTAATGTGAATTCTTGCTTCCACCCCCACACTTTTGTACAAATCATTGAAGGGGCAATATCACCTACGGATGTTACTATAAAAAAAATTGCCAAAAATTCATTTTATGGCCACAGCTTTGAAATGTTCTGACATAACAGAGAAAGAATTGTTTCTGACTATATAGTGATCAGATTTAATGTATATGTTTAGTAAGTACAGCGAATGACTGTTAGATTAAGATTTATTGCTCATCACATGCAAAATGGACATGATGCTCTGGAAACTTCAAAGACCATGTGATTAGTTCAATTAAAGCCACAGTTTGTCAACATGCATCATAGGTATATCTATAGCATTTTTTGACACCACATTTTAAAGAGAGCAAAAAAATGCATGAATTGGTTTTGTCTTCAATAGAAGGCTTGTTTTTAAGGGGTTTTTTGTTGGGGTTTTTTTTTTTGGAGGGGGGGGTTGTTTTGGTGTTTTTTTTTAAGGGAAAAAAGGAACAATCAAACCATGACTTAATCAACTTAATGCGTTTCTGCTGATGAGTCATCCGACTTTCCCAGCTGTGCTGCCTTGTGTATATATTGTTGCAGTGATGTGATTCTATTCCATTCCCATCTGTTTTGTGTATATTGTTCCAGTGATGTGCTTCTATTCCATTCCCGTCTGTTTTGTGTATATTGTTGCAGTGATGTGATTGCATTCCATTCCCATCTGTTTTGTGTATATTGTTGCAGTGATGTGATTCCATTCCATTCCCATCTGTTTTGTGTATATATTGTTGCAGTGATGTGATTTTATTCCATTCTATCTGTTTTTTGAGTATATTGTTCCAGTGATGTGATTCTTTTCCATTCCCATTCCCATCTGTTTTGTGTATATTGTTCCAGTGATTCCATTCTATTCCATTCCCATTCCCATCTGTTTTGTGTATATTGTTCCAGTGATGTGATTCTATTCCATTCTATTCCATTCCCATCTGTTTTGTGTATATTGTTCCAGTGATGTGATTCTATTCCATTCTCATTCTATTTCTCATTCCTGTCTGTTTTGTGTATATTGTTCCAGTGATATGATTCCATTCCATTTCATTCCCATTCCATCTGTTTTGTGTATAATGTTCCAGTGATGTGATTCCATTCCATTCCATTCCATTCCCATCTGTTTTGTGAATATATTGTTCCAGTGATGTGATTCTATTTCATTCCCATCTGTTTTGTGTATATTGTTGCAGTGATGTGATTCCATTCCATTTCATTCCATTCCCATCTGTTTTGTGTATATTGTTCCAGTGATATGATTCCATTCCATTCATTCCATTCCCATCTGTTTTGTGTATAATGTTCCAGTGATGTGATTCTTCCATTCCATTCCATTCCATTCCATTCCATCTGTTTTGTGTATATTGTTGCAGTGATGTGATTCTATTCCATTCCATTCCATTCCATTCCCATCTGTTTTGTGTATAATGTTGCAGTGATGTGCTTCTATTCCATTCCATTCCATTCCATTCCATTCCAATCTGTTTTGTTCCATTCCATCCATTCCAATCCATTCCATTCCATTCCATTCCATTTCATTTCATTCCATATCCATTCCATTGATTCCATTCCATTCCATTCCATTCCATTCCCATTCCATTCCAATCTGTTCCAATCCATATTGTTCCATTTCATGTGATTCATTCCATTCCATTCCATTCCATTCCAATCCATTTTGTGTATATCCATTCCAATCCATTCCAATCCATTCCAATCCATTCCAATCCATTCCAATCCATTCCAATCCATTCCAATTGTTCCAATCCATTCCAATCCATTCCAATCCATTCCATTCCATTCCATCCATTCCAATCCATTCCATTCATGTCCATTCCATTCATTCATTCCATTCCAATCCATTCCAATCCATTCCAATCCATTCCAATCCAGTCCATGTCCAATCCATTCCATTCCATTCCATTCCAATCCATTCCATTCCAATCCATTCCAATCCATTCCAATCAATTCCATTCCAATCCATTCCAATCCATTCCATTCCATTCCATTCCAATCAATTTGTTCCATTCATTCCAATCATTGATTTCCAATCCATTCCATTTCATTCCATTCCAATCAATTCCAATCCATTCCATTCCATTCATTCCAATCCATTCCATTCCATTCCATTCCAATTCAATCCATTCCATTCCATTCCATTCCAATCCATTCCATTCCATTCCATTCAAACCAATCCATTCCATTCCATTCCAATCCATGTCCTTCCATTCCATTCCATTCCCATTCAATCCTTTCCATTCCAATCCATTCCATTCCATTCCATTCCATTCCATTCCATTCCAATCTGTTCCATTCCATTCCATTCCAATCCATGTGATTCTTTCCATTCCATTCCATTCCATTCCAATCTGTTTTGTTCCATTCCATTCCATTCCAATCCTTCCATTCCATTCCATTCCATTCCATTCCCATCCATTCCATTCCATTCCAATCCAATCCTTTCCATTCCATTCCATTCCAAACCATTCCATTCCATTCCATTCCATTCCATTCCATTCCATTCCATTCCATTCCATTCCATTCCATTCCAATCCATTGTTCCATTGATGTGATTCTATTCCATTCCATTCCATTCCATTCCCATCTGTTTTGTGTATATTGTTGCAGTGATGTGCTTCCATTCCATTCCATTTCATTCCCATCCATTTTGTGTATATTGTTGCAGTGATGTGATTCTATTCCATTCCATTCCATTCCATTCCCATCTGTTTTGTGTATATTGTTGCAGTGATGTGATTCCATTCCATTCCATTCCATTCCCATCTGTTTTGTGTATATTGTTGCAGTGATGTGATTCCATTCCATTCCATTCCCATCTGTTTTGTGTATATTGATGCAGTGATGTGCTTCCACTACCGTCGGTTTTGTGCAGTGTTGCGTATATCTTCTACGTTTTGTAGTTTCACCCTTTTGGTGTCTTGTCTGAGGAGGGTTGTCACGAGGTTCGATTTTGGTCTTCCTCGTCTCTTTGTAGATCAAACTATGACTGACATGAATTTTTCTTTTCTGCTGTCAGGTTGGAAATCAAGGCCAGGAAGGTCAAACAGTTCCTGCTGTGATCAATCTGGATGGAAGTTTGCGTCTTGGCGACATGGCCGCTGCTAATGAACCAGGCACCACTGTCGTTATGGTGGAGGAACAGACATCACCTAATGGCGGCATGCAAGTACACCACATCATTGTACCACCTCCTCATGCACAGCAGCAACAACAGCCACAGCAACAGCAGCAGAATCAGTACAACCAACCTGAGTTACAGCAACAACAGGAAGATGTGAAGCACTCTGTGTTAGCCAACCCTTCCGTCCCAGATGAGCAGCCACGCTGATTGAGGTCACCTTGCCCAACGGCCAACATCACACCCTCACCCTGGCCGCCCCAATGCAATGCAGATTGAAGACACAGACCAAGACACAGTACAATATCACATTGAATGTCTGCCTGGGGAGACGTTGACAGAGGCCGACTTCAGGCCATTCAGATGCTGGCCCAGGCCTCTGTTCTCCAGCAGCATTGATCCTCATCTCTTTGTCTTTCACTCTCTTTTTAAACTTTTCTATAGAGTCAAAAAGGAATGTAGGGGCGTTGAAGTTTGAGCGGTTAGGCTACCGGACTTGAGACCAGGAAATCCCAGGTTCCAATCCCAGCAAAGCTTGTTTTGACATTGTGTTCCCAGGGAAAGACACTTAATGCACATTCATGCCACTCGCCCCAGGGGCAAAGAGGTACAAACACTAGCTTGGGATTAAAAACCTGCCACCGACTAGCATCCTGTCCAGGAGGTGATTTTTTCACCTGTTCTGCTTTACTCTATAGAAACCGGGATATGCTCCAGCTCTATGGGGGGACTCAGTAGTACAGGTAAGGTGTCGACCTCTCAACCAAAAGATAATGAATTCGAGCCCCACCAACGGTTAAAGAAAAAAAAAATTTTCACGTAAAATCCAGCCGCCCTGGTCCTGGTATCGACACCAATCAGAGACGGACGATAAATAGACGGTCACGTGTTCAGATCACAACACTGTGCACGTTAAAGATCCCTTGGCTGTGTACAGGGCAGTCTGGGCCAAATAAAAATCCTACCAAAAAAAAACATAGATCACCATAGTTGTTGACGTGGGTAAATCAAATCAAATCAAATCAAAACCAGCTCTATACGCCGTAAGGGCCTTAAAGGAACTGAAGAAACAGAAATGAAAGTTAGGTTTCAAATTCTCATAGTAAAACAATCTACTATTATTATTTCAATGTCATTAATTTTTGTCAACTTTTGAAGAAGTCTTATCGAAACAGGAAACAGGAGTGCCTCTGTGCTTAGACTTTTTTTTCTCCAAATGAAATGACGTTTGTTTTACTAAGATGATGAAAGTTTTATGTTCAATAACGTGTATTCAACTTTATTGTTCCAAGAAATTCTTGTGACAACTTTTCTTGATTAACTCTTTAGACTCATACCACTCTAAGTACGACTTCTTTGCAAAAATGTCCATTTGAAACAACAAAGCAGAAGTCTTATATTTGTCAAAGGAGTAAATGAAATGAAAATCATTACAATTGGAAAAAATATTGTTCCGTTATATTGTAGGAAATTTATTTACTTATGTATTTGTTAATATTAATGAATAGAATTTTGTCTTTTTATGTAAATATTGCTACAAATTCTTGTTTGGCATAACACATACTAGGAAGATCTTAAATTGTTACTTGATAGATTTGTATGTTTACTTTGATGATGAATGAAGTTTGTATTCAATGGCTGAAATCTTTTATTCATCCATATAAATGATATGTATTGGGTTAGCTGATTTTGTATTTCTCTTTTTTTTAGAGAAATGTTGAATTAATAAAAATGTATTTATCATGAAACAATTACTATGTGTGTGTGTGTGAGAGATTTTCTATATCTTTTTCAAATGTTTGCATTGACAAAAGTAGAAATGTTTTCTACTAGTAGTGTGAGTTTTGGTCAACTGTATAATTGTGTTTTGGAAAGCAGGACTTGTGATCTGCAACATGCATATTTAACCTGAAATCCACTTGTATGGTAGTCACAGAAGAATTAGGAAAAGACGCGGCTTTAGAAATTGAAATCTCTGCCGTTGCATAATGAAAGAGATGCTGTCTGTTCCTATTGCTGCCATTTCTTTGTTTCATCTGAATCTGACTGATAGAGTTATAGCATCACTTCACTTCCTATTGCTGCCATTTCTTTGTGTCATCTGACTGATAGAGTTATAGCATCACTTCACTTCCTATTGCTGCCATTTCTTTGTGTCATGTGACTGATAGAGTTATAGCATTTAATTCACTGCCTATTGCTGCCATTTCTTTGTGTCATCTGATAGTTATAGCATCACTTCACTTCCTATTGCTGCCATTTCTGTGTGTCATCTGATAGAGTTATAGCATTACTTCACTTCCTATTTCTGCCATTTTTGTGTGTCATCTGATAGAGTTATAGCATCACTTCACTTCCTATGGCTGCCATTTATTTGTGTCATCTGATAGAGTTATAGCATCACTTCACTTCCTATTGCTGCCATTTTTTGTGTCATCTGATATAGAGTTATTGTATCACTTCACTTCCTTTTGCTGCCATTTATTTGTGTCATCTGACTGATAGAGTTATAGCATCACTTCACTTCCTTTGGCTGCCATTTCATTGTGTCATCTGACTAATAAAGTTATAGCATCACTTCACTTCCTATGGCTGCCATTTCATTGTGTCTTCTGACTAATAAAGTTATAGCATCACTTCACTTCCTATGGCTGCCATTTCATTGTGTCTTCTGACTAATAAAGTTATAGCATCACTTCACTTCCTTTGGCTGCCATTTCATTGTGTCTTCTGACTAATAAAGTTATAGCATCACTTCACTTCCTATTGCTGCCATTTCTTTGTGTCATCTGACTGATAGAGTTATAGCATCACTTCACTTAATTTTGCTGCCATTTCTTTGTGTCATCTGATTGATAGAGTTATAGCATCACTTCACTTCCTATTGCTGCCATTTCTTTGTGTCATCTGACTGATAGAGTTATAGCATCACTTCACTTCCTTTTGCTGCCATTTCTTTGTGTCATCTGACTGATAGAGTTATATCATCACTTCACTTCCTATGGCTGCCATTTCACGTCTTTGTCATCGGACTGATAGAGTTATAGCATCACTTCACTTCCTTATTGCTGATCATTTCACGTCTTTGTATATAATTAATATATTGTTCATCAGAAAGTCTTTTGAGTTGATGGGAGAAGACAAGACAGTGAAATGTCTGGAAACAGAAAGTCCCAAGTCAAGTTGATGGGAGAAGACAAGACAGTAAAATGTTCCAATGGAAACAGAAAGTCCCAAGTCAATTGATGGGAGAAGACAAGACAGTGAAAATGTTAATGGAAGAAAACTCCCAAGATGAAAGAAATGTTACCAATGAAAAACAGAAAGTCCCAAGAATCCCAAGTTGATGGGAGAAGACAAGACAGTGAAATGTTACCAATGGAAACAGAAAGTCCCAAGTCAAGTTGATGGGAGAAGACAAGACAGTGAAATGTTACCAATGGAAACAGAAAGTCCCAAGTCAAGTTGATGGGAGAAGACAAGACAGTGAAATGTTACCAATGGAAACAGAAAGTCCCAAGTCAAGTTGATGGGACAAGACAAGACAGTGAAATGTTACCAATGGAAACAGAAAGTCCCAAGTCAGTTGATGGAGAAGACAAGACAGTGAAATGTTACCAATGGAAAGAGAAAGTCCCAAGTCAAGTTGATGGAGAAGACAAGACGGTGAAATGTTACCAATGGAAACAGAAAGTCCCAAGTCAAGTTGATGGACAAGACAAGACAGTGAAATGTTACCAATGGAAACAGAAAGTCCCAAGTCAAGTTGATGGGAGAAGACAAGACAGTGAAATGTTCAGGTGGTGCAGCCTTCCATCAGCAAGTAAAGCAATGGTAGTACTAGTAGTCTCTGCCAAAATGCACCATTCCTCATAATGCACGGTTTTTTATGCAAACTGAATTTTGCAACGCTAATTACCCTCAAATGCAACAACGGCTGGCTTGATTTCGCCAAAATGCGACAGATTTTTTCAGTCTATCTTGAATGTGTTGCATTTATAGAGTCAATTTCTGCAAAAAATTGGGAAAAACAAACAATTTTTCTTCCTCATTCCAGTGACACAATCTGTCACGCAGGTGCGTGCGCACGCGCGCGCTGTATGTGTGTGTGTGTGTGTGAGAGAGAGAGAGAGAGAGAGAGAGAGAGATATCTTGATCTTAACCAACTCGTCTTGGCTGCCTCGGCTCTACCCACCATTACCTCCCTTCCTTCCTCACTGAGATATCTGTTTGAGAGACAGTCTGTTCGTCTCTCCCTTTTGATCAGGGTGTGAAACTCAGAAAGATCACTTATAACTTATGCTAACTTATACCCACGGAGATCGCATTTGTATGACACACGTGTCAATTTTTTTTAATTGTTCCGAATGTCTTCACCATCACCACAACTTGTAGTCTACAGACTTAAGTGAGAGAAGAATGTAACAGATCTATGGAAAGATCTATTGAATTTTTTTTTCCTCAAATCAACGAATAACAAACAAATCCCAAACAATAACAAACAGCAAAAAGAGAGTTATCATGTATTTCCAAACAAGATTGGCAATATGAATACACAGTAATGGGCCATGGCCTTTGACCATGCCAAATGCATTGTGACAGAGACTACTGTACTTAGTATTCGTAGTAC
Source organism: Doris montereyensis (assembly GCA_037039925.1). Classification (NCBI taxonomy): domain Eukaryota; kingdom Metazoa; phylum Mollusca; class Gastropoda; order Nudibranchia; family Dorididae; genus Doris; species Doris montereyensis. The sequence goes on along the minus strand of JAXRKP010001958.1, from coordinate 32,742 downwards.
CCCCTCCCCTCCCTCCCTCCTCTCTCTCTCTCTCTCTCTCTCTCTCTCTCTCTCTCTCTCTCTCTCTCTCTCTCTCTCTCTCTCTCTCTCTCCCTCTCTCTCTCTCTCTCTCTCTCTCTCTCGCTCTCTCTCCCTCTCTCCTCCTCTCTCTCTCTCTCTCTCTCTCTCTTTCTCTTCTCCCCCCCTCTCTCTCTCTCTCCCCCTCTCTCTCTCTCTCTCTTTCTCCCTCTCTCTCTCTCTCTCTCTCTCTCTATATATATATATATATCTCTCTCTCTCTATATATATATATATATATATATATATTATTATATATTTACATGTTGCTCATTCAACGTGCTACTGCAAAGGTCACAACTCGTACGATCGCAGACGCTGTTACTGTTACTGATACTATCAAAATCAAAAAAGCCATTCTGTCGCGGTCACCAGGTGTACCAGTAATCGCGGTAATCGTTTTTCTAGCAATACCATTGGCAAGGAAGTAATACAAACTATGCATGTAGTGATACCATTGGTACAGGAAGTACTACAAACTATGCATGTAGTGATACCATTGGTAAGGAAGTAATACAAACTATGTGTGTAGTGATACCATTGGTAAGGAAGTAATAAACTATGTGTGTGATACCATTGCAAGGAAGCATGTAAATGCATGTAGTGATACCATTGGTATGCTCATTCAAACTATGTGTAGTGATACCATTGGTATGAAGTAATACAAACTATGTGTGGTGACCATTGGTAAGGAAGTAATACAAACCATGCATGTAGTGATACCATTGGTAAAGTAATACAAACTATGTGTGTAGTGATTACCATTGGTGTCGAAGTAATACAAACCATGTGTGTGTACCATTGGTAATAATACAAACTATGTAGTGATACCATTGGTTGAAGCATTTGTCCATTGGTAGGAAGTAATACAAACTGCATGGTGATACCATTGGTAAAGTAATACAAACTATGCATGTAGTGATACCATTGGTAAGGAAGTAATACAAACCATGTGTGTAGTGGATACCATTGGTAAGGAAGTAATACAAACTATGTGTGTTGTGATACCATTGTAAGGAAGTAATACAAACTATGCATGTAGTGATACCATTGGTAAGGAAGTAATACAAACTATGTGTTAGTGATACCATATGTTGGTAAGGAAGTAATACAAACATTGTGTAGTGATACCATTGGTAAGGAAGTAATACAAACAAACTACCATTGGTAAGGAAGTAATACAAACTAGTGTAGATACCATTGCAAGGAAGTAATACAAACTATGCATGTAGTGATACCATTGGTAAGGAAGTAATACAAACTATGCATGTAGTGATACCATTGGTAAGGAAGCTAATACAAACTATGCATGTAGTGATACCATTGGTAAGTGAAGTAATACAAACTATGCATGTAGTGATACCATTGGTAAGGAAGTAATACAAACTATGCATGTAGTGATACCATTGGTAAGGAAGTAATACAAACTATGCATGTAGTGATACCATTGGTAAGGAAGTAATACAAAACTATGCATGTAGTGATACCATTGGTAAGGAAGTAATACAAACCATGTATGTAGTGATACCATTGGTAAGGAAGTAATACAAACTATGCATGTAGTGATACCATTGGTAAGGAAGTAATACAAACCATGTGTGTAGATACCATTGGTAAGGAAGTAATACAAACTATGCATGTAGTGATACCATTGGTAAGGAAGTAATACAAACTATGCATGTAGTGATACCATTGGTAAGGAAGTAATACAAAATATGTGTAGTGATACCATTGGTAAGGAAGTAATACAAACTATGCATGTAGTGATACCATTGGTAAGGAAGTAATACAAACTATGCATGTAGTGATACCATTGGTAAGGAAGTAATACAAACTATGTAGTGATGTATGTAGTGATACCATTGGTAAGGAAATAATACAAACTATGCATGTAGTGATACCATTGGTAAGGAAGTAATACAAACTATGCATGTTGTGATACCATTGGTAAGGAAGTAATACAAACTATGCATGTAGTGATACCATTGGTAAGGAAGTAATACAAACTATGTGTAGTGATACCATTGGTAAGGAAGTAATACAAACTATGTTGTGATACCATTGGTATGAAGTAATACAAACTATGCAGCTGTGATACCATTGGTAAGGAAGTAAACTATGCAAACCATTGCATGTAGTGATACCATTGGTAAGGAAGTAATACAAACCATGCATGTAGTGATACCATTGGTAAGGAAGTAATACAAACTATGCATGTAGTGATACCATGATAATTTATTTAACGGGATTCAAAATAAATTAATTAAGTTTTAGGTATATTCCAATCTTACAGAGTCCCAAGAAATTACTAGAATTAGACACTGCGAAATCTTGTGTTCATGATCCCAAGCTATGGCCAATGCCCACAATTTGACAATCGATTTTTCAAACCACTATCATACAATGTATTATGGCTTACAGGCATGGCCTATGAGTGGCTACGCTGGTAGAATCTTCTCGTTTCTCTCGTGGTTAATTGAGCTACTGTCAAAAACTACTTCTACTAGATATACTACTACTACTACTAGAAAGGAAACCCATGTGTTGTAGAAGCCGTCTGACTTTACAACGCTCCCATGAGAGCTGGAAATTGTCTCGCAGAGCCACAGCCTTTGCACGAAGGATTTGCTTGGATTAATTTAACTACAGGGAGATAATCCGGGATACACATTACTTTTTCCTCTT
>JAXRKP010001958.1:22500-25000 GCA_037039925.1 Doris montereyensis | reverse complement strand
ACAGATAGGTCCATTTGATATCAAGTTATAGAGTCCTATCAAGATTCAAGGTATAGAGTCCTATCATTTGATATCACGGAGTCCTATCATTTGATATCAAGGTATAGAGTCCTATCATTTGATATCAAGCTTATGATATCACCATTTGATATCAAGTTATAGAGTCCTACCATTTGATATCGTTATAGAGTCCTATCATTTGATATCAAGTTATAGAGTTCTACCATTTGATATCAAGGTATAGAGTCCTATCATTTGATATCAAGGTATAGAGTCTATCATTTGATATCAAGGTATAAGTTATATCATTTCCTATCATTTGATATCAAGTTATAGAGTTCCCATATTGATATCATTTGATATCAAGGTATAGAGTTCTACCATTTGATATCAAGGTATAGAGTTCTACCATTTGATATCAAGGTATAGAGTCCTATCATTTGATATCAAGTTATAGAGTTCTACCATTTGATATCAAGTTATAGAGTTCTTTGATATCAAGTTATAGAGTTCTATTTGATATCAAGTTATAGAGTTCTACCATTTGATATCAAGGTATAGAGTTCTACCATTTGATATCAAGATATAGAGTCCTATCATTTGATATCAAGCTATAGAGTCCTACCATTTGATATCAAGATATAGAGTTCTACCATTTGATATCAAGGTATAGAGTCCTATCATTTGATATCAAGGTATAGAGTCCTATCATTTGATATCAAGGTATAGAGTTCTATCATTTGATATCAAGGTATAGAGTTCTACCATTTGATATCAAGGTATAGAGTTCTACCATTTGATATCAAGATATAGAGTCCTATCATTTGATATCAAGTTATAGAGTTCTGTCATTTGATATCAAGTTATAGAGTTCTATCATTTGATATCAAGTTATAGAGTCCTATCATTTGATATCAAGTTATAGAGTCCTATCATTTGATATCAAGATATAGAGTCCTATCATTTGATATCAAGGTATAGAGTCTATCATTTGATATCAAGGTATAGAGTCCTATCATTTGATATCAAGGTATAGAGTTCTATCATTTGATATCAAGGTATAGAGTTCTACCATTTGATATCAAGTTATAGAGTTCTATCATTTGATATCAAGGTATAGAGTCCTATCATTTGATATCAAGTTATAGAGTTCTACCATTTGATATCAAGGTATAGAGTTCTACCATTTGATATCAAGTTATAGAGTTCTATCATTTGATATCAAGGTATAGAGTCCTATCATTTGATATCAAGGTATAGAGTCCTATCATTTGATATCAAGGTATAGAGTCCTATCATTTGATATCAAGGTATAGAGTTCTACCATTTGATATCAAGTTATAGAGTCCTATCATTTGATATCAAGTTATAGAGTTCTACCATTTGATATCAAGTTATAGAGTTCTATCATTTGATATCAAGATATAGAGTCCTACCATTTGATATCAAGTTATAGAGTTCTACCATTTGATATCAAGGTATAGAGTTCTACCATTTGATATCAAGATATAGAGTCCTATCATTTGATATCAAGCTATAGAGTCCTCCCATTTGATATCAAGATATAGAGTTCTACCATTTGATATCAAGGTATAGAGTCCTATCATTTGATATCAAGGTATAGAGTCCTATCATTTGATATCAAGGTATAGAGTTCTACCATTTGATATCAAGGTATAGAGTTCTACCATTTGATATCAAGGTATAGAGTTCTACCATTTGATATCAAGATATAGAGTCCTATCATTTGATATCAAGTTATAGAGTTCTGTCATTTGATATCAAGTTATAGAGTTCTATCATTTGATATCAAGTTATAGAGTCCTATCATTTGATATCAAGTTATAGAGTCATATCATTTGATATCAAGATATAGAGTCCTATCATTTGATATCAAGGTATAGAGTCCTATCATTTGATATCAAGGTATAGAGTCCTATCATTTGATATCAAGGTATATAGTCCTATCATTTGATATCAAGGTATAGAGTTCTATCCATTTGATATCAAGGTATAGAGTTCTATTTGATATCATTTGATATCAAGGTATAGAGTCCTATCATTTGATATCAAGGATATAGAGTCCTATCATTTGATATCTATAGAGTTCTACCATTTGGTATAGAGTCCTATCATTTGATATCAAGTTATAGAGTTCTACCATTTGATATCAAGTTATAGAGTTTCTATCATTTGATATCAAGTTATAGAGTTCTATTTGATTTTATAGAGTTCTATTTGATATCAAGGTATAGAGTCTCTATCATTTGATTATTATTGTTATTATTATTATTGTTATTATTATTATTATTATTATTATTATTATTATTATTATTATTATTATTATTGTTGTTGTTTTCATTGTTGTTATTATTAGTATTATTATAAAATGTGTATTTTATGTATATATCCAAGACTCTACCTGTGTTGCTGTTTTCTTGCAAGTATTGTACCGCTTGCAAAAATGTATCTGTATCTTTCATTTCCTTTTGATTTGGTT
>JAXRKP010001958.1:0-17500 GCA_037039925.1 Doris montereyensis | reverse complement strand
TTGTCTTGTCCCATCAACTTGACTTGGGACTTTCTGTTTCCATTGGTAACATTTCACCATCTTGTCTTCTCCCATCAACTTGACTTGGGACTTTCTCTTTCCATTGGTAACATTTCACTGTCTTGTCTTCTCCCATCAACTTGACTTGGGACTTTCTGTTTCCATTGGTAACATTTCACTGTCTTGTCTTCTCCCATCAACTTGACTTGGGACTTTCTGTTTCCATTGGTAACATTTCACTGTCTTGTCTTCTCCCATCAACTTGACTTGGGAATTTCTGTTTCCATTGGTAACGTTTCACTGCCTTGTCTTGTCCCATCAACTTGACTTGGGACTTTCTGTTTCCATTGGTAACATTTCACTGTCTTGTCTTCTCCCATCAACTTGACTTGGGACTTTCTGTTTCCATTGGTAACATTTCACTGTCTTGTCTTCTCCCATCAACTTGACTTGGGACTTTCTGTTTCCATTGGTAACATTTCACTGTCTTGTCTTCTCCCATCAACTTGACTTGGGACTTTCTGTTTTCATTGGTAACATTTCTTCATCTCGGGATTAATTATCCCTACAGCCTCCGGCAATTTTATGACTTTTTATCTAGAAATAATACGAGAGCAGACAAAGCTTCAACAACTCAAAAAGGATGAAGAATATATAATATATACAAAGACGTGAAATGACAGCAATAGGAAGTGAAGTGATGCTATAACTCTATCAGTCAGATGACACAAAGAAATGGCAGCCATAGGAAGTGAAGTGATGCTATAACTCTATCAGTCAGATGACACAAAGAAATGGCAGCCATAGGAAGTGAAGTGATGCTATAACTCTATCAGTCAGATGACACAAAGAAATGGCAGCCAAATTAAGTGAAGTGATGCTATAACTCTATCAGTCAGATGACACAAAGAAATGGCAGCCATAGGAAGTGAAGTGATGCTATAACTTTATTAGTCAGAAGACACAATGAAATGGCAGCAAAAGGAAGTGAAGTGATGCTATAACTTTATTAGTCAGAAGACACAAAGAAATGGCAGCCATAGGAAGTGAAGTGATGCTATAACTTTATTAGTCAGAAGACACAATGAAATGGCAGCCATAGGAAGTGAAGTGATGCTATAACTTTATTAGTCAGATGACACAAAGAAATGGCAGCCATAGGAAGTGAAGTGATGCTATAACTCTATCAGTCAGATGACACAATGAAATGGCAGCAAAAGGAAGTGAAGTGATGCTATAACTCTATCAGTCAGATGACACAAAGAAATGGCAGCAAAAGGAAGTGAAGCGATGCTATAACTCTATCAGATGACACAAAGAAATGGCAGCCATAGGAAGTGAAGTGATGCAATAACTCTATCAGATGACACACAAAAATGGCTGCAATAGGAAGTGAAGTAATGCTATAACTCTATCAGATGACACACAGAAATGGCAGCAATAAGAAGTGAAGTGATGCTATAACTATCAGATGACACAAATAAATGGCAGCAATAGGCAGTGAATTAATGCTGTAACTCTATCAGTCACATGACACAAAGAAATGCCAGCAATAGGAAGTGAAGTGATGCTATAACTCTATCAGATGACACAAAGAAATGGCAGCAATAGGAAGTGAAGTGATGCTATAACTCTATCAGTCAGATTCAGATGAAACAAAGAAATGGCAGCTATAGGAACAGACAGCATCTCTTTCATTATGCAACGGCAGAGATTTCAATTTCTAAAGCCGCGTCTTTTCCTAATTCTTCTGTGACTACCATACAAGTGGATTTCAGGTTAAATATGCATGTTGCAGATCACAAGTCCTGCTTTCCAAAACACAATTATACAGTTGACCAAAACTCACACTACTAGTAGAAAACATTTCTACTTTTGTCAATGCAAACATTTGAAAAAAGATATAGAAATCTCTCACACACACACACATAGTAATTGTTTCATGATAAATACATTTTTATTAATTCAACATTTCTCTAAAAAAAAAAGAGAAATACAAAATCAGCTAACCCAATACATATCATTTATATGGATGAATAAAAAGATTTCAGCCATTGAATACAAACTTCATTCATCATCAAAGTAAACATACAAATCTATCAAGTAACAATTTAAGATCTTCCTAGTATGTGTTATGCCAAACAAGAATTTGTAGCAATATTTACATAAAAGACAAAATTCTATTCATTAATATTAACAAATACATAAGTAAATAAATTTCCTACAATATAACGGAACAATATTTTTTTCCAATTGTAATGATTTTCATTTCATTTACTCCTTTGACAAATATAAGACTTCTGCTTTGTTGTTTCAAATGGACATTTTTGCAAAGAAGTCGTACTTAGAGTGGTATGAGTCTAAAGAGTTAATCAAGAAAAGTTGTCACAAGAATTTCTTGGAACAATAAAGTTGAATACACGTTATTGAACATAAAACTTTCATCATCTTAGTAAAACAAACGTCATTTCATTTGGAGAAAAAAAAAGTCTAAGCACAGAGGCACTCCTGTTTCCTGTTTCGATAAGACTTCTTCAAAAGTTGACAAAAATTAATGACATTGAAATAATAATAGTAGATTGTTTTACTATGAGAATTTGAAACCTAACTTTCATTTCTGTTTCTTCAGTTCCTTTAAGGCCCTTACGGCGTATAGAGCTGGTTTTGATTTGATTTGATTTGATTTACCCACGTCAACAACTATGGTGATCTATGGTTTTTTTGGTAGGATTTTTTATTTGGCCCAGACTGCCCTGTACACAGCCAAGGGATCTTTAACGTGCACAGTGTTGTGATCTGAACACGTGACCGTCTATTTATCGTCCGTCTCTGATTGGTGTCGATCCAGGGCGGCTGGATTTTACGTGAAAATTTTTTTTTTTCTTTAACCGTTGGTGGGGCTCGAATTCATTATCTTTTGGTTGAGAGGTCGACACCTTACCTGTACTACTGAGTCCCCCCATAGAGCTGGAGCATATCCCGGTTTCTATAGAGTAAAGCAGAACAGGTGAAAAAAAATCACCTCCTGGACAGGATGCTAGTCGGTGGCAGGTTTTTAATCCCAAGCTAGTGTTTGTACCTCTTTGCCCCTGGGGCGAGTGGCATGAATGTGCATTAAGTGTCTTTCCCTGGGAACACAATGTCAAAACAAGCTTTGCTGGGATTGGAACCTGGGATTTCCTGGTCTCAAGTCCGGTAGCCTAACCGCTCAAACTTCAACGCCCCTACATTCCTTTTTGACTCTATAGAAAAGTTTAAAAGAGAGTGAAAGACAAAAGAGATGAGGATCAATGCTGCTGGAGAACAGAGGCCTGGGCCAGCATCTGAATGGCCTGGAAGTCGGCCTCTGTCAACGTCTCCCCAGGCAGACATTCAATGTGATATTGTACTGTGTCTTGGTCTGTGTCTTCAATCTGCATTGCATTGGGGCCGGCCAGGGTGAGGGTGTGATGTTGGCCGTTGGGCAAGGTGACCTCAATCAAGCGTGGCTGCTCATCTGGGACGGAAGGGTTGGCTAACACCGAGTGCTTCACATCTTCCTGTTGTTGCTGTAACTCAGGTTGGTTGTACTGATTCTGCTGCTGTTGCTGTGGCTGTTGTTGCTGCTGTGCATGAGGAGGTGGTACAATGATGTGGTGTACTTGCATGCCGCCATTAGGTGATGTCTGTTCCTCCACCATAACGACAGTGGTGCCTGGTTCATTAGCAGCGGCCATGTCGCCAAGACGCAAACTTCCATCCAGATTGATCACAGCAGGAACTGTTTGACCTGGAATGGAATGGAATGGAATGGAATTGGAATGGAATGGATGGAAATGGAATGGAATGGGAATGGAATGGAATGGAATGGAATGGAATGGAATGGAATGGAAAGGATGGATTGGAATGGAATGGGAATGGAAATGGAATGGAATGAATGGGATGGAATGGAATGGAAATGGAAATGGAATGGAATGGAATGGAATGGATGTTTGAATGGAATGGAATGGAATGGATTGGATGGAATGGAATGGAATGGAATGGAATGATGGAATGGGAATGTGATGATGCTGGATGGAATGGGTTTTGGAATGGAATGGAATGGAATGGAAATGGAATGGAATGGGATGAATGGATTGGATGGAATGGAATGGAATGGGATGGAATGGAATGCAATGGATTGGAATGGATGGAATGGAATGGAATGGAATGGAATGGAATGATAATGATGTGATGGAATGGAATGTGATCGATTGAATGGAATGGAATGGATTGGAATAGAATGTGATGGAATGGATTGATGTGATGTGAATGGAATGGAATGTGAATGGAATGGAATGGAATGGATGGAATGGATTGGAATGGAATGGAATGGAATGGGAATGGAATGGAATGGAATGGATTGGAATGGAATAGAATGGAATGGGATGGAATGGATTGAATGGATTGGAATGGATTGGAATGGAATGGATTGGAATGGAATGGAATGGATGGAATGGAATGGAATGGAAATGGATTGGAATGGAATGGATTGAATGGAATGGAATGGTTTGAATGGAATGGATTGAATGGATTGAATGGAATGGAATGGAATGGATTGGAATGGATTGGAATGGAATGGATTGGAATGGAATGGAATGGGATAGAATGGAATGGAATGGATGGGAATGGTTTGGTTTGTGGATTGAATGGAATGGAATGGATTGGAATGGAATGGAATGGATTGAATGAATGGAATGGAATAGAATGGTTTGGAATGGATTGGAATGGATTGGAATGGAATGGAATGGATTGAATGGAATGGATTGGAATGGATTGGAATGGAATGGAATGGAATGGAATGGAATGGAATGGAATGGAATAGAAGCACATCACTGCAACAATATACACAAAACAGATGGGAATGGAATGGAATGGAAGCACATCACTGCAACAATATACACAAAACAGATGGGAATGAAATACAATCACATCACTGCAACAATATACGCAAAACCGATGGGAATGAAATACAATCACATCACTGGAACAATATATTCACAAAACAGATGGGAATGGAATAGAATGGAATAGAATCACATCACTGGAACATTATACACAAAACAGATGGGAATGGAATAGAATGGAATAGAATGGAATAGAATCACATCACTGGAACATTATACACAAAACAGATGGGAATGGAATAGAATGGAATAGAATCACATCACTGGAACATTATACACAAAACAGATGGGAATGGAATAGAATGGAATAGAATGGAATAGAATCACATCACTGGAACATTATACACAAAACAGATGGGAATGGAATAGAATGGAATAGAATCACATCACTGGAACATTATACACAAAACAGATGGGAATGGAATAGAATGGAATAGAATGGAATAGAATCACATCACTGGAACATTATACACAAAACAGATGGGAATGGAATAGAATGAAATAGAATGGAATAGAATCACATCACTGGAACATTATACACAAAACAGATGGGAATGGAATGAAATGGAATGGAATCATATCACTGGAACAATATACACAAAACAGACAGGAATGAAATAGAATGGAATAGAATCACATCACTGGAAAGATATACACAAAACAGATGGGAATGGAATGGAATGGAATAGAATCACATCACTGGAAAGATATACACAAAACAGATGGGAATGGAATAGAATGGAATAGAATGGAATAGAATCACATCACTGGAACAATATACACAAAACAGATGGGAATGGGAATGGAATAGAATGGAATAGAATCACATCACTGGAACAATATATACATAAAACAGATGGGAATGGAATAGAATGGAATAGAATCACATCACTGGAACATTATACACAAAACAGATGGGAATGGGAATGGAATAGAATGGAATAGAATCACATCACTGGAACAATATATACATAAAACAGATGGGAATGGAATAGAATGGAAAAGAATCACATCACTGGAACAATATACTCAAAACAGACGGGAATGGAATAGAATGGAATAGAATCACATCACTGGAACAATATATACACAAAACAGATAGGAATGGAATAAAATCACATCACTGCAACAATATACACAAAACAGACGGGAATGGAATGGAATCACATCACTGCAACAATATACACAAAACAGACGGGAATGGAATAGAAGCACATCACTGGAACAATATACACAAAACAGATGGGAATGGAATAGAATCACATCACTGCAACAATATATACACAAGGCAGCACAGCTGGGAAAGTCGGATGACTCATCAGCAGAAACGCATTAAGTTGATTAAGTCATGGTTTGATTTTTCCTTTTTCCCTTAAAAAAATCACCAAACAACCCCCCCCCCCCCCCCCTCCAAAAAAACCCAACCCCAACAAAAAACCCCTTAAAAACAAGCCTTCTATTGAAGACAAAACCAATTCATGCATTTTTTGCTCTCTTTAAAATGTGGTGTCAAAAAATGCTATAGATATACCTATGATGCATGTTGACAAACTGTGGCTTTAATTGAACTAATCACATGGTCTTTGAAGTTTCCAGAGCATCATGTCCATTTTGCATGTGATGAGCAATAAATCTTAATCTAACAGTCATTCGCTGTACTTACTAAACATATACATTAAATCTGATCACTATATAGTCAGAAACAATTCTTTCTCTGTTATGTCAGAACATTTCAAAGCTGTGGCCATAAAATGAATTTTTGGCAATTTTTTTAATATAGTAACATCCGTAGGTGATATTGCCCCCTTAAATGATTTGTACAAAAGTGTGGGGGTGGAAGCAAGATTTCACATTAAAACATTCTATGATTTGTACAAAAGTGTGGGGGTGGAAGCAAGAATTCACATTAAAACATTCTATGATTTGTACAAAAGTGTGGGGGTGGAAGCAAGAATTCACATTAAAACGTTCCAACAACCAAGAGAAAGTAAGACTGAGTCTGAGACGAGTTGAAATGTTAGGTGTACTAGGAGAAAAAATACAAATTAACACAATCTAGGTTTGTTTTCTTTGTTTGCTTGAAGTAAAAATTGTCCACCATGACCGTGATCTCAGAATCCAGATCTTAAGAGTTCTTAGAGAGCTATGAGGCAAGGTTTACTGACCTCTGTCCACTCTTGAGGATGGGAAGGATGGGACACTTCCACCAGCTGATGATACACTCTATCCTGGTCAGTCTGCTGGTCAAGGGACATAATAGACATGACTGTATCCTTGTCTCCTTGCTGTTGCATCAAAGCACGCTTTTTCATCCTCTGCTACAAAAGAAAAACGAAAAAACAACCCAAAAAAACAAAATTGAAATACAGACAGATAAAATGTTTGAATCATCAAACATAATCAAGATTCTATGTAGCAGTTTGTTTCATTGACATTTACCCTTTCCACTATAGAATAATCAGCAGATCCCACCAAAGCCACCACACATAAAGCAACACAAACTTTCTTGCCATGTAACAGCATTAATAAGATAAATAAAAAATAGATGTTTTTAAAATTGACTTCATACATAAGGTGAAGATAAAGACACCAGAATGATCTATGTACCATCAATGACGGTTAAGATAAAAAACAACATTAATTAGAATGATTTACGTACCACCAGTGACGGCTAACATCAGAAACAACATTAATTAGAATGATTTATGTACCACTAATGATGGCTAAGATCAAAAACGTTAATTAAACTAAAATACAAACGTGACGGGCTTTTTATGTTAAACACGTATAAAACCTGTTGCTAATGTGTATTCGACTTCTATGCTTTGCAAACGACTGACAAGTTTTCAACTGAATTTTCATCTGCAGATCTTAGCCTATCTGATGTTCACGTGCATGCAGTTCATAATAGATTTAAATCAAATTCAATAATAATGATAAGAAGAAGCAGATTATTTATATAGCCCCACCAATAAACAGACACTGGAAAGATGATCAAGACATTTCAGTGCTTTGCACAAACATCTTTCCTAATTATTACCTTTGTAGTCATTGTACCGGTTACCCCATCCTTGTAATGAGATTCCAAATGATAGTTGAGATACTCCTTTCTGAAAAAGCCCCGCTTGCAGTGATGACACTCATAGCGTCGAATTCCCTGATGAGCCTCTTGATGTCTCTTCAGGCTTCCTGGGCGGACAGCAAAAGAAGACATAGCATCAGTTCAATTCTCATTACCACAAAAAAAAATTAAATCTTCAGAAGAGATAGTGTCAATGCTACACCAGTTGCTCCCCCACCCACTCAATCACAACAATCCGTTTCCATTTCCACACTACACTTGTTACCAAAACTGTAATGTGTACTTTTCCACCCACTCAATCACAACAATCCGTTTCCATTTCCACGCTACACTTGTTACCAAAACTGTAATGTGTACTTTTCCACCCACTCAATCACAACAATCCGTTTCCATTTCCACGCTACACTTGTTACCAAAACTGTAATGTGTACTTTTCCACCCACTCAATCACAACAATCCGTTTCCATTTCCACGCTACACTTGTTACCAAAACTGTAATGTGTACTTTTCCACCCACTCAATCACAACAATCCGTTTCCATTTCCACACTACACTTGTTACCAAAACTGTTATGTGTACTTTTCCACCCACTCAATCACAACAATCCGTTTCCATTCCCATACTACACGTGTTGCCAAAACTGTAATGTGTACTTTTCCACCCACTCAATCACAACAATCCGTTTCCATTTCCACACTACACTTGTTACCAAAACTGTTATGTGTACTTTTCCACCCACTCAATCACAACAATCCATTTCCATTTCCACGCTACACTTGTTACCAAAACTGTTATGTGTACTTTTCCACCCACTCAATCACAACAATCCATTTCCATTTCCACGCTACACTTGTTACCAAAACTGTTATGTGTACTTTTCCACCCACTCAATCACAACAATCCATTTCCATTCCCATACTACACGTGTTGCCAAAACTGTAATGTGTACTTTTCCACCCACTCAACCACAACAATCCATTTCCATTCCCACGCTACACGTGTTGCCAAAACTGTATTGTGTACTTTTGAAAAGTTAATGCCTTTTTGTTTTCTCTCATCCCTTCCATGAAAATAACACATTCATTATCTATTTTAGGCATCTTTCTTTTCTTTACCTTTTCTTTCACATGCCCATCAGAATTATAGACAGGCTTGTACCGTTACTTTTCTTACTTACAAGTGCCACGTGTATTCAAAGACCACAAATGAACCAAAAACGTCCAATAAAAAGATAACATGTCCATTAGCCAAACTTTTGAAAAGATCATATGCAATGTACAGCGACATGGCATAAAACAGGAGAGAAAAGCTTACAAACAATGGCCTCACTTTTAGCTGTAAACTGCCGTCCACACTGATCACATTTGTAAATGGGGATTTCGGCGGGGTGCTTGAATCTTTTGTGTTTTCTCAGCCGATGGTCGGTTGTAAACGTCCGATCACAGACATCACAGACAATAGGGGCAAGGCCACTCTTGTCGTGGGTTTTGATGTGGTAAAGCAGAGAGGCGGATCTGGGAAAACCTCGGCCGCAGATGTTACAGCTGAAATGATGTCAAGACATGTAAATATATGTAAAATGTATCTTTGAACTTTCGGTACCTCCTTCCCCTACTCCAAATTGTAAGACATAAATATATGACTATATGACATGTAGTCATCCAGGAGTTATGACTAGAAGTTCCATTCTTATCTACTGACAGCCTCAGGGAGCCGGGGCCAAAATACATGTGGTGAAGGCAGTAAAGATATAGGGGAATTTATCTCCCTTTGAAGACACTTGGGTCTTATCCCTCCACCAGATTTTGTAAACAAATTAACAAGAAATAAAAAACAAACAGAAATATAAACAGAAAAAACCCAAAGCAAATCAAGATGAAATAGTGAAAACAGGACGTGAAAACAGGACGTGAAAACAGGACGTGAAAACAGGACGCACAAAAAGGAATAAATGATAAGAAAGAAAAAGAAAGGTTTAGTAGATCCTTTCAGAGAAAACGTGATGCTAGGGCCCACGGTATGTTCCTTGGGAAAGACACGTAACACGCATTTCCCCATACTACCCTGGTGAAAATGGGCACACGCACTAACTTGGGAGTAATACAAAAGAATAATAAAACACAGGAAAAGCTAAAAAACAAATATGAGAAAACAACAACAACAAAGAAGTCTAGAAAACCATGTGCAGTAACAAACAAAATCATTTACAAAAAAAAAAATAGAGAAAAGAAAAGAACTAGTGTGCCAAAAACCAGATCCTCAAAACTCACAGGTATGGCCTATGGCCTGTGTGTTTGCGCATGTGCATACGCAGGCCTTTGACTGACGTGAATTTCTTCCGACACTGTTGGCATGGAAATGGTTTGATACCTGTATGCTTGTACTCATGTTCTGTGAAAACAGAAAAAAACCCAACTCAGTATTAATTCCTTTATTTCATCACAGACTACACTAAAAAAAAACTCAGTATTAATTCCTTTATTTCATTACAGACTACACTAAAAACAACTCGGTATGAATTCCTTTATTTCATCACAGACTACACTAAAAACAACTCAAAAACAACAGTATTATTTCCTTATTTCACCACAGACTACACTAAAAACAATTCAGTATTAATTCCTTTATTTCATCACAGACTACACTAAAAACAATTCGGTATTAATTCCTTTATTTCATCACAGAATACACTAAAAACAACTCAGTATTAATTCCTTTATTTAATCACAGACTACACTAAAAACAACTCAGTATTAATTCCTTTGTTTCATCACAGACTACACTAAAAACAACTTAGTATTAATTCCTTTATTTCATCAAAGACTACACTAAAAACAACTTAGTATTAATTCCTTTATTTCATCAAAGACTACACTAAAACAACTTAGTATTAATTCCTTTATTTCATCCCAGACTACACTAAAACAACTTAGTATTAATTCCTTTATTTCATCAAAGACTACACTAAAACAACTTAGTATTAATTCCTTTATTTCATCCCAGACTACACTAAAACAACTTAGTATTAATTCCTTTATTTCATCAAAGACTACACTAAAAACAACACAAGATTTGATTAAACAATTGAAGAAGTTTTGATAAAATGAAGGGCAAAGTAAAATAAGAGGATGTGGGGTTGATACTACGAATGGATATTACACTGTCAACCGAATAAGCTAAAGGAATTATTATCAGTCTTTGATTTGACGGAATTGATTTAACCCTTGCACCCAATGCTTGTGGTGGATTCGTTACAGGCTTTAACAAGGGTCATCGTAAACGCTATGATTTTAGGCCTAACACCCCTATTACGGTTCCATAGTAAACGCTATGATTTTAGGCCTAACACTCCTATGAACCCTTCCATAGTAAACGCTATGACTTAAGGCCTAACGCCACTACCAAGGTTCCATAGTAAACGCTATGACTTAAGGCCTAACACCACTACCAAGGTTCCATAGTAAACGCTATGACTTGAGGCCTAACACCACTACCAAGATTCCATAGTAAACGCTACGATTTTAAGCCTAACACCACTACCAAGATTCCATAGTAAACGCTACGATTTTAGGCCTAACACCACTACCAAGATTCCATAGTGAACGCTATTATTTTAAGCCTAACACCACTACCAAGATTCCATAGTAAACGCTATGATTTTAAGCCTAACACCACTACCAAGATTCCATAGTAAACGCTACGATTTTAGGCCTAACACCACTACCAAGATTCCATAGTGAACGCTATTATTTTAAGCCTAACACCACTACCAAGATTCCATAGTAAACGCTATGATTTTAAGTCTAACACCACTGCCAAGATTCCATAGTAAACGCTATGATTTTAAGCCTAACACCACTACCAAGATTCCATAGTAAACGCTATGATTTTAAGCCTAACACCACTACCAAGATTCCATAGTAAACGCTATGATTTTAGGCCTAACACCATTACCAAGATTCCATAGTAAACGCTATGATTTTAGGCCTAACACAACTACCGCAGTTCCGACTCATTATCAGAAACAAAATTCCAAGAGTTTTCCTGATTATGATCAATGATGATAACAGAGGAAACCCAAAATAGAGGAAAATTATTGTTGTCGTGACAAACCATTGAAGACCAGCCTTCGTATGCCACGCCCTCCCACCCATGACATCACGTATGAAAACAAAAACTTTGAATACTCTATTGTGTTGCCACGCCCTCCCACCCATGACATCACGTATGAAAACAAAAACTTTGAATACTCTATTGTGTTGCCACGCCCTCCCACCCATGACATCACGTATGAAAACAAAAACTTTGAATACTCTATTGTGTTGCCACGCCCTCCCACCCAGGATATCACGTATAAAAACAAAAACTTTGAATACTCTATTGTGTTGTTTTTAATTGTATAGAAGTATAAATATGGACTTGTATTGTGTGATTATAAGGGAATTTAAATCACTTACATGATTAAAGAATAGTGTACTGTCTTCTTAATTTGAAAGCATCTGAAACCAGACATGCTAATCTTTTGGAGATCAAAGGGCATATCTCACCTGTATGACACCAATGTTGTTGCATTTTTAATATCTGTAATCTCAACTGTACGAAACCATTCCCATCCCAAAAAT
Source organism: Doris montereyensis (assembly GCA_037039925.1). Taxonomy (NCBI): domain Eukaryota; kingdom Metazoa; phylum Mollusca; class Gastropoda; order Nudibranchia; family Dorididae; genus Doris; species Doris montereyensis. The sequence goes on along the minus strand of JAXRKP010001958.1, from coordinate 4,871 downwards.
AAATTAACAAATTATTAAATAAAAAATTCTTAAGCAATAACGATTTTGTTTTAATCTACTGATCATCCAATTTATCAATTTTATGCACGATGACCGTTAGTGTTATAATACCTAGATTTAGTTTTCCAAGTTCATAATACTCTACTACACTGGAAGCTGAGTAAGTCATTGCTCACAGTCACTAAATGATTGACTTACATGAAAAATCGACTGATGTGATTTGTGTGAGTTATCCCCATTTATGGCCGTGATTGGTAGAGGGGGTTGGTGTGAGTTATCACCCTTTACGGCCGTGATTAGTAGAGGGGGTTGGTGTGAGTTATCACCCTTTATGGCCGTGATTGGTAGAGGGGGTTGGTGTGAGTTATCACCCTTTATGGCCGTGATTGGTAGAGGGGGTTGGTGTGAGTTATCACCCTTTATGGCCGTGATTGGTAGAGGGGGTTGGTGTGAGTTATCACCCTTTATGGTCGTGATTGGTAGAGAGAGTCCATGTGAGTTACCACCCTTTATGGCCGTGATTAGTAGAGAGAGTCCATGTGAGTTGGATCTGTTTGCTTGTTTCATTGAAATTTACCTGGTCCACCACATGCCGTGAGCTTAGGCGAACTAAGAGGAAAGAGCAAAATGAAACAAAACAAAGAGTAAGGAAAGAAGAAGAACCTACCACTAACAGCCCACAGTTTGGCTCGACTTTCAGACAATATGAGATAAGCCCAAGTCAAAGTGGTATAAAGCTATTTTAGCATCCAATAAGTCACTCCTCCTAGTCAGTCCTAGCAGTTCCAAAAAGTCAACAAGGGATGTAACTCATGCTTACATAACCCCCCTCCCAGCGGGATACAGTTCCTGTAGGAGCGATTAAGGATGCTGTCTGCTATCATCTGAACCTCAGGGGCGGCGAAGAACTCTGCCGGTGCGTGAAGTCACGTTGTCATTTGCTGACGGTTGATTTGAATGAGAAGGTGGTGTGACAGTCGCAGGCTTTGGAGTTGAGAATTGATCAGGCGGTCAGCTAGCACGTTGTTTCGCAAGTGGTTAACTGAGGACGTAAGCCGTTTTTAGGCGGTCAATTGAGATGTTTCTAAGCGCCCTTTCATCTCGAGGTGAAGTATTTATCATCCTTCAACAACACTGAAATGGACCGTCATGGTCGTTGGAGGGATCTTGTGTGAGTCTTTCCGAACGTAAACATAGTCGGCCAGCTAAAGTTGAGAGCACGTGAGAGGCTGTTTCTCCATGGAACTTCATGCAGGGGCATGAATTGAACGCATGATTTGTTGGAGTTGCTCAAGGAATGGTATATCTGGTTCGGAATTACGGGTGTCACATGGTTGCAGGAATTCGACTAGAAAGGCGGAGTGCCGAACCATACACAAGTTCGGCAGGTGAGCAGTCAGGATCCACTCTCCAAGAAGAACTAAGGCCTACTAGAACTACAGTTCTTCAAACCAATTCGAGGGTTGTTAGCTTTTAGTGCTGCTTTTGAGTTGGCGGTAGTGTTTAACCATTCCATGGCTTGTGGATGGTAAGCGTGGTTGTTTTTGCTTTGATGCTGCAGTTTGTTGAGTTCAGTCCATAGGGTCGAGGTGGAATTGCCTCCCACGGTCAGAAACTATGTCTTCGGGTACTCCGAATCTTGAAATCCAATGGTGAAGAAGAGCTGAAGCGCAGGTGGTAGCAAGGGCATCGGGGAGAGGATGGCTTCGGCCATCTCTGTGAAGGTCAATTATTGTGAATAGGTATTTCATACCTTGGCTTTCTGGTAGAGGCCCAACTAAATCTACGTGGAGGCAGCAAAACCTATCAGGACGGGGAAGGCGTTCTGTGAGTGGGGAGCGAGGATGGCGATGGACTTAGAGGCCTGACAATCAGGGAACTCCCTGCACCATTTTATGGATGCTCACGTTGCATGCCATGCCAAACGAAGCGTTGTGAAATTGCTTTTTGGGTGGGTCTAACACCGGAGTGTGAAAGACCATGAATCTTGTTGAACACGATGCGGGTCCAAGAGGTGGAAGTGGCTGGCCTGGCGCTCCCATGGATGTGTCGCACAGAAGCGTTGACGAGCCGATATCAATGTCTTTGAGCGTCAGGCCTGTTGTTTTGGCCATACGGTATGAGACCATTTCGTCTGCTGTTACTTGGTCACGGGCGAGGTGGTCAAAGTTGATGTTTTCATCCCAATGATTGTCCCTGCCGATCGCGTGGAGAACCAGGGTGTCCGTGTTTTCAGTCTCGTATTGTGTTTATCCTCGACAGGGCGTCTGCGACCACATTGAATTTACCTTGATATATTGAATGTCCGTAGTAAATTCTGCGATGAAAGACAAATGTCTAGTTTGGCGCGGAGAACGGTCATTCTGGCTTTTCAAAGCAGTCGTCAGAGGTTTGTGGTCTCAGAAGAGGGTAAAGGGTCTTCCTTCCAAAAAGTGTCTAAAATGTTTGATTGCACTGTAAGATGCTAACAGTTCACGGTCGAATGCGCTGTACTTCTTTTCTGCGTCAGAAAGCTTTCTGGGAGAAAAAGGCAAGGTGCCCATAGGGATCTACCCTGGCGTTGCTCAAGTTGGGCTCCAATGGCGGCGTTGATGCATCCACGGTGAGACTAGCGGAGCCTCTGGTTGAGGATGATGTAAGAGTACTGCCTCACTGAGCAGGGTTTTGGTTTTGTCGAAAGCTTCTTGACAAACGCTGGACCAATCAATCTTTGTCCTTTGCCACTTGCCTGAGCATGGAGCGGGCTATAGCAGCAATTCCAGGAAGGAAACGGTAGTAATTAACCATGCCTAGGAAACGTTGTAGGCTCGTGCGGTTGTTGCGGTTCATGTCGCCAAGAAAGTAATCCTGTCAGGAAGAGGAATGATTCCTTTAGCACTGACGTGATGTCCCAAGAAATCGATTTCGTTGGCAGCAAAAACACATTTGGTTTTGTTTATGACCAGGCCATTGGAAGATAGGAGTGTGAAAAGTTCCTGAAGGTGCTTAATGTGTTCCTGTGGAGAATGACTTGCAACCAGAATGTCGTCGAGATATACGAAAGCAAAGGTCACGTCGCGCAGTATTCCATCCATGAGGCGCTGGAAAGATTGGGCAGCATTTTTCAATCCGAAAGGCATTCGGAGGAACTCCCAGAGTCCGAAAGGTGTAATTATTGCTGTCTTTGCTATAGACGATGAGGCCATGGGGATCTGATGATAGCCTCTAATCAAATCAATTTTTGAAAAGATTGAACAGCCAGCAAGATGGTTGGTGAAATCTTGAATATGCGGTAGAGGATAGCGGTCGTCTTCGGTTGATGCATTCAGACACCTGTAGTCACCACAAGGTCGCCATTTTCCATCAGGCTTAGGGACAACATGGAGAGGTGAAGACCATGGGGATTTTGAACGGCGGACAATGCCTAATTCTTCCATCTTTAAAAACTCTGCTTTAGCAGCAGACAGTTTTTCTTGGTCTAGACGTCGAGCTCTTGCATGTGTTGGTGGGCCATTAGAGACGATGTGGTGTTCGACGCCGTGTTTGTTGGTAGAGTTGTCAAAATGTGGACTAAGGATCTCAGGAAACTGCTGCAGCAGGTTTGAATATTCGCTCTGAGGCTGGAGACTTAAACCTGAGAGTGTAAGGGAATGTTCAGACTTTTCAAGGAGGATAGACATGTTGTCAAGTGACACAAGGCGCTTGCCGCGGAGGTCAATTGCTAGTCCGTTAGATATAAAAAAATCTGCACCGAGTATAGGCTGAGTGACGTCAGCGAGGTGAAACTGATGTGTGTATCGTCTCTTAGGGCTTAACATTAATGACATGATACGAGTTCCCCAGGTGCGAATGGATGTTCCATTGGCTGCTGAGAGTTGTATTGAAGGGTGCCGTGTTTGACGATCTTGGGGAGAAGCAGGGTATACAGACACCTCCGCTCCTGTATCGACGAGGTATGAAACACCAGATTTGCGGTCCTCGACTGAAAGCGTGTTGTTTCCCTGAGGAGAGCCAGCTGCTGCCACGCCTAGCGACTGGCCTTGTCGTTTCCCGACTTCTGGAGAAGTGATGCAAACTTGCATCCAGGTTGACAATTGCGTGCATGTGGGCCGAATTTGGTATGGTAGAAACAAACTGGGGCTGGTGGAGATGCTGTGTTTGTTCCCGGGCGACGAGAGTTTTGGTTATGGGACCTGAACCTAATGGACTCCACCCCTGCAGGAGACGGTTGGTCGGTAGCATGTGCAATCTGCTGGATGTTAGTACCAGAACGCGCTTCCCAAACCCGATCGGCAGCCTCTACCAGTTTTTCCAAATCATCGAAGTCCTGACCTGCAATGATGGTGCGGACATCGGCAGGTAGGTTGGAGAGGAACAATGCTCTTTTGAGGGTTTGAGGATCATCGTTTAATGCGTTGATCTTTCGTAACAGGGCAGTGGGCTTCCTATCGCCTAGACCGTTTAGGTTTAACAGCTCACTGTCTCGTTGAGCTTGAGATTTGCCAAATGCTTTGATCAGAGCTCTTTTGAGACTTTTGTATTTCTCAGATTCTGGGGGGCTTACTAGTACATCATGCACCTCTTCAGCAGTTTTGAAATCCAGTGCACTGACAACATAGTCATATTTTGTCTGGTCTTGTGTGATGTTCTTTGTGCCGAACTGGGCTTCTACTCTAGCAAACCAGATCTCTGGGGAGGAGATCCAAAATTCAGGCAGCTTGACAGATACTGCATTGACCTGGCTGCTTGGTTGTAGGGAATGCAGTTGGCTAGCTAGGGCAGCAAGTAGCGACTCGGTCGATTGGGTCTGGGGTTGAGACATGTTGAATGTTGCAAAATAACTCTAAATCTAGATCTGATCCTAACTGACTGTACGACGTGTGGGGTGTGCT
>JAXRKP010001957.1:62500-80546 GCA_037039925.1 Doris montereyensis | reverse complement strand
CGCCGACCTATGAGTATGAGCCATGGCGTCCCAAAGCCATTGAGCGAGACAATGAGTCACCACAGTCACACACGTGGTCAGTCTATGCATTCCAGTCGGCCAATCAAACACCCAGTTGCACCAGATAACATTTGTGATATTTTAGATGAAATTGAGAAAGCTGATTCCTTTTTTCATCATTGTGTTCCTCTTCTCTCGCCCTCACCGTCCTCGTCGTCGTCGTCGTCGTCGATGCTGTCATTCACCGCCTCCTCTTTTTCTTCTGTTTTGTATTCTTCTTCGTTTTCTTCTTTTCTTCTTTTTCTTCTTCTTTTCTTTTTCTTCTTTTTCTTCTTCTTCTTTCGTCTTCTTCTTCTTCTTCTTCTTCTTCTTCTTCTTCTTCTTCTTCTTCTTCTTCTTCTTCTTCTTCTTCTTCTTCTTCTTCTTCTTCTTCTTCTTCTTCTTCTTCTTCTTCTTCTTCTTCTTCTTCTTCTTCTTCTTCTTCTTCTTCTTCTTCTTCTTCTTCTTCTTCTTCTACTTCTTCTTCTTCTTTTCTTCTTCTTCTTCTTCTTCTTCTTCTTCTTCTTCTTCTTCTCCTTCTTCTTCTTCTTCTTCTTCTTCTTCTTCTTCTTCTTCTTCTTCTTCTTCTTCTTCTTCTTCTTCTTCTTCTTCTTCTTCTTCTTCTTCTTCTTCTTCTTCTTCTTCTTCTTCTTCTTCTTCTTCTTCTTCTTCTTCTTCTTCTTCTTCTTCTTCTTCTTCTTCTTCTTCTTCTTCTTCTTCTTCTTCTTCTTCTTCTTCTTCTTCTTCTTCTTCTTCTTCTTCTTCTTCTTCTTCTTCTTCTTCTTCTTCTTCTTCTTCTTCTTCTTCTTCTTCTTCTTCTTCTTCTTCTTCAAAAAGATACATACAGACATACATACATGCAAACATACAAACATACATACATACGTACATACATACATACATACATACATACAAACATAAATATATACATACATACATACATACATACATACATACATACATACATACATACATACATACATACATACATACATACATACATACATACATACATGCATACATACAGACATGCATACATTGAGACAGATGGGCAGCAGACAAACGGACATAATGTAAACACATATGTACACTGTCGAACTATTAACATACCCACAATAACTCTTGTGGTTACAGAAATATAGCTCTACGTCATATTCAGACTTTTTTTAAAATCATACACAAACACTTATAAGCGATGTATGTTATGTAATTAGATCTACCACTATAAACCGAGGACATTTTCCATAATTAATTATCGCCACACCAAAATAAAACAACAGCCCCCACCCTAAAAAACAAAACAAAAAAGCAACTGACTTTTTCCCCTTTGACCTCACATTGGTCGCACCGAGTGACCTGTCTGTCACGCGGAAATATAATTCCACCCGAGTTAACATTGCGCCAAATTCCAATTACGTATGAAGAACATTTTAAATACACACGCGCGTAGCATACAGCAACACTCTGCGGTGCCAAACATCTCAACAATGTGTTCTCATGTTTCCATCTTACACTGAATTTGTCGGCTTAACGCAAATGTTCGTTTCTTTAAAGTAAAAAAAAAATTGAATAAAAAAAAGCGTGTTCTTCACAAACTGCTGAAAGTTACGCGTGTGAATCACAGGAAGCTAGGGACATGCATAACGTCATGTAGGTAGTCTGGTAGGTAGGTAGATAGATAGATAGATAGATAGATAGATAGATAGATATGTAGATAGATAGATAGATATGTAGATAGATAGATAGATATGTAGATAGATAAATAGATATGTAGATAGATAGATAGATATGTAGATAGATAGATAGATATAGATAGATAGATAGATATGTAGATAGATAGATATATAGATATAGATAGATATGTAGATATTATTAGATAGATAGATAGCAGTAGATAGATAGATAGATAGACAAGATGATACATAGGTTGATAGATAGGTAGTAGAAAGATAGATATTTTAGATAGATAGATAGATATGTAGATAGATAGATAGATAGATATGTAGATAGATAGATAGATAGATATGTAGATAGATAGATAGATAGATAGATATGTAGATACATAGATAGATAGATATGTATATGTAGATAGATATATAGATATGTAGATAGATAGATAGTTATGTAGATAGATAGATAGATAGATATGTAGATAGATAGATATTATGTACATAGATAGATAGATATATATAGATAGATAGATATGTAGATAGATATATAGATAGATAGATAGATATGTAGATAGATAGATATGTAGATAGATAGATAGAAATGTAGATAGATAGAAATGTAGATAGATAGATAGATAGATAGATAGATATGTAGATAGATAGATAGATGTAGATAGATAGATAGATATGTAGATAGATAGATAGATATGTATATATATATATATATATATATATATATATATATATATATATATATATATATAGATAGATATGTAGATAGATAGATAGATAGACATATAGATATGTAGATAGATAGATATATATATAGATAGATAGATAGATAGATAGATAGATAGATAGATAGATAGATGTGATGGATAGATAAATATATAGATATGTAGATAAATAGATAGATAGCTAGATAGATAGATAGATAGATAAAGATATACAGACAGATGTATCAGACGATAGATAGATAGAAGATAGATAGACTTTAGATATTATGTAGACAGATGATAGATAAATATATAGATATGAATAGATGATCATATAGAAGATAGATAGACAGACAGATATAGATAGATAGATAGATACAAATACAAGAAATAGATGGATGAATCTTTGGACACCAATGGAATTACAGTTAGATTGGTTGATAGTGCTCTTCTTCCATGGCGATATATATGGGATAGGGGATGGGAGGGATGGGATAGATAGATGGATAGATAGATAGATAGGATAGATAGTGTGGATAGATAAATAGATAGATGGGAGATAGATAGATAGATATGGACGGATAGGGAGGGGATGGTGGGGATGGGAGATAGACAGGATGGGAATTGACTATATCAAAGCCCTGCAGGGGATGGGAGAAAAGACAATCTTTGGATGGGAGTGCTCTTCCATGGCGAGGATGGGAGGGGATAGGGGGATGGGAGGGAATGGTGGGGAGGAGGATGGGATGGGAGGAGATGAGGGATGGGAGGGGATAGAGTGGATGGGAGGGAATAGGAGGGGATGGGAGGGGGGGATGGGGGGGATGGTGCCGACGCACAGGCCGTGATCTCGATTTTAGTTAAAGTGATGCTCGAAGTTGTTTTGGGTTGGGTTTGTGTATATGTGTGTGTGAGTGTGTGTGTTTGTATGTGTGTGTAAGTGTGTGTGTGTGTGAGCGTGTGTAAGTGTGTGTGTGAGTGTGTGTGTGTATGTATGTATATGTGTGTGTATGTGTGTGTATATGTGTGTATATGTGTGTATGTGTGTATGTGTGTATGTATGTGTGTGTGTATGTGTGTGTGTGTGTGTGTGTGTACTCCGTCGTCTTGTTTGTGCTCTGACTAAGTTTGTTATTCTTTCATATCATTCATACTAATCATACATCCTTTTTCACATACACTCATCGTCTGTTGCCTTTATAAGATTTGTTCCGCTGTAATATTTGATGAAATGGGGTTTGTTTCTAAAGAAAGAAGAAAAAACCCATATTCGCAACACAATTATTTACGAATATAAATAGAAACATAAATTTTAACTTAGATTTAGAAGTGAAATAGGAAAATGTGTGTTGAAAACCAAACGTGCGCGAGAGGGGAAAAGGGGCGGGGGAGGGAGGGAGGGGAGGGCGGACAGAGGTAACACTGTAGTACAAACTTCGAAAACGTGAAGATGTCAAAATGGGAAATAAAGAGTAACCTTAGAATTTAAAGTGAATATTAAAAAGGGCAGCTTTTCATCTGTGTGCATTAAGTTACAAATTATAAGATGTGAAAGTAATTTTGTTCAAAACACGAAGACTTGGTAAGGTTAGACATTATTCTTCTTCTTGCACCTTTCTAAGAATGGTATTGTTACAAAGTAAACGAAAACAGTTTTGAGCGTCAGAATATCGCCACGGTTAAAAACCAAAGAATATTATAATTGATTTGAGAAGAAGTTGGCAAGTCAACAACAACAAAAAACTCAAAACGTTTAATATAGTTAAGAGGCCAATTTGACCTGCACGCGTCTGAGCATTGAAAAGACAACATTATCCAACATCCTTTTCTCAACCTTAACCTTAACGCTAGCTCCACCCCAGCCCTGCCCTCCCCTCAATGCTCAAAACCAAATAATCCGAACACACAAACCGCCCCCCTTCTCCCCCCCCCCCAAATAACAGACCATAGACAACAACAACAACAAAACCAAACATACAGCAAACCCATAGCCATAAACAGGCAAATCAAAATCTTCGAACAATACAACTCTCAAAAACCCAAAAATCAAATAGCACACCCCCCCCTCCCCCCCAAAAAAAAAACAAAAACAAACAAACTACACAAAACACACAAAAAAAACAAAACAAAACAAAAACAAGAACAAAAAATAATCCCAAAACAAAACAACAACAACAGCTAAAAAAGCAACTCTAATAAATATATCAAAACAAACAAAACTGTTCCTATAATAACCGTATTTGCCATGCTTTCCTGAAATCCCTTATTTCTAATTACACAACGCACGACAAAAATAAAGATAAAGATAAAGATAAAGATAAAGATAAAGATAAAGATAAAGATAAAGATAAAGATAAAGATAAAGATAAAGATAAGGGTAAAGATAAAGATAAAGATAAAGATAAGTAAAGATAAAGATAAAGATAAAGATAAAGATAAAGATAAAGATAAAGATAAAGATAAAGATAAAGATAAAGATAAAGAGATTTATAGTCTGTGTCCGTACAGGCTCACCAACTGTACATCAGTTATCCCCAGCAGGCCATTTCAATCAAGTTCTTCTTAACTCTCGTGAGAACGTACAATACACAAGCCTGTTAAACTTTTCGTACAAATACTCTGACAAGATATTTTTCTACATATAGCTTGGTACTCATTCACACCTGAGTTAAGTGAGGAAAGTAAAGTGAAGTACCTTTCCTAAGAGTACAACGTAGTGAAAAAAAAATATCCCACCCGTGCCACCGCATGGCTTGAACCAGTGTCGTCGTGATTACCAGCTCACAAAAATACGGTTCAACTACAACACCTCTTTATTCTAGAAAGTGGTGAAAAAGGACATGGAATAGTACTGAAGCCCTGTAAGAGCAAAGGCTATACAAATAAATATAAAAGAATGAACAGAGAATAATATTTTAGCTCTATATTATTATTATTATTATTATTATAATTATTATTATTATTATTATTATTATTATTATTATTATTATTATTATTATTATTATTATTATTATTATTATTATTATTATTATTATTATTATTATTATTATTATTATTATTATTATTATTATTATTATTATTATTATTATTATTAATATTTTTATTATTATTCATTATTATTATTATTATTATTATTATTATTATTATTATTATTATTATTATTATTATTATTATTATTATTATTATTATTATTATTATTATTATTATTATTATCATTATTATTTATCATTATAATGTAGACTTAAGAAGACATTTATTTGATCTGTCAAAAGTGGGACGGAGCAAGGGGGAACTCTTGATAGAAAACAAACATAAATAACAATCCTACATTCTTCTTATACGTACAATTCAAAATAAAATCTATAGGTTTCAAGTCTAAATTTCAATTTTACCACAAAACGTTTTTTTTTCTTTCTTCTAAAAGGTCTAAGGTGAAGATAACATTCGATGATCTTACCTGTGGAAGTAATATTATTTCAAGTCTACAACAAAGGTTCTACAAGGGGGAAACAGGATATGGAAGACTGTCTTCAAAACCACAACAACGGAGCAGAACGAATAGCACCGGATCGTCAGTTCTTCCAAAAGAAGGTTCAAGAAGAAAGCAACGTCCGGCCATGGATAAGCTACCAGTACCAGGACAACTTTATTGACCACTGTGAAAAGGGGGGCTGGGTGTCTCCCCTATGCACCCAATGTATTTAGGGGGTCAATCGAAAGCCATGGAATGGGACTCCGAAATCCAGAGGCAAGGTGGCAACCTTTTTCTTTCTTTCTTTATCAGTTCCCATTCTACATTGATCTTTCTCCAGGATACCCTGTCCTCGCATTTGCTGTTTCCTTCCAAAAAATGTTAACTTCGTATGCTTCAATTCATCTATTATATCTTCTTCCCACTTTCTCCGAGGTCTGCCTTTTGGTCTTTTACCTTTGGGCAAAATTGTATACTGATTTAGCTATTCTATTGTCATTCATTCTGTTTACATGCCTAAACCATCTCATTGATTTTTCTATCTTCACCACCACCATTCTCACTACTCCCTCACTTACCACTCACTTTCCTCTTTCACTCACTCACTCACTCACTCACCTCACCACCACTTCACGCACTTCACTCACTCACTCACGCACTCACGCACTCACTCACCACCATTCACTCACCCACTCACTCCCTCACCTAAACCATCTCAATTGACTCACTCACTCACTCACTCACTCACTCCACTCACTCACTCACTCACTCACTCACTCACGCAATCACTCACTCACTCACTCACTCACTCCTCACACGCCCTCACTCACTCATTCACTCTCACTCAATCACTCACTCATTCACTCACTCCTCTCACTCACTCATTCACTCACTCATTCACTCACTCACTCACTCACTCACTCACTCACTCATTCACTCACTCACTCACTCACTCACTCACTCACTCACTCCCACTCACCACCACTCACTCACCACCACCACTCACCCACTCACCCACTCACTCACTCACTCACTCCACTCACTCACTCACTCACTCACTCACCAATCACTCACTCAACTCACTCACGCGACTGTCACTCACGAATCACTCACTCACACACTCATTCACTCTCACTCACGATGCTAACTCACTCACTCACTCTATAATCACTCACTCACTCACTCCTCACGTGACTGTGAATGCGATGCTAATTAACTCTATAATATTAATAACAATGTTAGCCAGCGAGGATGTGTCTATTTTTGCCCCAGGCATAAATGAGCGTGGTGTGAGGCAATGGCTAAATTTGTAATGTATTCTTTAAAAAAAAAGAAAACAACACGACGTAGACAGTGGAGGCAGTTAGTGTTGATGTAACAGGTGCAAATGTTTAAACCTATCACCTCAACCACTGCCTCACCTACAGGTTAAGGGTGTTAAAGGTGGAATGGATCTAAACCCTAAACCTTGCTCTGCAACTAACTGTACGTTGTGCTCGAAACGAAGCAAGAATACAATAAATATGTACAACTAACTAGATGCGTTTTATCTATTGCGGAAATAACAGCATAGATAGAATCTAGGAAGACATTCTTAGTGGCAAATCAAGCTGTAGTAATTTTATGATAATAGTGATAGGAATAATTAAAATAATATTGATGGTGATGATGGTTATGATATTGTGATGATGATACAGACGATCATGATTGTAACATAAAGGATATAATTAATATACATCCTCACTAATATTATCTTGAGTATCACTTTTATTATCCCAAATTGAAGAAAAATTGGTGAACAACTTTATGCTGCTGTTAATCTCTATACCACCAGCCAAACTTTGGAGGCGAATGAAGGGTCAAACCTGTGCAAAGAAGACGAGGTGGAATACTTATATTAAGATGATCAACGACCTTCAGACGGAGACAGCCCATGGACAAACCAGGCAACAGAGATCCATTTCGATCACCTGGGACAACCTGGCACTTCGAATGAAGGTGTGAAGGTGAAGGTGATGATGATGATGATGATGATGAAGTGGTTGCAGCCGCTGGAACGTCGACCAGTAGACTTTTTGCCTCCATCGCTTCCACCAAACCACATGGGAAAAGAAAACTCATCAGTAACTTGTGGCTCAATGTTGCCTCTACTTTAAAATGTGCGCGTGCGTGCAAAGAAAGAATAAAAAAAGGTGCGCATAGTTGAGAATAAATATCTGCAGTACACATCCATGAAAAACAACAGCACGCACAAAATATTTTTTTCTTTTTTCTCTTTATTTCCGTCAAATTTTTGCACAACACCAAACAAAGGTTTGCGTAGAAAGAGCAAACAAAGTTGTAGGATACATTGGTCTGGTGTGGCGTCGGTGACCTTGTGGCTGAGTTGCTAAAACGTGGAATCATGAAGTTCTGGGTTCGAATCCTAGCAATGCTCGATCCAACGTTGTGTTGTGGGAAAAGCACTTAACACGCATTTTCCCACTCGACCCAGGTGCAAATGGGTACAAGGCTCCAGCTTGGGAGTAAACATCTGCCACAATCTAGCGTCCTGTCCAGGAGGTGATTATTATCGCTATCATCTGTTTCGCTTTACGCTATAGAAACCGGGATAAATTCCTGCTCTATGGGTCGTAATGGCCTTAAAAGGAAATTTAATTTACTTTCTATTGGTCTGACTCCAATCCTTTCTTCCATGTCAATCTTCCTCTCTCCTCACATCTTTTGTTGTTGTTGTTGTTGTTGTTGTTGTTGTTGTTGTTGTTGTTGTTGAGAGGCAAGTTTTAAAAATGTTTTTATCAATTGATTGAAAGTTTCAAGACATAGATCTAGTAGGTTGCTTAACGTTAAAAAAAAAAAGAAGAAATATTCGTGCAGTCCGCACGACACGCCTGTCATTCAATGTCTTTTAGAAAAGGAATAATTTTATAGACTGTCACCGAACTCACGCTAGATCGGACCAGAGTTATCACCCTTGTTGTTCAAGCTCAAGTGAGCAAATAGGTACATTTCCTTGCTCAATTTTTTTTTTGGGGGGGGGGGGAGGAGAGAAATGTCTGAAGTGGAACTCGATCTCAGTACATCTGGGTGACAGCGTAATGCCTTTAACCTCGGTTTCACGTTTATTAAATTGTTTATAAATGTTATAGGTTTATTGTCTTTTCATGATTGAAATGCTTGAGATAGATTGTTTCTTGTATTTCATATGATTGATGTGACTTGCGTAAACGTGAAATTGTAACTTTATATAATGTATTGAAATACTTTTAACAGTTTAAAATAAAACAAACTGCAAAACAACAAAGTTCGCCTCTAACAAGATAACTCCAAAACGAAACAAACAATCCCTCCCCCCCCCCCACCCTGGGAAAGGCAAATAATAAACAATCTAAAAAGCATCATTTAAAAAAAACAAACAATAGTCAACTTGCATGCCCCCTCTCTTTTCCCCATCTCCATCTCTATCCCCATCATAGAAAACTCAATAACCCATCAGCATCAACAACAACAACAACAACAACAACAACAACAAAAAACAACATAATAGTTTGAAAATACCAGACAAGACAAAACAACAACATCAAAACAATAGCACAAAAACTAAACCAGAACAAAGAAACAAACGAACAAGTTAATATTACAATTCAGATGCGCTGCCATTTAAAAAAAAATTCAGTTGCAAGAGAGGTCCTTATTCTTCAAACAGTTGTTGATCTGTCAGTTGATAAAAGACAAAGATTTATAGTACGTATTCCCGCACAAATGCAGGCTCATCGACTCTACATCATCTATGCCCCGGTAAGCCCTTTTATTCGAAGTCAGTCTCAGCTCTCTGTGGAGCATACAGTACTACTGCCTGTTGGGCGTTTCATATAACACTCTGACAAATTTCTCTCTGCCTATAACTAAACGCTCGTTCACATCTAAGTCAAATAGGAAAAAAAAAAAAGTACATGTCCTCTAATAGCACAACATGGTGAAAACATCCTTGACCATTCAGGGTTTACATAGGTGTCAACACAGTTATATAAACTCATAACACTATCTTTTATATATATGTCAACACAGTTATATAAACTCATAACACTATCTTTTATATATATGTCAACACAGTTATATAAACTCATAACATTATCTTTTATATATATGTCAACACAGTTATATAAACTCATAACACTATCTTTTATATATATATGTCAACACAGTTATATAAACTCATAACACTATCTTTTATATATATGTCAACACAGTTATATAAACTCATAACGCTATCTTTATATATATATATATATGTCAACACAGTTATATAAACTCATAACACTATCTTTTACATATGTGTCAACACACCTATATAAACTCATAACGCTATCTTTTACATATGTGTCAACACAGTTATATAAACTCATAACGCTATCTTTTACATATGTGCTCAACACACCTATATAAACTCATAACGCTATCTTTTACATATGTGTCAACACAGTTATATAAACTCATAACACTATCTTTTACATAGGTGTCAACACAGTTATATAAACTCATAACACTATCTTTACATATGTGTCAACACAGTTATATAAACTCTAACACTATCTTTTACATAGGTGTCAATGCAGTTATATAAACTCATAACGCCATCTTTTACATAGGTGCCAATGCAGTTATATAAACTCATAACGCCATCTTTTACATAGGTGTCAACACAGTTATATAAACTCATAACGCCATCTTTTACATATGCGTCAACACAGTTATATAAACTCATAACGCTATCTTTTACATAGCTGTCAACGCAGTTATATCAATTCATCACGATATCGACCACACATAATGGCTGTCAGAAAGAAGCAAGATCACTTGGCAAAGAAAGATTTCTTCTATACGGAACATATACATCTGAGATCTCATGCAATGCCTCTTGGATGGACAGGCTCAGGTTGTTGGTTTTTTTATACGTGCATGAAAGCGTTTTTGGAGTGCAGGCTCTAGTCAACGATTCAGGTGAAGACCCCAGTGTTTGGGATGAAGACCCCAGCCAGTGTTTAGGGATTTAGACCCAAGCCAGTGTTTGGATGAAAACCCCGGCCAGCGTTTGGGGATATAGACCCAAGCCAATGTTTGGGATGAAGACCCCAGCTGGCGTTTGGGGATATAGACCCAAAGCAATCAATCTTTGGGATGAAGACCCCGGCAAGCGTTTAGGGATATAGACCCAAGCCAGTGTTGGGGATGAAGACCTCAGCTAGCGTTTGGGGATATAGACCCAAGCCAGTGTTTGGGATGAAGACCCTGGCCAGCGGTTGGGGATATAGACCCAAGCCAGTGTTTGGGATGAAGACCCTCGCCAGCGTTTGGGGATATAGACCCAAGCCAGTGTTTGGGATGAAGACCTGGCCAGCGTTTGGGGATATAAACCCAAGCCAATGTTTGGGATGAAGACCCAAGCCAGTGTTTGGGGATATAAACCCAAGCCAATGTTGGGATGAAGACCCTGGCCAGCGTTTGGGGATATAAACCCAAGCCAATGTTGGGGATTTAGACCCAAGCCAGTGTTTGGGGATATAGACCCAAGCCAATCTTTGGGATGAAGACCCTGGCCAGCGTTTGGGGATATAGACCAAGCCAGTGTTTGGGGAAGACACAAAGACCCAATTTAGCCAGTGTTTGGGGATTTAGACCCAAGCCAGCGTTTGGGGATATAGACCCAAGCCAGTGTTTGGGATGAAGACCCTGGCCAGCGTTTGGGGATATAGACCCAAGCCAATCTTTGGGATGAAGACCCTGGCCAGCGTTTGGGGATATAGACCCAAGCCAATCTTTGGGATGAAGACCATGGCCAGCGTTTGGGGATATAAAGCCAAGCCAGTGTTTGGGATGAAGACGTCAACATATATTTTCAAGCAACATTTAGACAGAAGATCCCTATAAACATACTGGACTGAAGATCCCATGCAAGCAACATTTTTAACTGAAATCCCTAAGCAAGTAACATTTTGGACTGAAGACACAAAGCAACCAACATTTTGGACTGAAGACACAAAGCAAACAACATTTAGACTAAATACACAAAGCAACCAACATTTTGGACTAAAGACACAAAGCGAGCAATATTTTGGACTAAATACACAAAGCAAGCAACATTTTGGACTGAAGACACAAAGCAAACAACAGTTGGACTGAAGACACAAAGCAAACAACATTTCGGACTAAATACACAAAGCAACCAACATTTTGGACTGAAGACACAAAGCAAACAACATTTAGACTAAATACACAAAGCAACCAACATTTTGGACTGAAGACACAAAGCAAGCAATATTTTGGACTAAATACACAAAGCAAGCAACATTTTGGACTGAAGACACAACTCAAACAACATTTTGAACTAAAGACCACAAGCAATGGTTAGGATGAAGACCTCAGACAATGTTAGGGTTGGTTTTACTCTATCTAGTATTTGAATAGATTTAGCCAAGAAAAAGGGAAGAAAAAAAGAAGAAAGAAAGACCTAACAAAGAACAAAAACCAAACCCAAACAAACAAAAGAAATTTGTACACAAATTAGTAAAGCAAAAAACAAATAAAAAAAACAAGAAAGAAGAAAAAAGACTCAAAAACTACCTAAGCCTTCAACCTGCCCCTCACCATCTCCATCCATTTTAGCATTAAAGAATAACCCCCCCCCCCCCCACCGATAACACATACTACACGACGAGGATAGTGGGTGAGGGACATGTTGCTGGTTGTGTGTGTGTGTGTGTTTGTGTGTGTGTGTGTGTGCACGTGTATGCCTGTATGTTTGTATGTGTGACCAAGCGTATATGTCCGTCGGTAGGGGTGGATTTAGAAGTAAGGCAAAGAGAAGCTCATGTCATGTCAAGAAAATTTATGATAATAAACAGTCGTAGGTGTATGATTATTCCAGTCGTAACCAGCAGGCAAAGGGAGGCTGGCGTTGATGAAAAAAGGCTTTGAAATTGTTCTAAAATAATATTATAAAGTTTATGCCGCTTGTGTGTTAGGCTAGAAGGAAATCCAGTGACGCCCCGGCGACAAAGCTAGGCGGACCGTGAAGGCAACACCAACGCAACGCGTGGTGTACATCGGGTATCACCACCAGGCAGGTTGGGTCACGGCGCTCTCCTGGGTGGGATGGTTTGTTATTACAACTACAACAGCAACGACAAAATTGAATATGGAGAAGAAAAAAACAGCAGGAGAGGGATGAGGAGGAGGAGGAGGAGGAGGAGGAGGAAGGGGGAGAAGAGAAAGATGGGGAGTAGGAGAACGTAAACGAAGGAGAAGAAAAGAGAAGAAGAAGAAGAAGAAGAAGAAGAAGAAGGAAGAAGAAGAAGAAGAAGAAGAAGAAGAAGAAGAAGAAGAAGAAGAGGAAGAAGAAAGAAGAAGAAGAAGAAGAAGAAGAAGAAGAAGAAGAAGAAGAAGAAGAAGAAGAAGAAGAAGAAGAAGAAGAAGAAGAAGAAGAAGAAGAAGAAGAAGAAGAAGAAGAAGAAGAAGAAGAGAAGAAGAAGAAGAAAGAATAAGAGGAAGAAGAAGAAGAAGAAGAAGAAGAAGAAGAAGAAGAAGAAGAAGAAGAAGAAGAAGAAGAAGAAGAAGAAGAAGAAGAAGAAGAAGAAGAAGAAGAAGAAGAAGAAGAAGAAGAAAAAGAAGAAGAAGAGGAAGAAGAAAAAGAAGAGGAAGAGGAATAAGAAGAAGGTGGGGGCGTGGGTAGGGGAGGTTTATTCGAAAAACGAAACCCCAAAACAACTTTTCAATCTGCCGGGGCATGACCTCACGATCTTTTGGTTGAGAGACTGATACCTTGCGTCTGAACTACCGAGTCCCCATAGCCAAGATATTCAAGGTTATTTTTTTGTTATATTACCGAGTATAATACTAAAACTATTCTTTACAGTTCTTCTTTCATCGATAGACTAAGCCCATCAGATGTAACTCTGCACAGGTGAGGAGACGTTTTGGTCTCAAAAGTTTTAAATTATTGAACAACGGTGCATCTCTGCGTCAGTATTCGAAACCATGACTTTCGGCGATCAAGGTGAGGTCCCACACCTCTGGACCATCTCAATCATTACAAAATATTGTGTAGGTCTACTTACGGATCTTCTAGACGAAAAATTCAATGACGAGACCATCGACACACTAGGGTAACTAGACAAAAGATTTATTTAAAAAAAAACAAAAAACAACCAACCCTGAAAATCAGAACAAAAATTCCATAAACAAAATTCAAATATTTCAACCAACAAAAAAGATTTTTTTTAAACAAACTCAACAACCACCACCCACCCCCACTCCGCCCCTCCCCTACACACATATCCGTGCACATTCACAAACCCATCAAAAACATCAAAGAAGCAAACAAACAAATAAAACAAACCGAACAATCAAAAAACAAAACAAAAAGCACCAACCCATAAATCAAAGATGCAAAAAAACAAAAAACAAATTTGAAATTAAGAAACAACAACAGCAACAACAAAAAAGAAAACGAATGAAGAAAAAAACAAACAAACCCCCTCTCCCCCCCCCCCAAACCTAGCAATCATCAAAATCAATGACAACTCAACAACAAAATAAGTAATTTTTTTCTTTCTTTAATATCAGTTCCCATTCTGCCCTCCAGTGTATGCGTCTTAATACCCGAAATTAAATGATCTTTCTACACACACCATCTTATTCTGGCATTTTCTGTTTACATTCTGTGTAGATTCATTACAATAAGCAAAAATAGAAAAAAAAAATTATCAAGCATTCCAATAGAACAACAAAACAGACGAGCAAATCACACGCACAAACAAAAATACAAATTAAATATCAAAATTATCTCATTTCAGGAGGGGGGGGATGGGGTCGGTAGTCCAGAGGCAAGGTGTTGGCCTTTCAACTAAAAGAGAGTGAATTCGAGCCCCACCAACTACAGTTCAAAAAGTTTCTAGTTTTTTCTTCGAGCAAAATTTCCCCCCCCTCCCCCCCCCTTCCCCTGGTCCAAATAGGTAGATCGACACCTAGTCCCATTGGAGACGGACGTTAAAAGGAGGTCCCGTGTGCAGATCAAAACACTCGCTGCACGTTAAAGATCCGGTGGCTGTTAACAGGGCACTCTGGGCAAAATCAAAAGTCCTACTAAAACCCCAGAGATCACCTTAGTTGTGGGTGTGGATAAATCGAGTCAAATCGAAATATTTCAATTCTATGGGAATGTTCAATTCCTATGATAATATCGAAACAAAGAGAAATACACCATTACAAGGATATCAAACAAAGCAAAGCAGCTAGTTCGTCCTCTCACCCACCCCTCTCACCACCCCGCCTCACCCTCAAACTGAGCCCCCTCCTTTTTCTTCCCATGCGAAGACAAAGAGGAACCGAACCTCCCCTCAGGGAGGCCGTTGCGCTCTGCCGCCTGTCGTCTGCCGGCCACGACCCGCCCATGCGCACAAGACCGGAAACATGCCTTTCGCGCTCATCACTCTCATTAGCGAATCAAGGGATAGACAGAGGAACGAATGGATGGATGAATGGCTGGCTGGATGGTTGGACAGATTGATACAGCAGCAGGTCTTATTTTTTTACCATTCCCAAACCTTTCTAACTGGGCTCAAATATCAGCGGAAAGATAATCTTGCTCTAATGCGTAGGTCTCATTCTCAACCGCAGCTTCGGAAGCGCGAATTCGCGTAGGCTAAATGGCTGCAATGCTCATACCTTTGTCAGTTTTCGACCATTAACGGCTCTTTCATGCTTAGATCTAGGCTGTTAGATCTACATACATGTGGATTTCTATATTTTTTTGTTATGTATAGGGTTTTGTTTGTGTACTGTTAAAGACTAACCTACTCTTTTCCTCTCTTGTTCTTTGTTCTATCTTTCACTTTCTTGTCTTCTTTCCCTTTTTCTTCACCTCCCTCCCCCCACTTTTTATTAGTACCACATTAACTTATTGGAATTTTTTATGGGTGGGTTGGTGAGGGGAGGTGGTGGGGGGGGGCGAGGGAACGGGGTGGCGTTTTATTTTAAAGACCTGCAAGGCAATTCTGGGGTGTGACTGTATGGCTGTATTTGTGCGAGTTTAGCTTTTAGCGTACATGCAGAATAATTATTATGCGAGATTGAGTATGTGAAAGTCAGCTGCGTATGTGTCTCATGTTTGTGTGTGTGTGTGTGTGTGTATGTGTGTGCGTGTGTGTATAGTGGTAAAAAAAGGATGGGTATTTGAGACAAGGAAGGGGGGTGGGTGAGTATGGCGGGGCATTTCATTTCATAGGCCACACTTCTATTTCATGTCAACGCGTTATTTCTTAATAAATTCACACGTATGTGGTGGGTTAATTCTTATTTACGCCGCTGTTAGTAATAAAAAAAATCTTTCATCTACCGTTCCTTCCCCTGTAGATTTTTTGGTGTTTTTGTTTTTTGTTTTTCTGTAAAGACATCCACTATGCTATTTTATGCTTTATGAAAAATAACACACACACATACATACATACACACACACATACACACGTGTATAGTGTCATTATAATGTATTTAACGGCGTCAATGTAAAGGCAAAAAATAAATGATACAGTATTTGGTTATACGGAACTCCTTTGACGTATAATGCCTTAATGACAACATGCGAATGTTTCATTATGTTTGAATGTTTATCTTTTTGTCTACAGAAAGGAATTGTGTCAATGCAATGCTGGTATGTCTGAAATATGTGTAAAACACAAAATAATAATATAATTAACTCGCACCATTCATCTTCGTGCGTACTACACGCGCCATAAAAAATCCAATTTTATGAGCAGTTTCTTCCAATGTTTTGACGTTCGCATTTGCAAAAGCACAACAAAAAAAGCTCCCAACAATTTTTTTTATTGTGGCTCTCATTTTTTGTATAATCTCCCTTTTCGCTCTTAAATTAACTCCCCTGCTCACCGCAGGGCGGTCGCTCTCCTCCTGTAAAGATTCAAATTTAATTACCGGTATTCTTCGAGTTACTACGGTACTTTAAGAGTTTAAATAGTAATGTATAATAATTTTAAACATTGTCTACAACCGCAAGAGAGAAGAACTTCCAAGTCTCGACATGTTCCCAAGTTGAGTTGATTTTTTTAAAATGTTGATTTGACTTACCCACATCCAATGTTGATTTGACTTACCCACAATCCAATGTTGATTTGACTTACCCACAATCCAATGATGATTTGACTTACCACATCAATGTTGATTTGACTTACTCACATCCAATGTTGATTTGACTTACCCACATCCAATGATGATTTGACTTATTCACATCTAATGTTGATTTTGACTTACCCACAATCAATGTTGATTTGACTTACCCACAATCCAATGTTGATTTGACTTACCCACAATCCAATGATGATTTGACTTACCCACAATCCAATGTTGATTTGACTTACTCACATCCAATGTTGATTTGACTTACCCACATCCAATGATGATTTGACTTACCGAAATCCAATGTTGATTTGACTTACCCACATCCAATGTTGATTTGACTTACCACATCCAATGTTGATTTGACTTACCCACATCCAATGATGATTTGACTTATTCACATCTAATGTTGATTTGACTTACCCACAATCCAATGTTGATTTGACTTACCCACAATCCAATGGTAATTTGACTCACCCACAATCCAATGTTGATTTGACTTACCCACAATCCAATGATGATTTGACTTACCCACAATCCAATGATGATTTGACTTACCCACATCCAATGTTGATTTGACTTACCCACAATCCAATGTTGATTTGACTTACCCACAATCCAATGTTGATTTGACTTACCCACATCTAATGTTGATTTGACTTACCCACAATCCAATGTTGATTTCACTTACCCACAATCCAATGTTAATTTGACTTACCCACAATCCAATGTTGATTTGATTTACTCACATCCAATGTTGATTTGACTTACCCACAATCCAATGTTGATTTGACTTACCCACAATCCAATGTTGATTTGACTTACCCCACAATCCAATGTTGATTTGACTTACCACATCCAATGTTGATTTGACTTACCCACAATCCAATGTTGATTTGATTTACTCACATCCAATGTTGATTTGACTTATCCACAATCCAATGTTGATTTGACTTACCCAT
>JAXRKP010001957.1:50000-55000 GCA_037039925.1 Doris montereyensis | reverse complement strand
CTTAATTTACCTATTAATATATCTATTTATCTGGTAATCTATCTATCTATCTATCTCTGTATCTATCTATCATCTATCTATTTATCTGGTAATCTATATATCTATCTATCTCTGTATCTATCTATCATCTATCTATTTATCTTTCAATCTGTCTATCTATCTATCTATCTATCTATCTATCTATCTATCTATCTATCTATCTATCTATCTATCTATCTATCTATTATATATATATATATATATATATTATTATTATTATTATATATATATTATTATTATTATTATTATTATTATCTATCTATTCTAATATTAGTTATCTATTATCTATCTATTATTTAATTATCTATCTATTATCTATTATATCTATCTAATTATTATTATTATCTATCTATTTACTATATATCAATCTCTCTTATAATGAATCTATCTATCTATAAACTATATAGAAGCTCGTTCTCTTTCTTTACTTCTGGTTTCATTTTCTAAATCTATCTGTCTCTCTGTCAACATGTCTTTCTCAAACTCTCTGTCTGTCTGTCTCTTTCTTCTCTCTCTCTTTAAATATCATATATACATCTATTCTGATCTATTATCTTGTATCTATCTATCTCAGTTAGTATCCCCTATCTATATCTATTTCGATCATCTTTCCAGTCATAAAAATCATACTCTACTCTCGCCATTTAACGATGACACATGAATTATTTTCTCTCAGTCCTCTCTCTCTCTCTACAAACATCATCTATTCATCCCTTACTAAGTTCACAACTTTCCTATATATATATGTAAGTATATCCAGCTATACATTTATTGAAATTTGAATGTCTATCCATCAATGTCTCTGATTGGTCTATGTTGTCTAATTATCCACCATTTGTTGTGTCTCATCGTCTCTATGAATGTTGTTTATCGATCAACGGATTGATGGCGATTACTGTCATCATAAGTGGGCAATCAAGAATTTGTCAAATATTATGATCATACGAATTCAATTACAGCATATTAAATAACTATGAAGGTAGTACACCAGTCTGTATGTCTAGAGAAAAAAAGTCTCTAAATTTGTCTGTCCTTCTTCTACTGTCTGTTGTCTGTTTGTCGTTATTTTATCACCAAAGGCTTTTGATGCCTTTCCACAAGAGTAACCTTATTACTTTGCATGTAAGTTCTTTCTCAAGATCACTACGATCCATAGAGCCGGAGCTTATCCCGGCTTCTACAGCGTGAAGCGGAACATATGATAATAATCATCTGCCGGACAGGATGCTAGTCTGACGCAGGTTTTTACTTCAAGCTAGTGTTAAGTGTCTTTGCCAACGAGCACAACGTCGGCCCGGCTTTGCCAGGATCCGAACTGTCCGGGACCTCATGATCCTCATGTGACCTTTCATGTAGATTGTAGATGATCTCAAGATCGTCTTCATGTCTCAAAGCCTTATACCAGAAGTGATTTTTAACTATTGAACATGTCATTGTTTCCCTGTCTTTAAGTAAAGTTTTCATTCACCTAAGCCGCCATTTTGAACAGGTTTTTATAATTATAAAAGTTGGAATCATAATGTCTTATGTCTTAGTGTATCGAATACTGACAGATCAAATAATCGTACTTGTATCATAATGTGTGTATCATGCTTGTCTATTATATTAAACACGCATGTTACACCCGGGGATACAAAGAAGGGTTAGTAGATCGGGTCAGTATTCGATTCTGAGGTTTATGTCTTATGCCTTGTGTTCTCTAACTTTTTAATTACCCTGGTATAACCCTGGTCAAAATGGCGGACATCTCTTCGAGTGGAAAATGATACTCACAAAGATGGGGAAACAATGAAGTTACTTTAATTCAACGGTCACGTTTGGGTAAACATTTCTCAAACAAAAACGATCTGAGGATGATTTTTAAGCCTACGCAATATATGGTTACTCTTGTCGCCTATCAACGGAGCCTTTGACGAACAAAGATCGACCAACTCACAATTATATATTATATAGACATAGACACCCAACGGTCTTACCACTGGCTGTCGGCAGCAACTATTCATGCATAACCCTCCCAGAAATGTGTACCCACCTTTCTTACATGACTTTAGATGAAAATGCTATCGATGTCAGGATCAATGTAATCTTTTTCGCATTCAACAGCTGTGTGTCCTTTATGGTACAGGAAATAAGAAAAGAACAGAAAGAGCGTCGTATTAATATGTGGTTATTGTTGATGGTGTGCATGTTGTACAGTATGTTCGTTCATAAATGGATGTAAAATAGCGCTGCGATACTGGGACACACCTTCAACGTCTCGACGGTGTTTCCTGTTGCGGTTTGGGGATTCTTTTGTCTTCTCTCAATCAAAACTATCCTTTATCTGTCTTCTGTCTGACTTTAAAGTCTCTGTCTGTGTCTGTATCTGTGTCTATATGTCTATTTGTCCGTTGCTCAAACGAGCAGGAAAACAAAGCGAAAAAATAACATAAATCAAGAGCAAGATCACAAAAAGAGCTCTCCCTGTCTTTCTGTCTGTGTTTCTGTCTGTCTATTTGTCTCTCTCTCTCTATCTCTCTCTGTCTCTCTCTCTGCTCTCTCTCTCTGCTCTCTCTCTTCTCTCTCTCTCTCTCTCTGTGTCTCTCTCTCTCTCTCTCTCTCTCTCTGTGTGTCTCTCTCTCTCTGTTTCTCTCTCCTGTCTGTCTGTCTGTCTTTCTGTCTGTCTGTCTGTCTGTCTGTCTGTCTGTCTGTTCTCTCTGTCTCTCTCTCTCTCTCTCTCTCTCTCTCTCTCTCTCTCTCTCTCTCTCTCTCTCTCACTCTCTCTCTCTCTCTCTCTCTCTCTCTCTCTCCACTCTCTGTCTCTAAAGACAAAACAATATAGAAGACCACCAACGACTTTCCATTAGCCACACCTGATTGACAATGTTGACCACCTTATTACTCATAGAACATAGTGGGCAGAGGAGAGATCAATACTACTTATTATGACTTACCTTTATCGGTGGTATTTACTTTTTGGGGAAAGGAAAGGAAGAGTCAGTGGTCGCCTTAAAATAACCATAAACAAATTATAAAAGGAAAAAAGCCTCCATCTTCATGTTTTACTCGAAAAAAAGAGTATTACCACATTTCCACAAAATAAGGGAAAAAGTCCACTCTCGCATCTTACCCCCTCCCCCCCCAAAAAAAAAAAAAAAGAAATAGACCAACAACTCTCCCCCCGCTAAAAATCAAAACAACAACAACAAAAAACAAAATCAGAAAACAATAAAAACACAACGCACAAAAAAATCAACACATCCTTACCCTCCTCCCCCTCCCGCCACAAGAAAGTCCCCAACCCAGCGCCACCCTCCTCCTCTCGATTTCTATAATAATAAAAAAAAATCACCTAAGCTGAAAAGAAACAAAAAACAATAAAAATAAACAAACTACATATTAAGTAACAAAATAACTCAAATACAAGTGAGTGAGTCCTTAAACTTCAAAATTGAAAAGCAGTAGCTGAACATAATTTCGACAACTAGATGTAATGTAAAACCCATTAACATTTGTATTCAGGCAACTGAAAGTTTCCTACTGACTTCAGCAGACCAGGATATCACCAGGAAGGAGGAGGAGGAGGAGGAGGGTTTAGGGGGAAGGTGGGGGGGGGACAAGGGGCAAGGGGAAAGGGAACCACTTTTCGCTTTCAGTCGCTGATTGCCTGGTTGTTGTACCCCAATTACCGTAATGATACACTCATCACATCAGATACTACATAGTTCTGGTATTACCGAATAATATTACACCGCGACAAATCCATTGACGCACGGGGCCATATCGGAAATTAGTCCCAAACACCGAGCTTAGATTGGCCCAAAGTGCGCCGTCGTTAATCGACTGAGACATTCATTGGTGAAGAGGTGGAAACAGCTTTCGCCTTGCACGAAAGTGAGACTAATTTGTGAATTAGACGCGAATTCCAACTTTGAAAGCTTTGCTGATAAGCTCAATAATTAGAGTGTCCTGAAACTTGCCCCCCCCCTCCCCCACTTCCATTCTCCCTCCCTGATATGCCAGAATTAGGTTGAGAACTTTAAAACCAATATGGGTTTATGGTATGCCTCCCGTAATGAAGAGATCCAAATACGGCGCCGGGGGGGGGAGGGGGGAGGGTGGAGGATGGGAGGGGGCGGTAGTTTGGAGGCGTGGCAAGGGAAGATTGATTGACAGGAAGGGAAATCAGTTGTTTATAGAAAGAAGTTGTGGTGCGATCTGTTACGTAGTGATGTCAGTCTATAGCTACACCAAAGCTGACTTCTTCGTGACCCTGGCTGACCTAGCTGTGTTTCACGACTTTCTATATTCCCAGGGAAATGTACTTCACACGTGTCAAATGAGTACCCAGTTGTAGGTAGAGAAAGATATTGTTAAAGCGTTTGTATGAAGCGTCCTTAACAGCCTGTTGTACTTTCAACTTTGAACTCACCAGGAGTTGATTTGCGGAGACAAGGGGGGAGATGTACAACCAGTGACCCTGCACTTGATGCGTGATGCGTGATGCGTGATGTGTGATGTGTGTTGCCTTTTCTAAATGCAGGTTTACATCTAAACGCGTGATCTGTCCTGCTGGTCTATAGGAGGAACCAGCAAGATCAAATGACGAAATTGTCACCATAGGTCTTTTATATGGCTGCCTACATGATGATGACGATGATGATGATGATGATAATGATCATGGTGATGATGTTGACGAGGATGATGATCACGATGATGATGAGAAATGATGATGATGATGATGATGTTGACGATGATGATGATGATGATGATGATGACGATGTTGACGATGATGATGTTGGCGATGATGATGCTGATGCTGCTGCTGATGATGATGATGACGATGATGATGACGATAATGATGATGATCACATGCCTGATTTCCCCACTCCACGCGGACAGTGCAGGACCTACTACATGTAGTTTACCTGACGTCACACGATGATATGTCTGTAATCAAGTCAGTACGCCTATGTTTAGTG
>JAXRKP010001957.1:35000-45000 GCA_037039925.1 Doris montereyensis | reverse complement strand
GAAACCGCCGAAAGATGATCTGCTGATCTGCTGTGGTGTCCTCTAACAGGAAAAACCACCGAAAGATGATCTGCTGTGAAAAACCATCGAAAGATGATCTGCTGTGTTGTCCTCTAACAGGAAAAACCACCGAAAGATGATCTGCTGTGTTGTCCTCTAACAGGAAAAGCCACCGAAGGATGATCTGCTGTGGTGTCCTCTAAAAAAACCGCCGAAAGATGATCTGCTGTGGTGTCCTCTAGCAGGAAAAACCGCCGAAAGATGATTTGATCTGGAAAACCGTGAAAGATGATTTGCCTGACTTCTAACAGGAAAAACCGCCGAAAGATGATCTGCTGTCGGACCTGTGGAAAAACTGCCGACAGATGATCTGCTGTGGTGTCCTCTAACAGGAAAAACCGCCGAAAGATGATCTGCTGTGGTGTCCTCTATTTACAGGAAAAAAAAACCGCCAAAATTTATGATTGTCCTCTAACAGGAAAAACCGCCAAAAGATGATTTACTGTGTTGTCCTCTAAAAACCGCCAAAAGATGATTTGTTGTGGTGTCCTCTAACAGGAAAAACCGCCGAAAATCTGATCTGACCGTAACAGGAAAACCGCCGAAAGATGATCTGCTGTGGTGTCCTCTAACAGGAAAAACCGCCAAAAGATGACCTCTGCCAAAAGATGATTTGCTGTCCTCTAACAGGAAAAACCGCCAAAAGATGATCTGCTGTGGTTGTCCTCTAACAGGAAAAGCCGAAAGATGATCTGCTGTCGTAACCTCTAACAGGAAAAGCCGAAAGATGATCTGCTGTCGTGACCTCTGACAGGAAAAAAGGTGACCTGCTTTCGTGACCTCTAACAGGAAAAGCCGAAAGATGACTGCTGTCGTGACCTCTGACAAGAAAAGCCGAAAGGTGACCTGGAAAAGTCTGATCTGCTGTCGTGACCTCTAACAGGAAAAGCCGAAAGATGACCTGCTGTCGTGACCTCTAAGGAAACGCCACCGAAAAGCCGAAAGATGATCTGCTGTCGTGACCTCCAACAGGAAACGCCACCGAAAGATGAGCTGCTGTCGACAGATGAAAGATGATCTGCTGTCGACCGCTAACAAAGATGATCTGAAAAGGAAACGCGAAAGATGATCTGCTGTCGTGACCTCTAACAGGAAACGCCACCGAAAGATGATCTGCTGTCGTGACCTCTAACAGGAAACGCCACCGAAAGATGATCTGCTGTCGTGACCTCTAACAGGAAACGCCACCGAAAGATGATCTGCTGTCGTGACCTCTAACAGGAAACGCCACCGAAAGATGATGCTGTCGTGACCTCTAACAGGAAACGCCACCGAAAGATGATCTGCTGTCGTGACCTCTAACAGGAAACGCCACCGAAAGATGATCTGCTGTCGTGACCTCTAACAGGAAACGCCACTGAAAGATGATCTGCTGTCGTAACCTCTAACAGGAAACTCTGAACTGTCGTGACCTCTAACAAACGGAAACGCCACCGAAAGATGATCTGCTGTCGTGACCTCTAACAGGAAACGCCACCGAAAGATGATCTGTTGGTGACTGATCTGCTGTCGTGACCTCTAACAGGAAACGCCACCGAAAGATTCTATTATTTTTTTTTATTTTATTTTTTTTGTTTTTTTTTACCTGAACTGATTTTTGGACAATCATTCCTTCCTCTGTAGGATTATTATGTCGAACGTGTCTACCAGTGGAAAAATAATATTACCATTGAACAACATAATAATATTACCATTGAGCTAGCTGTGAACATGGCGCTTTGTAGTTTCATAATATTACTGAGCTCGATTTCATATCTGTCGGCATCAGTGCTGCTGCTGCTGTCTTGTTTCAGGGCGTGTGCTGATTCTGTGCCATCTTTTCGTTTTGAGGCAGTTGCTGTGAACAAGACGCCTTCCTTAATGGCGAGTTTAAGGTTTTGAACGAAAAGCCATGTCCTGTGCTGTGATATGCTTGAGTTTTTATCTCAGCGTGTGTAGTGGATTTCAATTGTTAGAGAACAACAACTGTGTTTTATGTCATGACATAATACTGGAAGAGCAACACGAAACAGGAGACGACATAATTTCTGTCTACAAGAAAAGATAAACAACGATACAAGGGGCATGTTACACGTCATTTTAATAATGAAATGCAATAAATAATCGAAGCCCAGTTGGAACGAACACGAAAAACATACAAAGGAAAAAAGACAAAACAACATTTTTGGAAACGGAATAGAATCGAACCCATGACCTCCGCATCGGCCTCTATCGCCTCGCCATGAACCCAGTGAACGCACTACCAATCAAATCACGTATAGTTTGAGTTCAATTGGTGAGTGACGTCGGCCTCTTTCGCCTTACCATGAACCCAGTGAACGCACTTCCAACAAAACCACTTGTAGATTGAGTTCAATTGGTGAGTGACGTCGGCCTCTATCGCCTCCTCCATGAACCCAGTGAACGCACTACGAGTTCAATTGGTGAGTGACGTCGGCCTCTATCGCCTCTCCATGAACCCAGTGAACGCACTACGAGTTCAATTGGTGAGTGACGTCGACCTCTATCGCCTCGCCATGAACCCAATGAACGCACTACGAGTTCAATGGTGAGTGACGTCGGCCTCTATCGCCTCGCCATGAACCCAGTGAACGCACTACGAGTTCAATTGGTGAGTGAAGTCGGCCTCTATCGCCTCGCCATGAACCCAATGAACGCACTACGAGTTCAATTGGTGAGTGACGTCGGCCTCTATCGCCTCGCCATGAACCCAATGAACGCACTACGAGTTCAATTGGTGAGTGACGTCGGCCTCTATCGCCTCGCCATGAACCCAATAAACGCACTACGAGTTCAATTGGTGAGTGACGTCGGCCTCTATCGCCTCGCCATGAACCCAGTGAACGCACTACGAGTTCAATTGGTGAGTGACGTCGGCCTCTATCGCCTCGCCATGAACCCAGTGAACGCACTACGAGTTCAATTGGTGAATGACGTCGGCCTCTATCGCTCTCGGCTAATACCAACATCGTCACGTGCTCAGTGACTTAAAATCATAGTAACAACAATGTGTGTACATCTCCAAAAAATGCATCCAACAAGTTGAAAGTTCTCAGTTTTCTCAAAAACTACGAAAGGAGGAGATATCCATCTGTTGCTATCAACTATATTTCTTCGTAGAAGCCCTTTTCCATTGAACAAACCTTTCAGCTTGTTTGACCTTCATCGCAATATTGTCCAAACAAGGTGTGATTTTCTCTTGCTTTAATTTCTCAGACAATAATAAAAATCAGTGCGGCTAGGATTGAAGTATAATCAAGTCAGTGACGCGGACAAAGAAGACAGACAGTATGACTTGTTGTATCTGTTGGATGGCAAAAAAAAAAAAAGATACAAAGACTCCCTTAAATGTCACTTTGAAACAATGTATCGTCGACACAAATCTCTGGGAGGGATGCTGCTTAGGACCGACATCTATGGCGGCCCATGGTGAAATCTGGGGTGAACAACTTTGGGACAAGGCGCATTAAAGAACAACAAAAGAATACACAGTTCCACAAAGACAAAAATGAAAAACAAAGCATGTCAAGATAAACCATCCTCATGCCCTAATGGCACAAGGATGTTCTCAGCAAGAATTGGGCTGATTTCAGTGTTGTGTGTTTGTAATCACGATGACATTCGTACAAAACCCTTGACTGGTCCAAATATTTTTTTTCCACAACGTTGTATTCTTAACAAATGTACTTCACTCTGCTTTCCTCACATGACTCACGTGTGAATAAATACGCAGCCATAGGCAGAGAAAAATCTTGTCAAAGTGTTCTTACGAAGCGCCTACCATGCCGCTGTACTGTATGCTCCGAAAGAAGTTCAGAAAGACTTTGAATGAAATGCCCTGCGGGGATAAATGGTGTGCAGTCCGGTCAGCCTTGCACACGTGAAAAGATACCGGCTATCATTCAATATCTTCATCTTTATTTTCATTCATCTCATGTATTTTGTCTTGTGAGCAGTAATCTTGTTCCCATCTCCTTTATGGGCGCCTAGTTTGTGTGCATTCGTCTTTTAAGTTTTCTTCTTGTACGTATTTTGTCTTTTCTTGTATGCGGGGGGGAGGGGGCTCGGCAGTCGAGAGGCAAGGTGTCAGCCTCTCAATCAAGAAGGCGTAGGGATCCCGATCAATGAAAAAACAATTGTTTATTTATTTTTTTAGAGTAAAACATAACCCCCCCAGGCCCCCTAATCCTCCCCCCCCACCTTCATTTCCCCCAATCGACACGGCGATAACCAGAAGAAAGCCACAACCTCTGAAAGATTTATTGTACGTTGCATTTATCGCCGTAAGCGTTTCTTATTTCTTTAGTCACAAAGTCCTCATTAATTAAACATGTTTGTGGGGAGGTGAGTGGGGAGCGCGGGAGGATGAGGGAGGAGGGGGGGGGGTGGGAAGAGAGAGAGAGAGACTTCAAATACGGCCAAACTACTAAAGGATTCATTACTCTTTACGAATAGACAACAATGAAGATCGATCCAAATCGGTCAGCTGTAACTCACCTTTGCATTCAGGCGTTTCTCAATGCTCCGTCGCGCAAGTTATATCACTATTAAAAGGAAAATAAATCAACCTCTTCAACAGATGCCTTTATATGTCACCAGAGCTTTCAAATAGAAACTCTTATGTGCACGGAGTTGCATAACTGTGTGTCTTTGATATTTCTTCTCAAGGCAAACGGTGAATGCAAAGAGAGAGAGGAGTAGATTCATATGATTCTTGTGAATAAATTGCTGGTAAGCAATACTATTTCTAATACCATACCAAAAAATAACCAATCATTGGTTGCTAAAAGCAAATTTGAACCTAGATTGGAGTATCATCGGACCGAGGGAAATGGTTGACCTTGAGAACGATTCGAGGTAATTGTATTATTACATCTCCTTATTCTCATAAATCTTAATTAGGTCTAAAAATAAAATCAAGTCAGAAAAAATTAAGATTTTTAAAAAGACGTTACTTAAAGAGATCATTGATTGTTTTAAATTAAACAACGATTTTCTTCTGGTAAAGGGGAGAGAAATTGATACATCATGTCAAACTAATCAGACACATCTGTATCGTTCAATGTCGTTAGTGTCACGGTAAGCGGGCCGGGGATTTGGGTACAACACAATCCTTATCATCATTAACTTTGATTAACAGAAAAAAAACAAACAAAAAACAAAACAAGACATTATTTAGAAATATTAGTGTTTGTCTCAAATTAAACGACACTTTTCGTTCAAATCAAACAACACTTTCGTTCAAATCAAACAACTTTTTGTTTCGTTCAAATCAAACAACACATTTCGTTCAAATCAAACAACACATTTCGTTCAGATCAAACAACACTTTTCGTTCAAATCAAACAACACATTTCGTTCAAATCAAACAACACTTTTCGTTCAAATCAAACAACACTTTTCGTTCAAATCAAACAACACTTTTCGTTCAAATCAAACAACACTTTTCGTTCAAATCAAACAACACTTTTTGTTCAAATCAAACCACACGTTTCGTTCGGTGAGGTGAAAAGAACTCAATATGGCATGTGAAACACATCACTTAGATCTAGTTCAATGATACGGTTAGCTTACGGGTGATAGAAAAAGAATTACCGGCCCGGTTATTATTTTCTTCCTCTTTGACACTACTAAATGAGTGAAATAATATTATTCTTTTCTCTCCCCCCTACCAGCTGTCAACATATCTCAGCTTTAGACCCTGGCATTCTCGCTCCAAGAACTGACCGGAAGTGGGTTTGTTCTTAAATGTTTTAGTCATATTTTCTATTTGGTCTATTTGTGAAAATAAAATTCTCTGGATTCTTGACCAGCATTTCAGACAGATGGAGATGATGATGGGCATAATACCTGTGATGTTCACTGTGATATCAATGTGCAATTTATTAACGACGGCTAGCGCTAACGCACAGGCGACCTCGAATTGTCTGTTTGCTAAGGCTGTTCAGGGGACGCACGACCAACTACTTCATCTACTGCAGATAACGACGCCAAGGGTTTATTGTCTTGCGCTGCGTCAATGCTGCAGAGCTCGGGCAGCCGATGTGCTGGCTTTCGAGTGTGGCAAGGTGTGTGCCATCTTTCAATGGGAATATGGCGGACGGGACCACAGAGCAAGACATCGCATATAGGACAAAGTCAACGTCACAGTCCTCACCAACGACGCTAAGACCCGTAACAACGCAAACATCATCAAAAACAACAACAACATCACCACCAACATCATCAACGCCTCCACCAACACCACCAAAAACACCACCACCAACATCATCAACGCCACCACCAACATCATCAACGCCACCACCAACATCATCAACGCCACCACCAACACGAGCAAAACACCCTACCAACATCATCAACGCCACCACCAACACGAGCAAAAACACCTACCAACATCATCAATGCCTCCACCAACACGAGCAAAAACACCCCTACCAACATCATCAACGCCACCACCAACACGAGCAAAAACACCCCTACCAACATCATCAACGCCACCACCAACACGAGCAAAAATGGCACCCCTACCAACATCATCAACGCCACCACAACACGAGCAAAAACACCCCTACCAACATCATCAACGCCATCATCAAAAACACCCCTACCAACATCATCAACGCAACCTACAAGACCACCAAACATCATCAACGCCACCACCAACATCATCAACATCCATCATCATCAACGCCACCACCAACATCATCAACGCCACCACCAACATCATCAACGCCAGCACCAAAACAAAAACCCACCACCAACATCATCAACGCCACCACCAACATCATCAACGCCACCACCGACAACAAGACCACCACAAACAATACCCCCAACACCGAAACCAAAAACACTATCAAAACTACCGCCACCAAAAATATTGGAAATTCGTGAACCCCCAACCACGTTTCATTTCAAGCCCAAAACGAACACCATAAACACCACTAACTACACCTTCGACAACACCAACAACACCAGGTGAACCAATGTCCCCAACTGAACCAATAACACCAAGTGAACCAATGTCACCGACTGAACCAATAACACCAAGTGAACCAATGTCACCAGCTAAACCAACGACACGACGTGAACCAATGTCACCAACTGAACCAACAACACAACGTGAACCAATGTTACCAACTGAACCAACAACACAACGTGAACCAATGTTACCAACTGAACCAACAACACAACGTGAACCAATTTACCAACTGAACCAACAACACGACGTGAACCATTGTTACAACAACAACCCACGTGAACCAATGTCACCAACTGAACCAACAACACAAGGTGAACCAATGTCACCAAATGAACCAATCTCACCAACTGAACCAACAACACCACTTGAACCAATGTCACCAATTGAATCAACAACATCAAGGAACCAATGTCACGAAGTGAACCAACAACACCAAGTGAACCAATATCACCAACATAACCAACAACATCAAAATGAACCAACTCTGAACTAATGTCACCAACCCTGAACTAATGTCCCCAACTCTAAACCAAGTGAACCAACTCTGAACCAATGTCACAAACTCTGAACCAACGACACAAACTGAACCCACCAACTGAACCAACGACACCAACTGAACCAACGACACAAACTGAACCCACCAACTGAACCAACGACACCAACTGAACCAACGACACAAACTGAACCAACGACACAAACTGAACCAATGTCACCAACTGAACCAATGTCACCAACTGAATCAATGTCACCAACTGAACCAATGTCACCAACTGAATCAATGTCACCAACTGAATCAATGTCACCAACTGAACCAATGTCACCAACTGAACCAACGTCACCAACTGAACCAATGTCACCAACTGAACCAATGTCACCAACTGAATCAACGTCACCAACTGAATCAATGTCACCAACTGAATCAATGTCACCAACTGAACCAGCGTCACCAACTAAATAAACACACCACCAGCCAAACCAACGCCACTAGCTGAACCAACGCCACCAATTGACGCCATCAACAGATTAATAACACCGAGCCAATAGGGCAGCAAGAAATGGATCATCCATATCAACATCTTCAGAAACATCACCACCACCATCAACAACAACACTGCCATCATCACGACCACCACCACCACCACTACAACCGCTACCACTACCAACGACAACAATAACATCATCAACAACAACAACAACAACGATACTAAAAGCACAAATCGTACTAGTACTAACAATGCCGACATCATATAACAATATATAACCAAAATCGCAAGTATCTACACCATTCCCAAACCTAGCCACCATCAACAACAGTATCCATAGCAATAACACAAAAGGAACACACACAATCAACGCAAAACCAGCAACATCAACGCCAGCAGATGTGACAACAGCACCGACGACACAATTATCACCAACACAACCAACACCATTCATAGACACATGATACCCAAGCTGACTATTCATTTACTATCTACTTCAGTAACACAAACAAACAAACAAACAAACAAACAAACAGATAAATAAACAAATATAACAAGAAATGCCGAGCCTTGTTAGATCCTGAAAGCTAGCTGAAACACAAACACTATCTGAACACTAAGAGCACCAATGACACTACGTGAAAATCGCAATGAAGAAAAATCTATCCTCACGTTTTGTCCAACGCTTTTATCTACAAATTTTAAAAAAAAGTAATAAATGTTGTGTCTACTTATTTACATGATGATGATGATGATCATCATCATCATCCTCCTCATCAGCCGTTCCACCCGTGTTGTGGGTATTGGCCACGAAGAAGAGCCCTCCATTTCTCTTTATCCTGGGAAGTTTATGGTCTCCACCTCTGTCAAACAGCGTGTCCATCCTTTATCATCAATTCCAAGCATTTTATTATGGAACTATAATCAAGACAAAAGAAACGAAAAACTTACGTTGCCAATTCCAAGCATTGGTTATATTCGTATACATAGGAAACTATAATCAAGACAACTACAATTAACAGTAAAATACCACACCACAACTACAATTAACACTAAAATACGACACCACAACTACAATTAACAGTAAAATACAACACCACAATTATTTCAATTAACACTAAAATACAACACCACAACTACAATTAAAGTGGCAAGACACAAGTATTTAAATGGAATACGACACCACAACTACAATTAACACAATACAAACCACAACTACAATTAACACCACACCACAAGTACAATTAACAGTACGACACCACAACTACAATTGACCACACCACAACTACAATTAACAGTAAAATACCACACCACAATTACACACATCATCGGCAAAAGACGAGGACACGAACATTTTAAAAACAGGCAGACCTGAAATCTTGTTCGCTGGTGACACACCAGAGCTGCCGCCTACGTCACAACTCTGGCATCCAACCACAGCAACTACGATCCAAGCCAGAGGAGTTTCTCTTGGAGTTTCGAAAAGGTCAAAAAGAGAATAACGAATTGACGGTGGACAGAGGCAAATGCCAATAGGGATGGACCTGGTCAGACATTTTTGTGTGAATTATTATTACATGTATTTGTAGAAAATATACGCAGATATTAAGTCAACTTTGCATTGCTGTGATGTGCTGTGATATGTCTTTGAACATGGAAAAGAGAACAGTTTGTGTACGGTCTCCGAACGTGGAAAAGATAACAGTTTGTGTGCTGTGTACTGTCTTTGAACATTGAAAAGATAACAGTTTATGTGCTGTGTACGGTCTCCGAACGTGGAAAAGATAACAGTTGCTCCACAAATCGAACACTCTCTCTATACCAATAAACTTACTTGCTTACATACTAAGGCCCATTTGTAGCTCGGTGATGAGCATAGAAGGCCATCGAGAACATTCCACCATCGCAGTCTGTTCTGGGCTGCTTATTCTCCTTCTCATGAAGGGACTGGGTCAACGTTCGAGTTCACATTTGTTTT
>JAXRKP010001957.1:22500-30000 GCA_037039925.1 Doris montereyensis | reverse complement strand
TAAATTAACGATATGTTGTCACTGTGATACACTGATACCTTTGAACTAAATTAACGATGGAACGATGGAACGTTTGGTTTTAGCAATGTATGTTGTCACTGTGATAAAGCAGACTTGTAACTAAATTAACGATGGAACATATGATGTCATACAATGTTACTTTATTATTGGTGCAATGTATGTTGTCACTCGTGATCTCTCTCTCTCTCTCTCCTCTCTCTCCCTCTCTCTCTCTCTCTCTCTCTCTCTCTCTCTCTCTCTCTCTCTCTCTACCTTGTAACTAAATTAACGATGAAATGCAAGTGGTTATATTATGTCACATAATGTTACTAAATTGACTATGGAACATATTATATATTGTCACATGTGACACAACGTAGACTAAAAGGATGTATGTTGTCATATTATATGATGCAATGGTAACTAACTGTGTAACTATATTTAAAAACGATGAACAACAACAAAATGATGAGCATTTAATATTGCAAATGTTATGATCTAGTGCAAGAAGAATTTCCCAGCGTAAATCCTAAATTTTTCTTCACAGCAGGCTATCACTTTGACTCATCGCTAATTCTTTTATCAACGTAATGTTTTCTCTGATTGGTTGTCAATGACATCTCCTTTCTCGTGTTTCCTGGAGAACAACGATTACGGTTTACATGAAGTCATTCGGTAAGCATCTGGGGACGGAAAATAACGACATCTTATATGTAATTTTTCAAAGGCATTTCTCGTTTTGTAGGCGATGTCATGACGATTCCGGTTTCGACATGTCCCCTTACATTTCTAATGAAGAAACGATTCGGGAATTATGCCTCATTAGTCAATGCGATGGGTGACGATTCGGTTTATATATATGTCCCCTGCGGGCTCATTGAATGTCATGGTGATGTGTGACCCGGTTTCGATATGGAACCTGGGTGTCTCATTGTATCATGGCGATGACGATTCGGTTTCGATATGCCTCATTATTGGCTTTACAGATCTATTGCTTGATCTACAACTTCAGAGGCATAACTATATTAATTGTTTTCAGGTATTTATCCGACAGTGTTGAGTGTCAGTTTATATACGCATTTGCAAAATAAACTGCACACCTGATATTTTTACTTTTAGTGACGTATTTAAGGCGATATCTTTTTATAAAGTGAATCATGTCCAACTATGTATTGATAAAAAATAAAAAGTTCACATTGTCGAAATTAATAAAAGTTAAGGATTCAATAATAATAATAATGCTAATAATAATGATAATAATAATAATAATAATAATAATAATAATAATAATAATAATAATAATAATAATAATAATAATATAATAATAATAATAACAATAATAATAATAATAATAATGCTAATAATACTAATAATAATAATAATAATAATAATAATAATAATAATAATAATAATGCTAATAATAATGCTAATAATAATAATAATAATAATAATAATGTTATTAATAATAATAATAATAATAATAATAATGATAATAATACTATACTACTACTACTAATAATAATAATATTATTATAATAATAATAATAATAATAATGCTTATAATAATAATGATAATAATAATAATAATGCTATTAATAATAATAATAATAATAATATTAATAATAATAATAATAATAATAATAATAATAATAATAATAATAATAATAATAATAATAATAATAATAATAATAATAATATTAATAATAATAATATTAATAATAATAATAATAATAATAATAATAATAATAATAATAATAATAATAATAATAATAATAATAATAATAATAATAATAATAATAATAATAATAATAATAATCATAATAATAAAATAATAATATTTTATCATAGGTGCCAGTTACTCAAGTCTCAAGCCCTTCACAAATCACAAATAATAGCATACCACTCCCCACCAATAAACAATAATAATAAGAATGCTATAGGTATTAATAATGATCATAAAAAGCTATGTAACAATTTGCTATACAAAATTAGTAAAATACATTTTTTTTATAAGATTAATCATACATATAACAATAATGGGTCTTCAGATGGTTTTTTAATAGGTAACAACGCTAGCTACGAATCTCACAGATGGCGAAGGAGTTTCCAAACTAAAAGTCCTATTTTTCAGAAGGGCATGTTTGAGTTTGGTTTTATTCTTCTTTATCAGTTCCCATTCTACCTTTCGGTGTATGGGTTCCTTTAAAGGTATCAGTTCCTATTCACCTTTCGGTATACGGGTTCATTTCTTTATCAGTTCCCATTCTATCTTTCGGTGTAGGTTCCTTTCTTTATCAGTTCATTCTATTGCAGCACCTTTCGTTCCGCTTTATCAGTTCCATTCTACCTTTCGGTGTATGGGTTCCTTTCTTTATCAGTTCCCATTCTATCTTCGGTGTATGGATTCTTCTTTATCAGTTCCATTCTATCTTTCGGTGTAGTGGAGTTCCTTTCTTTATCAGTTCCCATTCTATCTTTCGGTGTATGTTTCCATTTCTTTATCAGTTCCCATTCTATCTTTCGGTGTATTGAGTTCCTTTCTTTATCAGTTCCCATTCTACCTTTTTGGTTGGATTCCTTTCTTTATCAGTTCCCATTCTACCTTTCGGTGTATGGGTTCCTTTCTTTATCAGTTCCCATTCTATCGTTCGGTGTATGGGTTCCTTTCTTTATCCAGTTCCCATTCTATCTTTCGGTGGATGGGTTCAGATGCCAGCCTGAGATGATCTTTTCCAGGATGACCTGTCCTGGCATTTTCTGTTTCCTTTCAAAAAGTTAAAATTGCTATGCTTCAATGTCTCTTTTATATCTTCTTCCACTTTCTCTGAGGTATGCTCGTTGATCTTTTAACTTGGGCTTTAGCACCGTATACTGATTTAGCCATTCTGTTGTCATTCATTCTGTTTACATGCCCAAACCATCTCCTTTGATTTATTTCTATCTTAGTTTTGTGCCATCTGCTTTGGTTTGATCTCTTATCTCTAATTTTGTCTCTTTTTAGTTTTTTTCTACTTCTCTTCTTGGTATTTCATTTCAGCTCTACTTTGTATTCTCTACTGTCTAAGGTCTAAGTTTCGCTGCTATAGAGGAAAGTAGAAACAATAAACTGTGTTGTATACTGCCATATTTTCTTGGTTTTTGTTGACAATTCTGTTTACCTACAAAGGCCTTTCCAGATGGTTATATATTGCACTTGCCTTTTAGATTCTCTCTGGCTGATTTCTTCTCTAGGTTTCCGTCAGAGTTAATCATTACTCCTAGATAATTGTAGCTGGAACTGGTTCTAAATTCTTTCTGCCCAATTTAAGATTTTGTGTTTAGTTTCTCTAATTACTAGCATTGTTTTGGTTTTCTTTTGCATTTACACTCATTCCTCTTTTTATTTAATTCCTTAATCATCTTGTTGATATCCAACTGAAGGTCACTTTCGAATCTCCAAACAGAACTAAATAACGGCAAATGAAAGCATTGATACATTTACTGGTTTGAACTTCCACATACCTACATTCATTTTCTTCATTTTTGAGGATGCCTTTGCGACTGAATCCTTTTCTTGCATATATAAAGGGGTGGAGGACTCAAAGAATTATAACAGAAAAGACAAATTTTGAATTCAAACCTAGCTTTTACTGGTAACCAATGGGTGGCTCTCAACATTTCTTGTGTACTTTTGTCAAACTGGGATTTCGAGTACTAGACTAGTTGCGTTATTTTGCATTCTCTGAAGTTTACCTAAGTTTTCTATCAAGTAATCAAGTGCAGACAAAATTAAGGATGACACCAAAATGTTTTTATGAATCAGGGGAAAGAGAGGATTTAATTTATGAGATTTTTTCTGAGCTCAACATTAACCATCTTTATCAATGATTTATTTGAAAGTCCATGAAAAGACTGCTGTCAGAAAAGACGCCCTAATTGTTTTTATTTTTTTATTTCGAGAAGAAACGCTAATATCTGCAATGGAGCTTAGTGGGTCGCCAAGTCTTTCCCAGACTTCGGTGAATGTAAAGGAGACGTGGAAGGCAGTAGCCCATTGTCACATTATGTTACATGCCAGGGAAAATCAGGACTCAATTCCTGATGACCCTAGGCTTGAATGTGAGTATGGGACTTGGCCCACACACATAGGCGTACTGACTTGATTACAGACATATATCACGTGTGACGTCAGGTAAACTACATGTAGTAGGTCCCGTACTGTCCGCGTGGGAGTAGGAAATCAGGTGATCATCATCATCATCATCATCATCATCATCATTAACATCAACATCAACATCAACATCATCATCATCTTCATCTTCATCATCAACCTCATCATCAATATCAACATCATCATCCTCATCATCAACATCATTATCATCTTCATCATCATCAACATCATCATCAATATCAACATCATCATCATCATCATCATCATCATCATCATCATCATCATCATCATCATCGTCATCGTCATCATCATCATCCACTGCATATTATTATCCCATAGGACGGTGCATCACTGACATGGCCTATGAGTGTTTCTCTGTCCTGTCCCATTTTTCCAGCCTCTGTTATTGTTTTTTTTTTTTTCTTTCCAAAAGCGTCCTCTATATCTGTTTTGCCATCTCCTGCATGCCTTCTCTATCCCTCTTTCTCTCTCTGTGTTTTTTCTCTCACTCCTCTTACCCTCCAAAAGTATCATCCTCCTGAACATTCATGTTGTTGGATGTGGCCTGACTTTCAAATATCAGCATTTCTTTTTCCACCACCAGTCAAGTTTAATTGAGGAAAAAATAATATCATTGTTTCCCCAGTCTTTGAGCAAACTTTTCATTAACTATTTTCAACACGTTTTATGATCAAATAGTTTAAATAGTGTCGTCTATGCCTAATACTTATCTCAGTGGTAGCACGCTATATGACCGACTGAATGAATGACTAAATTAATCAATTGATAAATACAAAGAATTAATAATTCAATGAATCAATCAGTCAATTTACCAATCAGAGAGTGAACAAATAAATACATGAATCAATGAATGAATGAACTGATGCATGGACCAATGGATAAATAAATGACTGAATGATTCAATAAATGAATCAATGAATAAATAAATAATGAATGAATGATTCAATAAATGAATCAATGAATAAATAAATAAATGAATGAATGATTCAATAAACGAATCAATGAATGAATAAATAAATGAATGAACGATTCAATAAACGAATCAATGAATGAATAAATAAATGAATGAATGATTCAATAAACAAATCAATGAAGGAATAAATAAATGAATGAATGATTCAATAAACGAATCAATGAAGAGATACATAAATGAGTGAATGATTCAATAAACGAATCAATCAATGGATAAACAAATGAATAAATGATTCAATAAATGAATCAATGAATGAATAAATAAAAGAATGAATCATTCAATAAATGAATCAATGAAGAATTAAAATAAACGAATGAATGATTCAATAAACGAACCAAATGAATGGATAAATGAATGAATAAATGATTCAATAAACGAACCAATGAATGAATAAATAAATGAATGAATGATTCAATAAACGCACCAAATGAATGGATAAATAAATGAATGAATGATTCAATAAACGAACCAATGAAGGAATAAATAAATGAATGAATGATTCAATAAACGAACCAATGAATGGATAAATAAATGAATGAATGATTCAATAAACGAACCAATGAATGGATAAATAAATTGAATGAATAAAGCAAGACGTTCAGGAAGGAAACAACTATTTGTTTAGTGTTCCACTTATTCAATCGATGCGCTGTCACAGCTTCGATTCATTCATCCTCGACGTAAAACTAATGGTAATCATCCGTGTTATCATCACGTCATCGACAGCAATCATAAACAACATGTCCTCAGCACGTTTAGCATCATCTGTGATACACACCAGATGGCAGTAGCTGATGGCCCCTACAATCTGTTTACATTGACAACAACACCATGAGTCCATCGCACCTGCCACGAGCTCAGTCCACGAACACTGACATGAATCCATACACCCCCACACATCC
Organism: Doris montereyensis; assembly: GCA_037039925.1. Classification (NCBI taxonomy): domain Eukaryota; kingdom Metazoa; phylum Mollusca; class Gastropoda; order Nudibranchia; family Dorididae; genus Doris; species Doris montereyensis. The sequence continues at coordinate 23,954 of JAXRKP010001957.1, read as the reverse complement.
GTTCTGTCTGTCTGTCTGTCTGTCTGTCTGTCTGTCGGGTTTTCTGTCTGTCTGCCTGTTTGTGTCTCTTTTCTCTTTCTTTCCTTCTCTCCTTCTCTCCTTCTCTCTCTCTCTCTCTCTCTCTCTCTCTCTCTCTCTCTCTCTCTCTCTCTCTCTCTCTCTCTCTCTCTCTCTCTCTCTCTCTCTCTCTCTCTCTCTCTCTTCTCGCTCTCTCTCTCTCTCTCTCTCTCTCTCTCTCTTTCTGCTCTCTCTCTCTATCTTTCTCTCTGTCTCTATCTATCTATCTATCTATCTATCTATCTATCTATCTATCTATCTCTTTCCGTTTCTTATAGCCATCGACTTCCTGATGAAAAATGCAAAAGACGTGAGCATTCAATGGAGTTTCACAAAACAAGTTAACGACCTAAACTTCGCCGATGATATCGCTTTGACTTCACCCACACACACACACGCACACAAGCAACTGCAGGAGAAAACAGTTGCCATTGAGACCATAGCATCGTCTGTAAGACTCAGACCCAACTACAAGAAAACCAAGACTCTTCGCAACTGCAAAACATGCAACACTCTATCACTAACCCTAAAAGGAGAACCGCTGGAAAATATTGACAAATTTCGTCCCTGGGTAGCATGATGGATGGCAAGGGAGGTGTGAAAGAAGATGTCAAAACCAAGATACAGTAGGTACGATAAACATTTTAGGCCTTAACAATGTATGGTCCAGCAAGAGTTTACCAGAAAGAATCAAACTAAGGATATTCAACTCAAATGTCAGTCAGTGCTAACCTATTTATTATAGCTCAGAAATATGGAGAACCACAAAAACTACCCTACAAAAAATACAATCATTCATAAAATAAATAGATGTCTGAAGAGAATTGTCAAAATATTCTGGCCTGAAGTTATCTCAAACATTAATCTATGGGGAAGAACTGGACCAGCTGCTGAAAAAGATTTAAAACGAAAGAAATGGAGGTGGATAAGGACAAGCTTAGAAAGGACCCCAACACAATAACAAGACAGAGCCTAACATGGAACCCACAGGGTAAAAGATCGAGGGTTCGACCAAGGGCTTGGAGAAGAGAACTGGAGGGAGAGATGAAGAAGACAGAGCAAACATGGAAATCTATGGAGAGGCTGGCCCAGGAGAGAAGTGATTGGAGATTGTTTGTTGATGGCCTTTGCTCCCAGCGAGCTAAAAATGCAGAAGAAAAAGAACCTGCCCATACGAACTACATTTATGCCTATCCAAATTCATCCAGCAAAGGGGAGCAAATGTTAAAATAAATGTCTTAAGAAAGGGAGAAAACTCTTGCTTAAGAATTTCTTTGCCTCCCAGCACATGACGTCATCATGAATACATTGCTGAAATCAGGGCCGTCAAGAGAACTGAGAGGGCCCCTCTACCTGTCGAATTCAGGTTTGAACTCTGAGCCCAATTGAAAACTCTC